>JAZKJV010006211.1:0-415755 GCA_037367405.1 Ottelia alismoides
TAGTAGCGCTTGTGGGGCAGGCTCGCGGCGCGGTAGGCTCTCAGGAAAGCGACTAAGTTATTTTTATTATTTATTATTAGTAGGTCCAATTAACGATCTATAGGAACAGATAAGCAGTTAGGTGTGTGGATCCTACTAATTACGTCACAAGCACCAAAAATTCCTACGGCTAGGGGCTCGAGTAAAAACCGCGTAAACACCGGAAAGGCAGTAAAAAAGGTAAAGAAAGCCGCGAGAAAACCGCGAAAAACCGCTAAGGTCCTAAAGGGTCCCCCGAGCACACCGGTGCTCGGCGAAACATACCCGCTACGGTAGAAGTCCAAACAGTTCTGAGTCTCTGAGTCATGTATTATTACAACAATAATAGAAGAGTCCTAAACTATCCTCACCCACTCAGCTCTCTCTCTCTCCGCTCTCTCCTGCTGCTCGATGAAGAGACGAGCCGCCTCCGCTTCGCTCGGGTGCACCAGCGCTCCTAGGAATGCCGCCCTCGCTCCTCGGGCCCTCGCAAGAAATAGAGAGAAAAGTGGTCAGTCCAGCAATTATTGGCAGAAATATGAGAAAAATATATGCAACAAATATATACAAAAAGCCGCGGAAACTCAAAAAGCTGCGGAAAAATCTAAAAGTGACTACTAAGCCGTGCTCCCCGGCAACGGCGCCATTCTGATAAGCGCCGAGCGAACGAGGTAAAGGTACTAATAGGTCGTTGCGACCTCTATCACTCAGAGTCACTCAATCAAGAAAAATGTCGAACCGCGAAATAAATCAGAGATCAAAACACGAAGTGCGGTCCTAGCTATGGGATTAACCTGGTATAGCTCCCAGGGTCGAACACAAGGAGCACGGGTTGGCCAGAGGCCTACGAAGTAGTCAAAATGAAATAAAATAAAGACAAATATTTTTAGTGGTTTTTAATGATTTTTATATTTTTTTTTGGATTTTTAAAAGTGAAGAAAATAAAAGAAAGTATAAACAAGCACACTTGAGCAATTTATTTAACACACCAAAAATCAAGCAAAAATTCAAGAAAAATTATTTTTTATGTTCTCTAGGTTTTTAAGTGTTTTTGGTGAATTTTTGGGATTTTTATAAAGTGTATTTTATTTTCTAAAAATCAAACAGTACTAAAAAGATAAGGTACTGTCCAGCAGGGCCCAAAAACCCAAAAATAAAATATTTAAGGATCTCAGATGGCCCTGGAGGTAATTTTCCTGTATTCTAGAGAAAATAAGGAAAATTTGAGCACCAAAATTATTGTTTTTGTATTTTTAGATTATTTAATATGATTTTTTATGAGATTTTAGGTGTTTTTAGATTTTTAGGGTTTTTACTCAATGAAAAATAGCCAAAATTGGCTAGAAAATCAAACAACACACAAAGAACAGTAACTAATTTTTATAGAATTTTTGGGGGTGTTTTTATATTTTTTGTGATTTTTCAAGTGAAACAGTGCCAAAAATAGATGTTTTTGAATTTTTAAAAATAGCAAACAAGATCAACAATGTCCTCAAAAATCTACAAAAATCCTACACCATGGCAGGAGCCATGTATCAAATTTTCGTTGGATTTGGAGGTGATTTGATATTTTATTCAAAATCCAAAAGGGGGCACTGTGCATAGGGACCAAAGTGCAAATACCCAAAGCTCTGGGGGTCTCGGTGCAATTTTCCCAGCAAGTCACGCGCGTGGCGCGTGCCTGGGCACTCAGGGACCTTCTGGTAATAAAAAACCAAGTCCTAGGACCTTTTGGTAACTCGTACCAAAAAGTCCAGGGACGGTTATGCAATTAACCCACTAAAACACGCACATGTTCAAATAGAATGCTCACAGGGGCATAAGTGCAAATACCAGAAAGTATTCATTAATTCGTAACCAACCAGAACTACAGGACTAATACTGCAAATAAAACCATATGTACACGTGACGAAGCACGTGGCTCACACAAACAGGGGTATAAATGCAAATATCAAAAGCACGAGGTCCAATGTGCAATTTACCCTACGTAAATAACATGACTAAAATATTTACAGGACTAGGACTGAAAACTTAAACTACGAGGGGGTCTAAGGTAAATTACCCCTTATTACGCCGACGGCTGGATGAGCGCCACGTAGATGATCGGACGGTCCTGGTGAGTGGCGCCTCTCTTCTCTTCCGCACGTGAGCCGATCGACGGCGCAGAGGAGGCCACGTGGATGATCGAACGGCCTCGAGCGCTTGTGGTTCCCTCTCTCTGCTCTCACGGCCCAGATCGCCCCGCTGGATGATCGGGCGGTTGTGGCTCCTCGATGATCGGACGGCCACGATAGAATCTGGAGCGGGGGGGATCGGACGGTGGTGGAGGACGGTGGAAGAACACTCAGCCGGCGAGCTTCGCCGGCCTCGTGCGCGTGCTAGGGTCCTCCTCAGCTGCCTCCAAGTATCGGAGAAGATCGGCGGTGAAGTCCCGCAGCTGGTGGTGGCTTCAGATGACCCAGCCGAGCCCTAGAGGGGCTCCGGCGAGGTCGGCGGCGACAAGCTCCTGGCCTGGATGGGAGGGGGCCTCAGATGGCCTCCTTTTGACCTGCAAAATGCACCAGAAGCTTCGCGGGTCGAGGGCAAAGTGCCTCGACCCGATGAAGCGGCGTGAAGGTGGACTGTGGGTCGGGGCGAGCGAGCTCCGACGAGCGGAAGATGGTGGAGCTCGAACCCCAGCTCCGGGGCGAGCTGGGTTGAACGAATGGGCGTAGAAGGTGCGTCGAAGGATGGCGAAGGTGATGGTGTGTCCCGATGATCGAAATGATGCACGATGTAGCCGGAATCAACGGAATACGTCGGAGATACTAATTGGGGGAAACCAAAAATTAAGCGAAATGGGCGAGCTAAAAGGCTACCTGGGTGATGCGGAAGACTGTGCTGGAGCTTAGCTAGCTCCTGGTCGTCGCCTCGAAGGGTGTCACTGCCTGAGGCTCGAGCTCCTGCACGCGGCGGAGCACGGCGGCGCAAAGCTGCCGGATCAGTGGTCCGGCCACCTCCTCCTCGCTGCAACACCGGCAAACGGGAGCTGTCACCTCACTGGATGCGATGGGAGGTCACGGGAGTGAGAGTGGAGAGCCAAAGATCCCGCAAATGAGAGGCGGAGCTCGAGTTTTATATGGTTGCCGACCCGACTAGGGCTGGTCGGGTAGGGCAGCATGAAGCGCGGATCCCGAGGCGAGGGCTCCGGCGAGCATGTCGGATGCAAGGAGAAGAATTAGGACCTGGGGTTTGGGTTAAACTCAATCGGGTTTGGGCGCTAAAAATCAAGGAACTCGGGTCGGGCGCCCGAATCCGCGAGAAGTGGTCCTGGGGGGGGCCAGTTGACCGGGCGGTCAACATTCCCAGGATCCAATGAGGATGGGCCACGTGGCAGGATCTTGAAGCTCAAAATTAAGGTAGCTAGGGCCCGATTTTCCAAAAACTCAAAACACAAACTATTTTTATTTTATTTTTTTTCTATTTTTTGGTGATTTTTAATTAATTTTTGGAAACAAAAATAAGCTATATACATAATATGTATCATATAGGTATATGTACATAATTAGGGTTTTTAATTTTTGATTTTTAAATTATTATTTTTGTGAAATTTGATTCCTATTTTATATTTTATTTATTTATAGAATAAAATGAGGAATAAAAGGATATTTTTATTTTATTTTTATCACTTATATACATGGGTGGAATAAATAGTTATATACATTTATATACATGGTATGTATACAATGTATTTTTGTATTTTTAATTTTGTAATTTTTATTTGATTTTTGTTTTTGTTTCTTGTTATTTTATTATTTACAATATGTAACATAGAATATTTACAAAAAGTTTAGAAAATAATTTTATTTATTTATAAGGTTAAATAAATAAGGGAGCATGGTTTATGTACATGGTGAAAGGGCATTTTTGAATTTTTTATTTTTAAATTTTTATTTTGTTTTTAATAGTTCCTAAATATATACAAAATATGTACAAGCATATTTTTGGGTGAGGAAAATATAATTTTATTTATTTACAAAAATCTATACACATGAGCTCCTATCTCCTCTACTTTGGCTTTTATGCGGTCAGGCCCATGCTGAGCCCTCCCTTGGGTTAGGTTGCTCAATATTTATTCTAAATATTCCCCTCTTTTCTTTTTCATCTTTATTCTTTTATTTTTGCACAAAAACATGCTAATTATAAGTATTTACACAATGCATGCTTTTGGTAATTATTGATATTTACACATATCTACATGTATTTGCAAAGGTTTTTGTAGCTAAAATATAAGAATAAAGAGTGATGAATGGGTATTCATCAATGGTCACCGAAGGTATTGTGCCGGGTCACGTCGTTTCCAAACGTGGCATGGAAGTCGACCCGGCGAAGGTGGACATCATTTCAAATCTTCAGCCACCTCAGCCAGTTAAGAATGTGAGGTCATTCCTGGGGCATGTGGGATTTTACAGGCGATTCATCAAGGATTTCAGCTGCATTGCCCGACCTCTGACAGAACTCTTGTGCAAGGAGACTGAGTTCATTGTTGATCAGCCGGTTCTCCTTGCTTTCAATCACTTGAATGAGCTTGTCACTCAGGCTCCAATGTTACAGCCGCCCGACTGGACTCTTCCTTTTGAAATAATGACCGATGCGTCAGACTTTGTAGTCGGAGCTATTCTTGGGCAGAGAAAAGACAGAGCGCCCTACGCCATTCACTATGCCAGCAGAACATTAGACGAAGCACAGAGAAATTACACTGTGACAGAGAAGGAACTGCTGGCCGTGGTTTTCACCTTAGAGAAGTTCAGATCCTATTTGTTGGGATCAAAAGTCACCATCTTTACAGACCACTCTGTTATCCGGTACCTACAGCAAAAGAAGGATGCCAAGCCAAGACTGATTCGTTGGATCCTTCTCCTCCAGGAATTTGATTTGGAAATCAAGGACAAGCCTGGAATCCAGAATGTGGTAGCGGATCATCTCTCCAGAATAGAGCAACATGAACCTCCTCTGAGCAATGCACCTATCACAGAAACCTTCCCGGACGAAGCCATTTTAGCTGTGGATTCTCTTCCTTGGTATGCTGATATAGTCAATTACCTCGTCTCTGGGGTAATACCGTCGGATTGGATGAAGAACCAAAAGAACATAATTCATGTCGACCATCCGTTTCTACCATTGGGAAGATCCTCTTTTATTCAGAGAAGGAGCAGATTGTATTTGGCGCAGGTGCATCCCTCAGACAGAACAATCAAGTGTCCTCGAGCATTGTCACTCGCTCGAATCTGGTGGACACCACTCTGGAGATCGGACGGCAGCCAAAGTACTTCAGTGCAGCTTCTGGTGGCCCACTTTATTCAAGGATACAGCAGAATTTGTCAAAAGATGTATTGACTGTCAGAGATTGAAAGGTACACTTACAGCCAAGGATTCGATGCCCCTGAAGATCATTCAGATAGCAGAAGTTTTCGATGCATGGGGCATTGACTTCATGGGGCCTTTCCCTAATAGCCAAGGTTTTGAGCACATCCTTCTTGCCGTCAATTATGTGAGTCGTTGGGTTGAAGCTATCCCTGCTCGAGCCGCCGACAGCAAAACAGTTTGCCAGTTCCTGAAGAAGAATATCATCTCGCGGTTCGGGGTACCGAAAATCCTTATCTCAGACGGGGGTAGTCACTTCATTAACAAAGAGGTCAAGAAGTTAACGAAGGAGTACAGCATCGACCATCGTGTTGCAACTCCTTATCATCCTCAGACCAATGGCATGGCAGAGTTATCAAACAGAGAAATCAAGACTATCCTGCAGAAACTTGTTAGGCCAAACAGAAAGGACTGGTCTCAACTCTTGGACTCGGTTCTATGGGCATACCGAACCGCCTACAAGTCTCCCTTGGGCATGTCGCCCTATCGTCTTGTATATGGAAAGCCGTGCCATCTGTCCGTGGAATTAATTCACAAGTCTTTATGGGCAATCAACAGCTGTAATTTGGACTCACACAAAAGTGGTCAGAAGAGAAAAGATGATCTGAACAGACTCTTGGAATTCCGAGACTATGCATACGATAACACCTTGATGTACAAGGAGAAGGTGAAACGCTGACACGACCGGCACATCAGACGAAAGACCTTTGACGTTGGACAGAAAGTGTGGTTATTTGATGCAAAGTTGCGGATATTCCCGGGCAAATTAAAGAGTAAGTGGACAGGGCCCTTTCGAGTTTGTAAAGTGCGTGACAATAGAAGCATTGCTATATCAGAACTGTCTCCTGACGCACAGCCATTCATCGTCAACGGTCAACTACTGAAGCCTTACCTCGAACCAGACACATTCCTGGCCGTTGTTGACTCCGTTCAGCTCATGCACCATGATGATATCTCGACAGCACCTGCGGCATCGAAAGATTCAGACTATGCAATTCAACAACTGTTTATCTGATTTTCTTCTTTTCTTCTTTTCCACTTCTAACTTCTTTTCTTATCTAAAAGGTGCCGCCCTTGTAGACAGTTTCTATACTTAGGACGTACTTTGTCCTAAGTATAGGGGGGATGTGCACCTCGAGGAATTCATTTCATTTCGATCCTCTCCATTGTCTCCTCTTCTTGTCTATACTTAGGAGTATCTTACCCTAAGTATAGGAGGAGACAATCTGAGTACGATCTGTGTATTCCCACCTTGACCCTCCCCGCTTTTTGTACAGTCTGCTATACTTAGGATTACTTGATCCTAAGTATAGGGGGGACGGTCAACTTCTCATTCATCCATTTCAATCATATATACTCTTTAGACTTGTCTATACTCAGTACGAGTTATGTCTCTGTTTTTCTCTTCGATCTATGAGGACATAGCTCAAGCTAAGTATAGGGGGGTCGTATATACTGTGTATATACTATAAGCCATAACTCATACTGAAAAATAAAACATCAACTCAATCTAAAAGCAATAAGTAATTCTATAATAATAAAAGATGATTGTCAGATCCTCAGACTCGTTGTACTTGTACTGATTATTAAGTCAGGAAAAATGCTTTTGTGAGAGAAAGATTTCTTTGAAAAATCTTGTGAAAATTGTTTGAAAATAGTGTGTACAAGTATTCAACCTTTGAAAAATCAGTTTTGTTTGACAAATTTATTTTCTTTGAGTGAAATTAAAATGTGTGAAAATCAGTGTGCAAATGATTGAAAATTTTGTTTGTCAAATTGTTTTGAAAAATCTATTGATCTTGTGAGAAAAAAAACCTTTGTAAAATCATTTTCAAATGCATGAACGTCTTGGTCAAATTATTTTGGACTATAGTTTTCAAAACTCTTGTGAAAAGAATTTTTGAAGGAGTCTGAGGAGTCTGCACAAAAAAAATCTCTCATACAATAAAAAGCAGTAATCCCTAATTAAACTTATAAAAACCATAGTATACATCAAATACAATTTCTCTTCTTTTGTATATACTGAGTAATAAATCAGATACCTATACAATATGATTTGAAAACTAGTGTGAACTGATTGAAAAATTTGTTTTGAAATGATTTCAACTTGTGTAAAATTGTGTGGATTGCAAAAATTTATCTTTGTGTGAAAGAAATAATTGGAAAAACCTATGTGCAAAGGTTCTGAAAAATGTTTGTCAAAATTATGGTGAAAATTGTATATATATAGTGTGAAAAATCTGTGCAAAAATAGTTTTCAAATGTGTGAAGAAGATTGCAGAAATTATCGTGTACTATCGTTTGCAAAATTATTTCCAAAAACTAATAAGAGCACCATTACAACACTTGTAAATCACATACAATTCTTTTTGTACAATTCTAAATAAATTACTTCATTCAAACCTGTAGAGTCTTTATAAATTCATACAGTTTGTAAATAAAGCAGTACGCCCGTGTGAATAATTGTATGCACCTTTTTATTTGCAAAAGTTTCTTTGTGTAAAAATATTCTTTGATTCTTTTTAAATCCTCTGTGAAAATTTGCATCATTCATTGTGCATAGCATAAGCATACCATGCATATTCTTTTGAGTGAGCTTGATGACTGAATCAGTCTAATAAAGTCTCAAATTGGAGCTCGGTTGGACCTTACTGCACCTAACTGCACTGGAACCTTATGGGAACTAGGTTTAAGGTACTTCAGGTCTAGTCAGACTTAATTCTTTGAGAAAGCAGGGCTGGGTTCAAGTCACCTCAGTGGACTAACTAGAACTTTTCGAAACACACGGATGACTTTTGTCGGCCGTGACCTAACTTGGACACTTGCACCTTTCACTTGGCTCAACTCAGTTGGAGTGGTGAGGGGGTTGGATTTGCCAGTCTGAGACGCACACGGGTGGAAACATTCGTCCTCGTCTAGGGAGGGAAGTGCGCCCCAACCTGGTCCTGTTTCAATGAAGCCGAATGACGGGAGAGTGTGGGTTGCAATAAAGCTTCAAAAGAGGGATAGTCTACTAGCTCAAGAGGAAAATTTCTTGTATATATGCTGCACCATGTAAATATGTTGTACAGATGCTCTTGAAAAAAATGCAAAAAGAACTCCAAAAAATGGTGGGTCGGATTGAAAATTAATAACCCCACCAGAGTGTATATAGTCCAATAAAGCAAAAGCTTATGGTATCACTGTTACATCTCGTGAAGCTTGCAGCGGGAGACTTAGCTACACTGGTTGAGCTCCCAAAATTCTATACCTCTTATTCCCCCTCTTCTTGAGCTGGTTGCCACTTGAACTTAGAAGGGAATACCCCGCTCCTTGACGGTAGAGGGCTGGATTAGGGAATCATTTGGTTGTCATGCTGGAGAAGCTAGTCTCTTTGTCATTTCAGTTGAGGAGAGCCACTATCACTTACACTGTACAAGTCAGTTTCATAGTCATAAGGGTTGCGTATGGTGTAGGCTGGTTCTGACCAGGCTATTGAGGTGGGTTGAACAAAGTTCTGTG
Source organism: Ottelia alismoides (assembly GCA_037367405.1). Lineage (NCBI taxonomy): Eukaryota > Viridiplantae > Streptophyta > Magnoliopsida > Alismatales > Hydrocharitaceae > Ottelia > Ottelia alismoides. The sequence continues at coordinate 8,923 of JAZKJV010006211.1, forward strand.
ACTATCAAAGGCTGTTGTATTTTAGAGCTGGTTCCCGACTAGGTTCCACACACACCTACACCCAAGGTCTGACAGGAGCTCCAATCTCAGATTTTGTAAAGACATGCATTGCACTGAAAGCAACCCTATTCACTCTATCTTCCTTTCATTTTCCTTTTTCTTTTCTTCATTCTTTTTGTACTTATTGCATAAGTGTTTGCTAGGGACTAGTATAGGGGGTGATGAATCTCCATTTCATCACCTTTATTCTATCATTTTGGCCTCAAAAACCCCAGCAAATGCAGAGAAATAGCATCAATTTGTTCATAATAGCATCTATTATTTATCGTATTAAATATACATAGAATAAGGTTTTTAATGCCAAAATTATAGAATAAAGGAAAGAAAAGAAAAAGGAATAAAATATTGCAAATATTTTATGACCCGAACCCCGAGACCAAGGTCAGCATGGAATTGGTCGACAAGGAATAAAGTAGGGGGAGATAAGGGCCAGTATACAATAAACGCCTTGTTTCTTTATTCATTTATCTATGCATTTTTTGACATCTATTTTGTATATAATTATTCATTCATCAATTTAAAATCTTTTGTACATGAAAGTTGTAGGCAATAATGTAAATAAAAATACAAAATTGAGTTTTTGTAAAAATAATACTCAGAGTACATTTTATACACAAAATAAAAAGCAAGAATCTCAACTTCACAGACACATATCTTGCAAATAAAAACTCCAAATCAACCAAACTCGCCTTTAATTGTATATAGCATCCCATGAACTATTTTATAAAATTGGTTTTATAATTTTTGGAGTCCATCTGTGGAAGTTAGATTTCTAGCTCCCCTTGCGTATAGTACTGATTAAAATATTCAGTTTATTCAATATTTATTATTTATACAAATTTATATTTTTAGAATTTTGTAAGTAATGAATATAATACATGTACATATTGAAATTAAAAGAAAACCAAAAAGAACTTGTGAAATAAAATAAGTCTATGTATCACATAGGCAAAACACCTATAAAATAAGTATGTACATAAATAAAAGGGGATTTTAATTCTTTTATTCTTTATTCATACATATTTTTTATAATGTTGTAAATATTATACAAAACTTATTAATACAAATCCAAAATAAAAACAAATAAAATACATTAAATAAATAAAATATATATATAATTCATAGGTAAAATACCTATAAGTATACCTACATATACATATACACATTTATTTAAAAATGTAAATAAACTCTTAAAAATGAAATAAAAATATATTTATACTCACAAAAATAAGTTATAAATTTATAAAATAAGAAAATAAAACAATAAAATAAAATAAACAAATTAAAAACAAAATACACAAAGATACATGTAAATACATACGTATACACATTATTTTAATAAAACCGTAATAAAATAATTCATAAAAATAAATAAAAATCATATTAAAATACTACATAAAATAATAAACATTTTTTATTTTATACTCAAAAATAATAAAATCATTTACTGATTTAAAATAATTAATCTATATTAACCCATACGGTTTTGTCTTCTAGCGGCCTACGTGGACCAATCGCAGGCCGCCAAGGGTTGACCTCGGGTCAACTCTTCATACCCTAGCCCTGCCCCTCTGACAAGTCACGGGGGTCCCTTTTCTCCAAATTTTCACGCGATTTTGGTAGCTCGAGAACGATTGGACCCTTCATGAAGATTGTTCCTTGTACATCCGAGACTCACGCCCTATCCCATGCTCCCTTGTACATAGCCCTGATTCGTCAAGATTCGCCGGCCAATAAGGGTGCATACTTTGTTTATAAATAAGACCTTCGACTTCCTTCTGCCCTTTGGTCTCCCTTCGGTTGTTTTCCACCATCTTTTCCAGTCCTTTGAGGATCCTTGTGACAGGAGGGTTCTCCTGGAAGCTTCAGACAATCGGAGGTGTCGAGAGGAGTGCCCACGCCCGCCGCTCGCCGGAGGTCCTGCTCCCTGGTCACCAACCAGGTATAAGAGCTGTGTTTGTTTTGTTTTTAGCTTAGTTTTAATTGTTAATCCTTAGTCTAGCTTTTAGCGTAATCAGTAGAGCCTCAGGTGCTCGATTAGTTTAGATCGAAGTTCGCCGGAGTTTAGCTCCGGCGAACCTCTCTACCCTGATTGGCACGCTATTAGACCCTTCGCTCCATCTCATCTCCTTCCCCTACGCATTCTACACTCAGCCCACGCTTCAGATCACCCAGAGCTCGCCCAGCTCTGTGATTCGAGGTCCCTCTCCTCCGCTTCGCCGGACCTCTCCGCCCTATGCCATTCTCTACCTTTTTACCCTAAACCCTGGGTCGAGGAAGACCCCCTCGAGCCCCTCGTTTGTTTGGTGCAGGTTGGAAGCTGAAAGGAGCCCCCTGGGGCTTGATTCTACCCCCTGCTAGGTTCCAGGTCCCCCCGTTCTTCTCCGAGCTCGTTCAACCGATCTAGGGGGTCCTGGACCTTCTGGAGTACCTCGGACGGTGCGCACCGCCTCGCCGGGTGCCTGGGACCCATCAGCAGCAACATGGAGCGCCTGGAGGTGGAGAGATCACCGATCGAATCCAGGGAAGCCCGCAGTTCTTCCCTGTTCTTCGCGAGCAGCAGTCACCGTCGGATGAAGGGGGCGGCCCCAGTTCTCATCAGGGCCGTCCATCTAGCACAAGCATGGGCCGTGCGATCAGACCTCAGATGCAATCCTGGCCGCAGATCGGCGAAGGGGTATCGAGCGCTGAGTGCTCGACACGTGGATAAGTGGCGCGCTCGATGCCGTTGGATCGCACGCTATTTTGGGGGTAAATTTCACATCTAACCTCCGTTGTTTTGTATTTATAGTTTAACCCCAAAAATAAAAAGTTACAGTGTATATAAATTGTATAATCTGCTGAAGACCCCTTGAGGTTTTCATATTTACACTTTAGTCCCTCTGTGCCTCACGTGCAGCACCCACGTGAGGCGCGTGAAAATTGCAAGAAAACCCTGCCGTGTTTCTGCAATTCCTAAATGGTCCTGAAAATAAAAGTTGACGTGTAATTTTATTGTGATTTTTGCATGTATGCCCCGGTGAACTACTTTATTTGCAAAAATACCCCTGCCAGGCCATTTATTTTTGTATGCTTTGTCTATTTATTTTGTGCTTCATATCTCGTGGAAAAATTTTGCAAAAATAGATATAAGCTCCTATTAGTGTACCATTGCACGCTATATTTTTAGTTCGTTATTTTGTTGCATTTTTGTACTTATTAAAAATCAAAAACATGTCTTTTATCCCCTGTCTAAATTATAAAATCCTAAAAAAATACGAAAATGCCTCGAAAAACTCCAAAAAAAATCCCTATGGTGCATTTTAACCTATTTTAGTGTCCATCCAAAAATCACTAAAAATCTCAAAATGAAAACCATAAAAATTATAAAACACCAAAAATCTTTATAAAAATATTAAAAATTCATAAAAAAAATCAAAAAAATGTAATTTCTGTCTCTTAATTTTCTCTATTGTGTCCTATTTATATTAAAATTAGTTGGGAGGAATTTTGCTACTATTTACTATTATTTACCTCTAAATTAAGTTCGGAGATTTATTAAACTCATTATATTGAGTGTTTTTGACTTTTAAAAATATATATATAAAAATTAGCAAAATGTCTTGGAAAATCACAAAAACATTAGAAAAAGATGAAAAATCCAGAAACACTACAATTGCCTTATTCTACCTATTTTTAGCCTATTTATATATATATATATATATATATATCTCATCTCTCTTATATATGTATATATATTCTTTATATAGTTATATCTAGTTATTAAAAGAAAAAGAAAATATAAAAATATCAAATATAAAAAATATACAAAATCAGAAAATTAAAATCAAAATATAAAAATATAAAATCAAAAAAAATAAATTAAAAAAATAATTTAAAAACCCACTTCATACAAAGATGACTCTGAGATGCATGCAGGCTTATGCATTTTTTTGTATTGCTCTCTGTGGTTCTAGCTCTATATGCTTGTCACTGTACATTTTATGGTAGAGTAAATAAAAATTAATTCACACTTCTTTTTGAGCTCGATTGTTTTATTCTTTGATTGTGGGTTAATTGCTGCATAACCCGGGTCTTCTGCGAGCGGTCGCCTCGGCGACAACTTGTGTATATTATTCATGGTGACCCTCGTGGAAGACACCTGTTATCACCCATCTCATCAGATTCATTATGAGCCTGTCGAGGTTCTAAAAACTTATCGTATGAAGAGCGCCCTTCACACACTGTTGATCGTCAAGAACACCAATTACGAAGGAAGACTATCAAGATGGTAAAAGTTGCTTGGCATAACCATTCGGAAAGAGAGGCCACATGGGAACTTGAAGATGAAGTTCGAGAAAAATATCATGAACTTTTAGGTACGTCTTAAAATTTCGAGGACGAAATTTGTTTTAATGAGGGTAGAGTTGTAACATCTTTTTTTTGTATGGGTTGCTATGCAAACAAATTGAAACTCTTAATAGGATATGAAAAAAATACATATTTATAGGGTGTTTTGTAATATTTATACTATTAAATAACTTGTTAAAGCAGAATGTTCATGTATGGTTAATTGTATATTTATAAAAAAAATTCAAAAGAGTCTAACGGCATTGCCGTTCAAAAAGAGAAAAAAACAATAATAACAATAAAATCATGCAAAATAAACAAGATAAATAATGGATAAAAAGGTTTGTTACAACTAATTTAGTATAATAGCAATAAAAAAATACAAAAAAAGAGAACCTTGAGAAGAGACGTGCATGAAGTTTAAAAAAACCCTCCTTATCCCTTGTTTTAGTAACCGCATACATGAAATCAAGTTAAAAAAAATTATATATAAACCTCCCTGCAAGGACTTTCTCTCGACTCAGGGAGAGGGAGAGAGATAGCGAGAGAGGGTGAATTTCGACTCGACCTCCTTCAAAGGCCGCAGATTCTTGAGCGAGATCTTTGTGTCTCTTGGTCGTCGATGTATGTTGCATGCTCTGAGGTGATAATGTGTTGATCGACGAAGCGAAGTTCGACATCAAGAATTGACGGTTTAGTTGGCGAAAAGGTATACCATTGATCTTTTTTTGGATGCATTTCTTACTAGACGAGAGTCGTTGATTTCCGGCATATTGTCGATAGGAATAGATTTACTTTATGGTTGGATTCTCTAGAATAAAACCAAATAAAATATAGGTACGTAGTTAATTTTCCTGAAAAGAGAATTGTAATTAGGTGATTTTTTTATCCCTCAGGAAATTGGATGACTAAAATCACATGATTCTTATTTCCAGCCATGTACCTTTGTAATTAAAGTATATCCACTAATTGTATACTTATGAAATGAACAATAAATTTTTGATGGTGCAAAGTACATGTCAGCCCCTGCGGTAGTTTATATACATATTAGGAGAAATAAAATAGATTACTCAATTTTCAAATAGGGATTTTTACCCGGCAGACCCTATAATCTTTGTCAATTACCTCTACGACCTTTAAAACATCGTAATTCCTCCCTCACCCCCATAAACTTGCTCCGTCTTACCCCTCGAACCCTACCGTTAAATTGACATATCTGAAGTTAACTTTCTTGAGTTAGAAACGAGTTAATCTAACCCATCCATGATTGGACGGCTATAATTAACTAAGGAAATTAAAAAAAACCTCCCTCCTCTTAAAAAAATCATCCCTCCTCTGCCTGCTTCCCCTCCCGTCCCACTGCACCGCAGAAGATGGAGGCTCGACAGGAGGAGATTGGCGGGAGTCGAGAGAGCCAGCCGGCCTGCTGGAGAACTGGAGAGAGCCAGCCGGCCTGCTGGGGGTAGGGATTGCAAGGGAGGCGGCGGGGATTTTTCAGGGTCAGGCGGGCTTTACCGTGGAGGCATTGGGGTTTGGGGAGGGCTTTGCAGCAGGGGAGGCGGCGGCGGCAGGATGGGGAACGCGGGGGAGGGGGGTGGGGTCTTTGCAGGGAGAGGCGAACCCAGGGGCGGCGGCAGCACGACGATCGAGAGAGTCGGGCCTTTGCCGTGGAGGCGTGCGGCAGGAATGGAGAACGCAGGGGAAGGGGGAGCTTCAGACAATCGTCGGGGGGGTGCAGGGAGAGGCGGCGACAGCAGGATGGAGAACGCGGGGGAAGGGGGGAGCTTCCGGGGGGATGGAGAACGCGGGGGAGCTTCAGACGATCGGCGGGACTGGGACACGCGGGGGGAAGGTGGGGCGAACCCAGGGCAGCTTTGGGTGGTCGAGCGGGGGACCGGGTGGAGGTCACGGACACGGGCTCCGAACGGTGGAGCGTGGGAGGGGCTTCGAGCAGGAGCCTCGTGATTGGGGGAGGGGCTCGTACGGCAGTTGCGGCTTCGAGCAGGAGCCTGGTGACCGCGGGAGGGCTTTCGAGCGGCGGCAGGGGGTCGAGCAGAGGAGATCGGCTGACGGGGAAGGGGGCTTCGAGCAAGGACTGCGGTGGATCGGGCAACTGGCAACTGGAGTGGACGGTGAGAGAGAGGGGCAGCTGTCGGTGGATAGGGGAGTGAATGACACTTCTAGTAAATTTGATAAATAAATTGGATATAGTATAAAAAAAGATAACAGAATCTGGTTGGTTTTAACGGCTAGAGGGATGGGAGTTAACCACAGGAGCTGTAGGATAAAGGTTAGTAAGTTTACAGGGTTGTGGGAGGAATTACGATGTTTTAAAGGTCGTAGAGGTAATTGACAAAGATTATAGGGTCTGCCGGGTAAAAATCCCCTTCAAATAAATCGGTTGTTTTCGAGAGGAAAAAATTATTTTCGCAGAATACTTATTTTAAGAGAACCTACATTTTTATTTATTGTATAACCCAAGTCACCCTTTATTAGAAGAGAAACGGATTTTTTTATATACTAGTTAACATTTGTAGATAAAATATTATTCCATAAATAGGCCTGCAATATAGTATATTTTCGCAAACTTGTTGATAAAAAAACTACTACTAATAATAACAAAAATAATGGTAATCAAAAAAAATTAATTGATTGTTATTTAACTACCAACACATGGGATGGGTAGTAACCGGATAGAACGTCGAGTGATTTTTTTTCTGTAGAGCTTGGTGTTAAGATAGTTTTCTTTGATTTAGGTGAAAATTGATTTCTGTGGACGAAGAATCCTATAAATATATCCGTACAGATTGAGGTATGTACATTAATTTATGTCTCATAACATTTTCATTTATACCCCACATTACTTTATATCAGTTATGGAATGTTGCTTTTATTTTAGAGGTTAATGGGGTCGCCCCCTTGGGGCAGCCAACATGGCTGCCCCCGCGCCATTTTCGGCGCTTTTTTATTTTTTTTTTCAAAAAATATCGCCATGTATATTCATCCCTATATCCCTCCTACGTGCCATTCAAATTTCGTCGGAAACAGAGACTCCTACGGCCTCCATCCAGACAGTCATTTTTTAACGGTAACATGATTTTTTAAATCGACACCATCTCGATGGAGGCCGTAGGAGTCTCTGTTTCAGACGAAATTCGAATGGCATATAGGAGGGATATTTCTCAAAAAAAAAATAAAAAAACAGCGAAAATAGGGGGCGGGGCAGCCATGTATTAAATTCTTTATTTTATATCATTAGAATGCTTTGATTATATTTATGTGTTAAAGTCATAGATTATCAAGCGTTAGTTTGACATTTACCCATAATGCCTATCTACGGACTAGTTGTTAAATGTTACATAGATGGATACATTATTGCCTTTTTATATATAGGTTAAATTGCATTTTTTATTCAAATATTTTTATTTAAAAATAAATTATTGTTTTTGACACCACCATTGTGCGGAAGTAGACATTGTTCATTGTTAGTCCATTAGAGACTTTAACCTGGTCGGGTGCCGCGCGGACGGTTAATTCCGCCAATTGACCGTTGTAGGCGGGTAATCCTACACTACTTCCAAACAATTTACCGCTACGGCGGTTGACTCAGTACTGATGTCCATTGCATTGGGGTTTGGATAGGAGACCTCGTATTGACATTTGTTTTAGTTTAAAATTTTTTAATTTAAGGGAACGGGGTGGCTTCTATCCAAGCTCGGGCTGCCTGGTGTCGGCAGATGGTATTGATTTATATTTGATATAGATTTGTGTTATTATGGACACAAAATTTGTGATATTCAAGGAAATTGATTGAATTGTCATTGTTATCCCATAATACATGAAAAAGTCTTTTATAATTCCTTATTTATCTATTGATTTGTAGTCCTTATTATATGGAATTGTCATCGTAAAATTTTTTCTCATTGTATATGGTTATGATGGCATATTTCATAAATTATTGGTGCATACTTAGTCAAATTCTTTTGACTAATATCGATTTATAACCTTGCAGCTTAACGGAGGTCGAGGTTGGGTTGCTCAGCTAGATTAAGGAGTCGTTGCTTTATCCTAGTTCATTAAGATTAATGTACGGAAGTTATTGATAGAGTTATTTATTTTCATTTTGTAATTCAGACTTGATAAGTCTTTTATTTATCGGTTACTCGCTCCTGGACTCGAAAAAAATTTCATTGTTTTGGGGATGCTTCCGCAATGTTTCCCATATTTCGAGGTTCGGGGCGTGACATTGAAAGTCCCATTGCTCAACAGAGGGCATTGGCAAGACATTCTGTGAATAGATGTCGGCCAAGCTGCTATGACTCGCTGAACATCGGGTGGCGGATTTCTGATAGAACAGAGCTTTTTTGTGGATGGAGGATGCGTCTACTATCGCATGAACCGGTGAATTGTAGGAGCTTCGGTCTTTGTAGGAGATATTGAGCTTAGTAGCTCTATTGTTGGGGCAGCGGTCCTTTACTGTACCGAGGGTTGCAGCAGACTCTGTTGCACCCTTTGGGGCCGCTCGGTCACACGATCGAGCAGTTCCTACAAAATCCCTCTTTTTGTGGGTCCGGATTGAGGGATTTCATGGGAACCGCTCGATCGTGTGATTGAGCGGCCCCAAAGGGTACAGCAGAGTCTGTTGCAACCCTCGGTGCAGCAGAGGATCCGCACGCCTACTGTTGCTGCTTAAACTGAGGTTCCCCCCTGATCTGCTTCTCTTTGCTCTCAAAGGCTGGAAACCCAATGAAACCTTGTGGTTGCCCGACAAACCTCTGATGCTCTGACGATGGTGATTGAGCCAAAGATTGCTGCTATGTGACTTCAAGGTTTGAGAAGCTTCGACATATGAATGGTTCTCGCAGGGGTAGAAAGGTAATCTACAAGGATAAATAATGCTCGAGTCATTTTTAGCTTGACCAATATGTTAAATAAAAATGTGAGTAAATGTGTGTGCTCTCAGACTGAGCAATCTATGACGTCGAGATGCAAGTATCGGAGTTCAATATGTTAATACTTTTTGTATTAGATTGTCAGTAAACAACAGTTGGAACAATCAATTTGTGACTTTTATGTTTGTTCACGAACAATATGTTATTAAACTAGGAACTTAGATTAGGCAACTGTTATTTTTTTGGTGATTATTAAGTAGTGGTTCTTCTTGTGTGGAATTGCGTATTTCAATCTTAACTTCGATAAGAATAAAAAATAAGAAGAAAATGGTTATATTTAAGAGGTGTATTCAATTTGTTTTGTATAATCGAACATTTAATGAACCGAACCAAATAAATATTATTCTAATGTTATCGAACTGGGCCGAACTCAAACATATATACTTAGGTTCGCTCAAGTTCGATTCGTTTACACCCCTATTGATGAATCTTCATTCCATCTCCTTTGTCCTTTAAACTTTAGCTAAGTACAGGTATATATCATTATTTTGCATAAATTAACATTCATTATTTATTTTATAAATATTGTATAAAATACTGTTGTACAATCAAAATAAAAGAATAAAGAAAAGAAAAGGAAAGGAAATAAAATGCCAAAGGTATTTTATGACCCTAGACCTCGAAACCTAGGCATAATGATGACTCGGTCGACAAAAAATAAAGTACGTGGAGAGAAGGTCAAAAATGCAATAAAAATCCTGATTCATAAATGCCAATAATGCATTTTTGGGACACATTTTCTTCTTTATTATTTTACCTCAAATAAAAAAACATTGTACATGAAAGTTGTAGATAAAAATATATAAAAAAATACAAAATTTGTTTCACACAACAATAATACAAATTGTACACTTTACACATAGAATAAAATTCCAAAACCCACACTTCCCCGATCCATATCTTCTCCATATAAACTCAAAAGGCATCAAAATCACCTTTAATTGTATTTTACTTTCTATTAACCATTTAATGAATGCAGTTTCACTTAATTTAGAGTTAATGTGCAAAAGTTAAGTTTTGAAACCCTATTGCATTATATAAATGAATAAAATACTTATTTTATTTATTCTTATATTTTTCACAATTTTATATTTTTATAATTTTATAAATATTCTTTATAATATATTTACAAAATTATAATAAAAGAAACCAATAAGAGTACTTTAAAATAAATAAAGATACAAAAATACATAGATGAATATATTATACATATAAATATATAATAAATATTTATATTTAATTAGGTGTACACATAGATTCAAATAATACATAAAAATATATTTGAGTGTATTAAAATAAGTTATAAATATATAAATTATGTATATAAAATAGTAACATCTAAAATACAAAATAAAAATAAAATATCCAATATATAGGTAAATATACATATAAATATACTTGTAAAAAGTGACTCATAATAAATTAATCTATAAATATAATAAGTATCATAATAAAATATTACATAAAATAATAAGTATTTTCATGCTTTAACTAAATATTAATAAAATAATTTATTATTTTATTTTAAATTAACAAGCATTTTATTTAGTATTTTGTCATTTAATATGCACACGTGGCCCAATGAGGATCGAGTCTCAATTGACTCAGGTCAACTCTCCATCTTCGTGTAGCTGACAAAGCTCTAACCCTCGATTTCTCCAAATTTATATGTCCAATGTAGCCATTATTTTAGAACAATTCCTTCTTGACTTTTTATCCTCGATCGACACACTTTCATGCCTCTTTGATATTCTGTCAATGGATCACCACCTTGGGTAGCATACTCAGTCAAAGATCCACCTGTACATATACTCCCCTCTGACTTCCTCTCTTTCTTGATCCCTCTTCCGCCACTAGAACCCTAATCTTCATGCATCTGGAGCATCCTAGTGACAACAGGGTCCTTGAGAAAGATTCAGCGAGGCGTGAGGTGTCGAATAGAGGTCGATACGAGCTCCTAACACCTACTCCGCCACGAGTTTGCTCCGTTTAGTCTAGGTCAGGTAAAGCACCTTCTTTTCTTGTACTTTTCGTTCCTAGGCATAGTAGTAGAATAGTGACGCATTTTGTTTCTTGCTATTTTCATTTGATTTAGTGTAAAATCCCAAAAAAATGAGGGGCGGGGCTCCCAGCTCCACCCACGATTTTCGATCCCTCTCACCAACTTCTGCCTCCGCTTTCACCTCCCACATCTTCACCATCAACTGCTCTACACCTCATGCACCTCCATAGACCCTGATCTTGCTCGGATCAGGCGATCAAGCCTCCTACCTCCGTCGTTCGCATGAGGGCTCAGCCCGAGCTCATATCCACTCATCCGGACTAGGCAAGACCCCCATAACCATCATTTTTGTGTGCCTTGGCTTCCTGCATATTTTAGAGGGCCAAAGGACACCTCCTGGAACGATTTTGATACAAGCGTTGGTCCCTGGAGCCCACTTCTTCCCCAACCTGCTAGGACCCCATCGATGGGTCCTGGATCAATCTGAAGGCTTATGCAGGTGCAGAGGAATCCTAGCTCCCATGCAGCCATCTGAGACCCTCGTAGAAGGAAGCTTCAACCGATCGAAGCATCCCATACCTGCAGTTCGTTCCTGTTCTTCTAAGGGACTTCTCAACCATTCGATTGAGGCCAGACGCCCTGGTGATCAGTTATCATTGGATGCACGAAGCCGTGATCGTTGATCTCCCCTAGGGGATATAATCTCAGCCGTTGCAGCTGAAGCGATACCCACCCTCCAGATCTTGCCACGTGTTAAGTGAAGAACATCGGTCATTGGATCGCATTCGTAGGGGCAATTTTGCCCAATCCCCTTGTGCCTTTTGTATTTTATTTTTATTCCATAAATATTTGTTTGTAGTGTATGTAAATATTTTTTTAAATTTGCATTTCAACCCCTGTACTTTTCATATTTACATTTAGCCAATCTACATCACCTTACATGCATGTGCACATGAAGAGAGTGGGTATTTGCACCTAAACCCTCTAGGATTTTTATATTTCATCTTAGTCCATATTTTTGAATTAATATTATAATATTTTTTGGAATAATTGCATCTGCCCCCTAGATTTATATTAAATTGCTAATATACCCCTAAAATATCGAAAATTACAGATTTGGCTCTAAATTTCTTTGTGGTGTTTGCATTCATATTCAGATTCAGTCCATAAAATTTAAATTACATAACTACCCCAACCAATGTGTATTTTCTTTCTGTAAATTCTGTGTTGTAAAAAATAACTCCATGCCTCTACAAATTTGTAGAAAATTGCTATAAATACATGATATATATACCACATATAATTATTAAAAATAAAAAAACTAACTATTTGTCTTATTTACATTTAAAATACAAAAGATATAAAAATATTTTGAAAAATTACAAAAAAAATATTTTGTTTATTGCTATATTTGAGCCTATAGACCAAAAATCTCTAAAATAAAAAAATAAAAATGCTAAAAATTAAAAACTTCCAAAATCCTTATAAAAATTATGGAAAAATTCCAAAAATATTCAATTTTATTTATGAAATTTATCTGTTATATTTATTTCATATTTAAAATAGTTTTGGGAAATTTGAAGCTGTTACTTATTTTTCATTTCCAAAATAATTCGATCTATTTATTTTGTTCATTGTTTTACCTCATTTATTCATTTAAAAATATAAAAATAGTAAAAATTAAAGCAAAAATACCGAAAATAGGTAATATATAATCCAAAAAAATTATTTTGTGAAGTTTGAGTATTTATAGCTATATTTATAAGTATAAAAGCTACCATTACCTATATATATATATAAAAATCAGAACGTTCAAATAGAAAATAAAAAGATATAGAATAAAAAATCTAAAAAATTATAAAAACAAAAGTTCAAAATTTTTAATAATTTGAAATCCACAAAAATCTAAAAATCCCTAGAAAACACAAAATCATTCATTGTTTTTTCTTAGCCAATTTTGATTGTCTATCAATCGTTCTTCCTGTGTTCGACCCCTGTTGTACTTGTTCACTACACATTTTATTGTAGAGTATAATAAATTTTAACCCCTTGGTTTATTGATTTGTTTCTTCTGTGGATTAATTGTTGATCGACCACGTGGTCTTGTGAGCGATCACCTCAGTGATATTTTATCTTCACTTTTCAGTGAGGATAACTTTTAGACCCATCGCAAAACCCGGGTCATCACCTATAGCAAAGAACATTGTGATGTCAATAAATAATCGTTCGAATATTTTTTTTTTAGTTTTTATAACATATGCCCTTCTTAGCTTATGTAATATCTATTATACCTCACTCTTTTTTTGTAATATCAGTTATGCCCCTATATTCTTGCCAATTTTACAATTCTACCTTTTTTATTATATCAGTTACACTTCTACTTTACCTTACCTAAATGACATGACATTGTATTTTGTAAGACGGTAGATGCACAATGAATATTACTAAAAAGATAGGGGTAGATCTCGAATTGCATAAGTTGAGGATTTTCGGGGGATAGCAGATGGAAGGGGAGGAGTGACCTCTGGTTTGCCACTAGACATTGATGGTGGACACATGTTCATGTGTTGGTGCGAAAACAAAAGGCTATACGATTTCCTTCTATCTTCCACACTATTTTGCATGGATGTTTCCTGGGTTGTGGAGTTAGTGGGTTTGATTGTTCTTTTCTGCTTCATATTCGAGTATGAGGAACAACAAAGAAAACCTTGATGTCAATAAATAACCGTTCGATATGTTTTTTGAGTTTTTATAACATCTTCTCTTCTTAACTTCCGTAATATCAAGTATGCCCCTTCTTCTTTTTTATTGTCAGTTGTGTCCTTATATCCTTACAAAATTCATAGTTCTGGTCTTTTGTAATATCAATTATGCCTTACTTTACCTTAGCAGAAGGATGGAGGTATCAATTTTGTAAGAAGGTAAGGGCACAAGGTCATATTCACCACTGAACATTGATGGTGGACCAAAACAAATGGCGATACGATTTCCTTCACTTATTACACTATTTTGTTGCATGGACACCCTCTCCCTGCTCATGCAACTAATGGGTTTGAATGTTCTTCTCTTCTTCAAGACTGTGAATTTTATAGTATTTTGCATGGACACTATTTTGCATGGATCAAAACTTATGTATTGTCAGGTATATACAAGGACGGATTTAAGGGGGGCAAGGAGGGGCAAGTGCCCCTTAAATTTTGGGATTATATAATATATATTTATGTATTTTTTTCCTATAGATTTTTAAGGTAAAAATAATCATAATATTTCAAAATTTTAATGCCTCATTTGGTTTTTTAGGGTAAAACTCGTACATGCCCCATAATTTCTTTTGAAAAAGTTTTATAATTTTACCAATAGATAATATGTCTCTTAAAATAAAATTCCTACCAAAAAATAATAGATTTTACCTCAAATCAACCTATATTGGATAATTTCTTCAATCAATCAACTTATAATAGATTACTATCCTAATCTTATATGTTATCCATTTTTCTAGAATCGAACTATATAATGAATCGATCTTTCATTCAATCTCATTATCACTTATACAGATACGTGGTCTAATTTGCAATCTAAAAAATATTTAAAAAATCATTTATTGTCAAGTCTCATATATTATTCATTGGTCCTATTTAGTATCAAGTAAAGTGGTCAATTGTACATATATTCTTGTTATTGATAAAAAAGTATAGAACTAATATTTTATATTTTTGATTTGATACAGATTCGAAACAAGTGTAGCTTATATTGCAACTAATCAAAATCCATATACTGAATTTAAAATAATTACTACTTGAATATAACTTACTTTAAAAAAATATAAATATCATTCACAAAAAATCCCGACATTGTGGAATATATATGATTCCAATCTATGTAAAATTGAATAAAAAGATATAGTTGATTAAAAAATAAGTTCAAAATTTACTATTGTTATATAATGAATAAGTTCAAAATTGATGAAAAATATACGTGAAAACTATAAATATAATTTGTCCATAACAATTATTGTTATATAATGAATATGATTGTACTGTTATTGATAGACATAACTTTTTAAATTCTCGTGCCCCCTCTTCAAAAATGTCCTCGCTCCGTCCCTGGGTATATACATCTTTTTTGTATTATCAGTTGTGCCATATATTCTTATAAAATTCATATGTCTGATCTTTTGTAATATTAGTTATGCTCCTATTTTATCTTAATAGAAGAATAAAACTGTGAATTTTGTAAGAAGGTAAATTTTATAAGAAGGTAAGGGTGCAACTGATATTGCTAAAAAAAGATTGTATAAATGATATTGTAGAAGCTATGAATGGCACAAGTAAAAAAAATATATTTTTTTGGAAATGGTGATAGGAATTCTGAGAATTTATTTCCTTATTGCAGAATTTTCCTATTTAAGGAAAAAACTATTCATTAGAGTTATTCCAGAATTGTTCACCTTCTCCTTATTCAGAAGTGAGTATAGTTTATTTCCCATTCACACTGCCGATCCGAAAATGACTCACCATTGTTTTACAATAACTCTCATTTATTATATATAAGGAGAAAATGGGGCTGGCCTCTTTTTTCTGCAATGATTTTTATTTTTTTGAAATATTTCATCATGTATATTCATGTATATATCACTCCAACATGTCATTCAAATTTCGTAAAAAATAAAGACTTCTATACCCTTGATCTAGAACAAGTAATTTTAACGGTCTAAAGTTGTAATCCACTTATTCTAGATGGAAGACATAAGAGTCTTTGTTTCTGACGAAATTCGAATAGCATATTGGAGGGATTTATAGATGAATATACATAGTGAAAATTTTCAAAAAAATAAAAAAAATTGCAGGAAAAAATGAGGTGGAACTGCCCATCAAACCTCATATATAATTGTCAAAGCAAAAAAGAAATACGTAATAAGACGACATCATTTTAGCCATCTTTATTTCCCAAAAGAACGATGTCAAATATGCATTACCTTTATTGTACAGTGAGTGAGAGAGGAGAAATATCACATTGTCCGTTGCTAAACTTAAAGCAAACTTTCGATCGATCCGTATCTGTGTGCCAATGATGGATAGAGCACATCCAACTTATTGCAGGGATTATATGAATTTCGTTCTAATAAAGTATGATGCCAACCTTGCATAATAAGCTCACATCTTTGGTGCACTTTGTTGGGATGAATAAATGAATGCTAATACCAAAATAGAGGTCGGAATGATATTTTTTCACAATTGTAAAGTGACAGTTCATCGAAAAATTCACAAGCATGAGAGGTGTTATAAGAGTGTGACTACTTGATAACTTGAACTTGGTTGTCCACGTATCTAATTAGACATTGAACTCAAAAAGCTGTCGCAGTCAATTATCCCCAATAAAATTTCGGGAAAGGTTGAGATGTTACACACAAGAACCTACGTGGCATGATACATCTTGATCAACATGGGTTACTTATTAGATGAATAATGTAATGGAAGTCGATCCGTATGTGTTCATGATGTGACATCTTCGTGGCATGTCTTCGATGAGACCGGATCTTCTGCAGTACTGCAGAGGACGTCTGTAGTAAGTGAGCTCTCGTGAGCCGCCCAGTCAAGATCGAGCGATTCACACGAAATCAGGGTATTTTTGAATCTTTATCGTGTGAACCATTCGATCTTGATCGAGCAGCTCACGACGGCCCACTTACTACGTACAGCCGAACTCTGCAGTACTGCAGAGGATCCGGTCTGATCTTCGATAGTCTCTGTATATTAACTTACTTTGATGGCAGGTCTCTAGGGATCAATCATGTATTACTTTGGTTTGATATCATTTCTTGAGCGTATGTTATACGTTTATTCATTCCGATGACAGATCTCCCTCTCACCTATCATGGAGTCGTTATTTTGATAGAAGTCCTCTGCTTTGGTGACAGCTCCTCCCCCAACCATCATAACCACCACCTGATATAGTCATTTATTTTGATGACATGTTTCCCTCACATGCCATGGAGGTCGTTACTTGATATGTCTCCCTCCCCCTTCCGGTCACTGGACACAATATCATATGCTTCTTCCCATCTGCCACACCACCACGGCACCATCACTACACATATTGTCGATGTTGGTGATGCCACCTCCACCAACACCATTACCACCGGTGCCACCGCGCACATCACCACCTCCACTCGCATCACCGATACCACCAACACCACACGCACCTCTTGTAACATCCAGTTTGGACTAAATATCTTACTATCAATTACAGAGAGACCAACAGTAGGGTATAAATGACCTATCAATATTAATGTAGGTACATGTATTAATTGTGGAAATGATATATTCGAATACACTTGAAAAGCTTTATATATTGTCATTTTCCTTATCTCTCTCTATATATAGAGAGATATATAAATTGCCTGAGATTAATAGGATTAATACAACACAACATAGATGGACAAGTATGGCTGAAGTATAAACTAATGGTTAAGAATATAAATAACAGGAATATGAAATTTTAAGTTGGCTCACTATTTAGAAAATAAGTTTTAAAAAAAATTAATAGCAAGTTACAGGTAACTATTGTGTTCCTAAGCATTCGTGATACACATTTTAATCAATCCAACAATTATTATAATATATATAATGGAAAGTGTAGGATGGATCCTTATAGTTTTGGATAATTTTAGTTGGGAAGGATACGGTGACATTGTAAAGTCGGTGATGAAAAAAAAATGAACGGCTGAATTTTTATGAAACAACGCCTGCATGGGAAATGAATATCATTAGGGAGACACCTGGCTTTGAAAGGATACGTGTTATAACATTAAGCCAAATGCCACTACTATTTATGGAAAGTATTGAAATATTGAACGGAGGTGGAGAGAGTTAATAGCTAAGTATTTTCCTTGGGAGGGTGTTCGAAGGGTCCAAGAAGAAAAAAAAAGAGGTACGATACGTTTTTGATCTGTGTCTTTATTTTCTTAGCTCATCTTATTTTTTATACAAAATTAAGCACATCATGAGATAATTCAACATGATTATATGTCAGTTCTTATTAAGAAGTTAGATAGATCGAAGGAGAAAGATATAAATCTCTATTTATGTAAAGTTTTGTTTTCAAAGTATACTACGTATCATTATATAATTAAATGAGATGGGGATAACAAATTGAAGTTACCATCTCACAAAAAAAAACAGAATAAGAATCGAAAATCATAACACAAAGAATGTTCAAACATGTGACATAAATATGTAGACATCTACACAGAACCATGCATATAATCATTGGAAACTCACCAATATCTTTTAGGATGGTTTGTATTGCATGTTTATATAGTAAAGAATGGAGAGGGTTTGTTCCGACATTTTCAGGTACTGCTACCGTTGATGCATATGTAATATGATGATAGTCAGCTAATACAACTTATATTGAAAATCACTTATTCTTGCTATTTCAACTTACTGTATGTTCAGCTACAACAAATATTACACGTCTATAATGAGGCTCTTGATAGGATGGGTTTTGGATAGAGTATGTACACAGGGGTTAAAGCCTTCATTTATATTTGTATATATAAAAGACTCCATGATAATAAGAGAAAACCATAGAAGACATGGAATCAAGAAAGAAAGGTGCAGACCTAATCCTTAATGGTAATGTAGGTTTACGTACTACTATTGTATTTTTTTGGAAGGATCAATATGTGGATAACTACGAACAAATGTACTCCCTAATAGTATAGCAAATAACATGATCCATTACTGTTTAGTTAAATAAAAGATCAGGATGATAGTATATATATGATCTCCTGGATAATACACAAAGCCACATGTATAAAGTTCATCTTGAATAGGAAGGCTATCTTTATAAGCATATACGTAAATGTTAACAGAAATCCAATACATATGTTCACACCGCCCTTGATATTTATAGGAAGCACAATGGTTCTACCCTATTGACCTAGGACAAGTAACCTCTTTAAAGCATTTCAGGTGAGTGGTTCATAAGCTGAAGGCCTTATTATTATCTTTATTTCATGCAATTATTTTTATGATGCAAGTTTTGAATATTTCAATATGTTATGTATTTCAAGATTTTTAAGTATAGTTGATGCTAAGTTCAACCAGCTTTGTTCTTCCCCATTACAAATGTACGGTCTATGCATTTTGTTGTTTAAGTTTGCAATTTAAATGATATGAAATATGAAGTTTTCAGGTTTTATATGATTCTTGTTTAAGAATTATGTCCAGTTATGCAGGTTCTATATGATTCTCATGTCGATTATGCAAGTTGTATGATTAGATAATCTTTAAGTAAGATGCACACTATGTCCTACACTCTAGGAAAGTCATGAACAAGTAAGAGGACTTTGGGTCCGCATTCTGTATGCAATGGGCTTTGGGCCGTATGCAGGGTGTTTATTGGCCTTTGGGGCTGTCTGCGCGTATGACAGTAAGATAAGGTTCTAGGTGGAGTTCGCTCTCCTAGGCTATAAGTAAGGCTAAGGTTCGCCTTAGCAGTAAGTGTTCATGAACTTATCAAGATATGTTGGGGTAGTGGTGCATCATTAAGTATGAAAAGGTAACCTATATGTTTATTTCCAAATAGCAAATATGGTTTCAGAACAAGTTTTGATTATCGTTTTCCATTATTTTACCGGTAGTTGAGAACTATCAAGCTATGTTTTGATTTTGGAAATACTATAAGGAAAATGTTTTTTTTTCTTGCTATACAGAAATCAAGTTTAAACTTATAATGTCCTTTATTTTGCAAGTTATGCTAGGTATATAATTTTTTATAATCATGTAGCTGGATGTTTGTGACCCATTCACTGGGTCTAGGCTCATGTCGATGAGTTTAGGCTCACCACTCCAAATCAATATTTTTCAGGTACCCTAAAGAAAGAAGATGTCGACCTAAGTATACCAAGTTGAGAAGAGACATATAATGAAAGAGGTTGTGCCATCATAGCTATTATTTATTTTATGATGATTCCCGATTGCACAGGATTTGGATTTTTGATTTACGATCATTTTGTTCGATTTTAAAATCATGTATTCAATAATATGTATTCCATTTTTGTGGAAATGTACATGAATAAAATTTTTCTCTACTAGTTATTATATTGTGCTTTACATGGGTCAAATTTGATAAGATAAGTTTATGTTTTTAGTCACGCTCGTCTCAAGGATTAAGCGGGACTGGTCGTGACAAGTTTGGTATCAGAGCTGAGATTTTGCAAATTTGGTTTTGTTATTAATTGGATTTTATGCTAAAATTATATCATGAATTTTCAATTTATTGAGAATTTATAGTGTCTTGAATTTTTTTTTCTAATTCTCAATATTAATTCTAAACAAATCAATCGATTATTGTATGATCTTGTCAATATTTTATCGATATATCTTTATGTTGATTTTCAAAGTATTTGAAATTGTTTTTTGAAACTATTCATGATTTATATTAGCATATTAGTAGTAATGGATTTTATGGATATATGATTCAGTATATATTTGATGGCACTTTCAACAACCTCTTTTAGGACCCTATATATATAAAAGAAAAACTTAAGAAAGGATATGCTTCTAACCAGAGGGTAGTTATTGAGAATTTATCATTCCTTAGATTCGTAATCGCATATGACTTAGAGTAAAATATTGTAGTAAAATAGTATATATACTTTTTGATAAATCTTTTGGCATGTCATGGTCATCTTAACATGCTTTACCCTGAAGAATTACTTCATCAAGTATATACTTAAGAACTTAAGATTCCTTATTCACTCATACTCAGCATAGGATCTACACTATTAGGTTTGAATGCTTAAGATGATTCTACATTGCAAATAAGTTAGATCAAACTAGAAACTTCGTACACACTTAGTTTACTCAACAAATACGTACTTAATGCAATAGTAATTTTACCATTATTTGATATGTATATGTATTTCAAGTAATCTTATATACATACTGTGACAGATGTACTATGTTCAGAAACAATTATTATGGAGAAATTTT
Organism: Ottelia alismoides; assembly: GCA_037367405.1. Classification (NCBI taxonomy): domain Eukaryota; kingdom Viridiplantae; phylum Streptophyta; class Magnoliopsida; order Alismatales; family Hydrocharitaceae; genus Ottelia; species Ottelia alismoides. The sequence continues at coordinate 30,267 of JAZKJV010006211.1, forward strand.
TTTTTCCATATCATAGATGTCCTTGATATCTAAATGATAGTAACCTTTCATTAAATATAAACGTATAGGTTTCCAATATGACAAGTTGATAATAAGATATAACCCCAATAAGAATATTATGATCACAAGCATATATGTGCTAATAACTTTTCTTGGGTGGTATATGCCTTGATTATGTATTCTATAAAATAGGTACTACCTTTCCATATCAATTTAGTCAGTATATAATTTTTGTAAACCAATTGTTCTCTGTGCAAGTTGCTTGTCATGCCATTATAGATAGGTATCCTTACATGATTATGCCTATAAACAACCTCGATGGATGCAGAGGAGATGTTAGCAGAATATGGGAGGTCATATATAAATAGTTCCTTATAGGTTGTTATACATGAATAATAAGTGGATGGTGAACTACCACATACAAGTATGTAGGGTTAAACAAATCTAACAAGGAAGTGGTATTTGTATATTCAAAAGAAATGGAGAAACATGGTATATGTTCATGATTGAACTTATGGACAAGAACGTTTATGTATGTAAATGATAACAATTAACTGAGATATGTATATATGAGTTACAATACCAGTAAAATCATTAGATACAAGAAATCGGAGAATTGGTTGATATATTTCTAACTACGCGAGAAAAAAAAAATCATACCTTAGAAATTGTTCATATCCTTTCTCATGTATGAAAACCTTGTTAGTAGCTAACTTAGTTATTTTCTTTTTATCTCCCTTGTATTTTTATCCTACGACAATTTGCATACTATTTCCTTCTCATTTGAACCTATTAGGTAATGGCAAAAATGAAGTATACTGCAAGAAAGTCCGTCCGTCCACCTCGTCATCCTATACAAAACAATGGAAGTCCATTGCAGCCGCCTCCACCAGAACCATTCATGTCAAGGGTTCCAGAGAATGGAAGTGAAAATAGTGTCACATCTCCTTTTCAATGTGAAGAGCAAGAAGAGGAAGAAGATCTGATAAACACTCTTTCAGACCTAATTGACATAATAAACTGCCTGATACAACATATAGAAACACTTATCCAGCGTCGTAGACAACGGCGATCTTAAGAGTAATCATGTTAATGAAAGCAATCATAGTAAAAGGTTTGTTTTTTTGGTAGTGAATGTATATATAACATGCCTATGGATGGGGAGAGTAAAACTTTTTGTCCCCTTAAGCTATGTAGCAGCAGAGTGACAGGGGGGTAAAACTTTTTGTTCCCTAAAACAATATTGTATAGATACGTGAATAGTGACTATATGTATATGCTTTTGTTTTTATCTCTGAATGGAAACGACTATTCTCAATAATTTTTAGTTCAGTATGTTAATTTCAAGTATATAGTACATCTCGAAATTTTATCCATGGTACGTAGTTCTAGGAATGACCACTTGCATTTTAAGAGCGGTTAATAATAGCCCAATAGCTTGTAGATTCATATGCTAACTTAAGTTTTATGAAAAAAAACATATACCTTGACCAAGATGAACACGTGACCAGTTTTCATGGAAAAATCCGAATTATTATTCCTAAGTACTTGGCTGGACAATAGAAAGTTATAAAATATTAGCAAGTTGTTTAGTTTTAAATTTATCATAGATCATGAATTTCTTTAATCAGTAAGGAACATGTAATAGAGTCACATAAAGAGATACCAGAATACGGATCACAACTGCACTAGAGTTTATAGTAAAGACATGCTAAAAGGAAACATATAGATTTCCTTGTGAAATTTGTAAGTAAATGAAGTTGCACTATATAATTCTTTCCTTGTATAAATGGAACTGTGTTTTGATAGATAGATTGTAGTCTAGATCAGTTATGAATTGGAGAAACAAATTACAGTTATATGTATTTGAAACTCTATAATATTGAAAACATAAATTATGCCATCTAAGTAAATCCTATCACAATTCTGCCGTGAAACTTAAGATTTACCTTAAAAAAAAGTTAGTAATTTGTTCATGATTTCTTTCAACATTGTTGTTAATGAGAGGAAAAGAGATGCACCAACTAAATTTAACATAAGCTTATCTTGGTGGTCATAGTAACGTATAAACAAGAGATTGTAGTATGATCCCTTGTGGCATACCACCTGAAATTTTGGTTACTCTATCAGCCTATGAACCATAAATAAAGGTGTGCTTGATAAGGTTGTATTATATTTATTATTCCAATACATCTGTTAAAAAAAAGAGAGAGAAAGAAGAGCTTATTGCTTATATTCTCCAGGTCTGACATTATCCCCATAATTCACTTATTGCCAAATGTTGTCATCTTATTTATATGTTTTGATCTCACGTGATTACCTACGTAGAAATTGTGAACATTTGGGGTAGAACCCCTTTGTCTTGTAAACTAGGCTTGAAGGATGGGGGAGGGAGCCTTCAAAATAAGGTACGAGATCTGGAGAGTAGTGTATGTATGTGGGTACATATGTTTTTATCTCACCTTCTGATAAATAAAACAGGTTAGAGTTTTCAAATACCTACATATACAGTTGTGATTTATGAATTTAACTCTTTGATTTAAATGTTTGTTGTAGCATGTAACTTAGAATCATGTATAATTTCTTAGTTTCTCCATCATCTCCCGTGTTAATGTATGTATATTTGGTACAGAATTTCGAGGACGAAATTTATTTTAAGTAGGGGAGTGTTGTAACATCCAGTTTGGACTAAATATCTTACTATCAATTACAGAGAGACCAACAGTAGGGTATAAATGACCTATCAATATTAATGTAGGTACATGTATTAATTGTGGAAATGATATATTCGAATACACTTGAAAAGCTTTATATATTGTCATTTTCCTTATCTCTCTCTATATATAGAGAGTTATATAAATTGCCTGAGATTAATAGGATTAATACAACACAACATAGATGGACAAGTATGGCTGAAGTATAAACTAATGGTTAAGAATATAAATAACAGGAATATGAAATTTTAAGTTGGCTCACTATTTAGAAAATAAGTTTTAAAAAAAATTAATAGCAAGTTACAGGTAACTATTGTGTTCCTAAGCATTCGTGATACACATTTTAATCAATCCAACAATTATTATAATATATATAATGGAAAGTGTAGGATGGATCCTTATAGTTTTGGATAATTTTAGTTGGGAAGGATACGGTGACATTGTAAAGTCGGTGATGAAAAAAAATGAACGGCTGAATTTTTATGAAACAACGCCTGCATGGGAAATGAATATCATTAGGGAGACACCTGGCTTTGAAAGGATACGTGTTATAACTTTAAGCCAAATGCCACTACTATTTATGGAAAGTATTGAAATATTGAACGGAGGTGGAGAGAGTTAATAGCTAAGTATTTTCCTTGGGAGGGTGTTCGAAGGGTCCAAGAAGAAAAAAAAAGAGGTACGATACGTTTTTGATCTGTGTCTTTATTTTCTTAGCTCATCTTATTTTTTATACAAAATTAAGCACATCATGAGATAATTCAACATGATTATATGTCAGTTCTTATTAAGAAGTTAGATAGATCGAAGGAGAAAGATATAAATCTCTATTTATGTAAAGTTTTGTTTTCAAAGTATACTACGTATCATTATATAATTAAATGAGATGGGGATAACAAATTGAAGTTACCATCTCACAAAAAAAACAGAATAAGAATCGAAAATCATAACACAAAGAATGTTCAAACATGTGACATAAATATGTAGACATCTACACAGAACCATGCATATAATCATTGGAAACTCACCAATATCTTTTAGGATGGTTTGTATTGCATGTTTATATAGTAAAGAATGGAGAGGGTTTGTTCCGGCATTTTCAGGTACTGCTACCGTTGATGCATATGTAATATGATGATAGTCAGCTAATACAACTTATATTGAAAATCACTTATTCTTGCTATTTCAACTTACTGTATGTTCAGCTACAACAAATATTACACGTCTATAATGAGGCTCTTGATAGGATGGGTTTTGGATAGAGTATGTACTCAGGGGTTAAAGCCTTCATTTATATTTGTATATATAAAAGACTCCATGATAATAAGAGAAAACCATAGAAGACATGGAATCAAGAAAGAAAGGTGCAGACCTAATCCTTAATGGTAATGTAGGTTTACGTACTACTATTGTATTTTTTTGGAAGGATCAATATGTGGATAACTACGAACAAATGTACTCCCTAATAGTATAGCAAATAACATGATCCATTACTGTTTAGTTAAATAAAAGATCAGGATGATAGTATATATATGATCTCCTGGATAATACACAAAGCCACATGTATAAAGTTCATCTTGAATAGGAAGGCTATCTTTATAAGCATATACGTAAATGTTAACAGAAATCCAATACATATGTTCACACCGTCCTTGATATTTATAGGAAGCACAATGGTTCTACCCTATTGACCTAGGACAAGTAACCTCTTTAAAGCATTTCAGGTGAGTGGTTCATAAGCTGAAGGCCTTATTATTATCTTTATTTCATGCAATTATTTTTATGATGCAAGTTTTGAATATTTCAATATGTTATGTATTTCAAGATTTTTAAGTATAGTTGATGCTAAGTTCAACCAGCTTTGTTCTTCCCCATTACAAATGTACGGTCTATGCATTTTGTTGTTTAAGTTTGCAATTTAAATGATATGAAATATGAAGTTTTCAGGTTTTATATGATTCTTGTTTAAGAATTATGTCCAGTTATGCAAGTTCTATATGATTCTCATGTCGATTATGCAAGTTGTATGATTAGATAATCTTTAAGTAAGATGCACACTATGTCCTACACTCTAGGAAAGTCATGAACAAGTAAGAGGACTTTGGGTCCGCATTCTGTATGCAATGGGCTTTGGGCCGTATGCAGGGTGTTTATTGGCCTTTGGCGCCGTCTGCGCGTATGACAGTAAGATAAGGTTCTAGGTAAAGTTCGCTCTCCTAGGCTATAAGTAAGGCTAAGGTTCGCCTTAGCAGTAAGTGTTCATGAACTTATCAAGATATGTTGGGGTAGTGGTGCATCATTAAGTATGAAAAGGTAACCTATATGTTTATTTCCAAATAGCAAATATGGTTTCAGAACAAGTTTTGATTATCGTTTTCCATTATTTTACCGGTAGTTGAGAACTATCAAGCTATGTTTTGATTTTGGAAATACTATAAGGAAAATGTTTTTTTTCTTGCTATACAGAAATCAAGTTTAAACTTATAATGTCCTTTATTTTGCAAGTTATGCTAGGTATATAATTTTTTATAATCATGTAGCTGGATGTTTGTGACCCATTCACTGGGTCTAGGCTCATGTCGATGAGTTTAGGCTCACCACTCCAAATCAATATTTTTCAGGTACCCTAAAGAAAGAAGATGTCGACCTAAGTATACCAAGTTGAGAAGAGACATATAATGAAAGAGGTTGTGCCATCATAGCTATTATTTATTTTATGATGATTCCCGATTGCACAGGATTTGGATTTTTGATTTACGATCATTTTGTTCGATTTTAAAATCATGTATTCAATAATATGTATTCCATTTTTGTGGAAATGTACATGAATAAAATTTTTCTCTACTAGTTATTATATTGTGCTTTACATGGGTCAAATTTGATAAGATAAGTTTATGTTTTTAGTCACGCTCGTCTCAAGGATTAAGCGGGACTGGTCGTGACACCTCTACTCCATCATGTGCCACCACTCTGTGCATGCGTTTCTACGCCATCGCTGTTGCAGCCACCGGAACAAAATGGAGAGGTGAGGCTGTCACCATTTCTCCTACCATAGATTTTTTTTCATTTTTTCCTCAATATCTGTGAATGGCGGGATCACGTTAGATGATAAATGGGGATCCGAGTGCAATGATAGGTTGGAATGTATCTTTTACGTGGAATTCACTTGTGATAGGTTTTTGGGTAACTTCTTGAATGGATACGGGTATATTATCTCGTGAGAGGAATGGATACGTGGAATTCACTGTTATCTTTGTGGCACGGGTTGGGAATCACGTGATCATATCTTCTTTGATTGTACCTTTTCTGCGGCGGTGTGGACCCATGCTCTTTCTGATCTGGGTCTTCCACATTCGCCCTCTATGTCACTCTCCGACATTCTTGCTTGGATACTGGGCCTCCATGATAAAGATGTGCGTCGGTTTTGGTGCGTCGCTCTCTCGGTCACGGTCTGGGTAATTTGGAGGGAGAGAAATCTCAGATGGACATCCGCCTGCTCCTCTTCGCAGCATCTACTTGTAGACTCAATTACCTCTGCGGTTAACATTACAATGGGATCCCCCCATGCTTGATTGGTGCAGTTTTTTGGATCTTTAATGCTATTTTATACGCGCTGAAGTGCCCTTCTTTTTGTTTTGGTTTCTGTCTTCACGTTAATACGTGAAGCCCACTCACTGTAAATCTACTGTTTAGTTACATAAAATTCTGATATCTTACCCATCAAAAAAAAGGGATGGGTGTGCGGACAGAAGCCCTGTGCGCATCACGGCAGAGTGCCCACAGAAGGCCAAAAAGGCGACCCTACTGTTTTTGTCCGAGTTTGCAGAGGACGCGCTTCCAGAGGGGAATCTTCCAAAGGCGAGGTTGACAATTCTGCAACCATTCTCATACTCGCCACACAAGTTCAGTGTCCCCTCACCTCATGTTGATGCCCTCCTCCGATTTTTTTCTGTAAAACGCTGCCAAGCAAGTTTTTGATCAGTACGGAGATCGACACCTTCAAACCAGTGGACGGTGGTTCGTTTGCTTAGACTGTACGTGCATTGAAAGCTGTACCCATTAATTGTGAACGATCTTTTCGTATTGCAGATATGAACAGACTTTCAAATACTAACGAGAGTTATTTTCCAGAATTGAGAGAAGTAGAAGTATCTCCCATTCTGGGTACGGGATCAAAATATTTTCCAGAATGGTGATATATTGGCAAATGGTTTGCCGCTCGCCCATGTGGCACGGTAAACCATTTGCCGTGTTTACGTGGATCGCGCGGCAAATGGTTTGCTGCCTACGGCAAACCTTTTCCGTGAAATCCCTTTCCTGCCTAACTATATAAGAGTTTAGGTTTAGGTGAAATAAGAGTTTAGGTATTGTATTTAGTATTTATTTAAAATATTACTAATAAATATTATTTAACATTTAAAATTAAATTTATATAAACGTGATGTTTTATTAAGTAATTTTTAATTAATTTAAATTTATAATTCATGTAGTGTTAGCAATATATGTTGATTTATTCATATACAAATATTATGATATTTATAATTACTATGATATGATATTTATAATTACTATATTAGATATTTCTGTACCAGTATCGTAAATATCTTTATATGTAGATGAATGTTGTGTTTTTTAACATTGATTTAAGGAAATATAAAGCAATATAGTTCTTCGATCTATGGTAAAATTTTTAACATGTAAGCTGAAATATTTTTAACATGTAATTGGGACACACACACATTCATAAATTCTCCAAATAGTAGAAGCTGAAATATTTCATTTACTTGAAAAAAGATACATGCAGAACTACAGACGCAAGAGACCCTTAAAGTAGACATAAATATCACTAGATTTCAAAAATGACAGCATAATGTAGTAACTCTACTGACGACCTTACCTCACTCGCTCTCCACGCAGCGCACTCAGACGTGCATACTTCAATGCGATAGTGTAATGCAGATCAGCTAAGTCAGTGTATAAAGTTTCTTCCTCGTCGGCGGGTTCTGCAAGCGGTGACGTCACGCTATGGGATGAACTCGGGATCGGACTGCCTTGCGGGGAATAAGGGGTGAACTGTGACTCGGACTCGGTCGTCTGAAGATGAGGTACCATCTCCACTGACTCTGATTGTGATGCGGTTGGTGCCTTGCTTGGGGCCGTGGTTGGCGGTGGATGCGCTGATGGTGGAGCGTAGGATGGTACACGGCTGGAGGCCCGACTCGGTGGAGCACGTACTGCTAAGAAACGGTTGTCGGGCAGACGCACCGACTTGCGAGCTGTGATACGTGTCTTGGCCATGTCCTGTTCGGTTGTTCATTAATTTGAAAAATTAATGTAAAAATCAACATTAATGTCACCAATAATCATAAAAATAATATTCTTTTGCAGCAATTTGAATAACAACATTAAAGAAAAGTTATACCAAAGCATCATATTCTTTTTCTTAAACGGGGATAACATAAGGGTACAATCAATGAAATCATTTTTTTGTATGGTGTACAATATGTGATAGTGGTCCCTTTGATGAAGACGCTTTCCCTTTCTCCCCCCTCCTTTGTTCTCCTGTCCCTGAGCATGCCTCCCCCCTTCCCGTTGTTGCCCCCTTACACGCATCGCCCCGAACCCTACCATGGCTTGCAACGGTTCTTCTCTCAGGTTTGACAGTGGTTGAGCATTCCCTTCCGATCGTAGATCTACCACCCCCTCTCTGACTTGATACGTTTGAAGCACGAGGTGGCTCATGTATTGTCACCGGCAAGGATTCAGTGGATACCCTGGAAAGATCCATTGCTGATGGTTGTATACCCCAAGTGACTGGTCCAACGCCATAACCCGGGAGTCCAACGAAAGAGGGATGGCTTTGACTTTGCCCCATGTGCCAGACGTATTGATGTGCTTGAGAGGGCTGATCTTCCTGTGTGGAAAGCAAGTCAAACGATGGTATTGCGGAACCCATCTGCTGCATCTAAGGAATATAGGACTGGGTGTAGGACTGTGTCGCCTGATACGACGATCCAACTTCCTCTGCCCCGGAAGTGTATTGATCACCCCCACTGTTGAGAAGCAAACGTCGTGGGCTCGGTGTATGAAGTGTACATGGGGGGGACATCATGTATTCCCGAATCCACCAGTAAAATATTCTGGATGGTGTAGTCAACATAGCCAATCAATTGTTGCAATTCAGTGCTCCTTCGATGTTCCATCGTCAGTTCCCTCACACGAAACAAGGAGTTCACCTATAACGGAGAAGTTTAACTTGTAAATTACGAAAAAATTATGTTTAAAATATTTTGTATTAGGTTGAAAATTACCAATTGGTTCCACCTCGATCCGTGTGGTTCATACGCTTGACGGGGTGGTGGTATGGCCGTAACAATCCAACGTCGTGTAATCTGCCAATACCAAGTAAGGTAGTCGGACAAGACATCAGCAGGTGTCTTATCCAAATCCCTCTTTCCAACGATGTCATTCAATCGGTGTTTCCATTGAGCCTGACGCTCTTGATTGTGTAGCCCCCAATCATAGGGCTCATCGTCTCGTGCCCTAGCCCGTTTGTCACCGAGGAGATTTGCGGCATTGCATCCGGAATGTGTTGTCTCAACCCGAACTGCCTCATTACCCTATCGGGTGCATGCATGACAACGACATTGAAGTATATAAGCATTGTCTGCGAATGCTAGATAGCTTGACCCTCACGACAAATCTCAGTTAATTACAACACATGTTGGGCCTCGTATGGTGTCCACCGCATCTGTTATCAGTAGGGTGTGAATATTGTTCAAACCTTAATGTCTCCTGAGCAATTATGTAGGTTACGTACCTGATGTTCTTCTTGCAGATCCAACTCATTACGATAAAATGACAGGTGAGTGATCGACACATTCTCTCTTTGTGACCTCCTTCCGCCCGTCCACCTAATGAAAAACTCTAAAACATAAGGTCCACATTAAAATGAATACCCATAAGCAGTTAGGAAGTTATTTTGACCTTGCTGCGTAAGGGGTTGAGCGCAGAGTATCCTCTATCAGTTGATACGGTAGGGGGCGACCAATGTGGATATGTTCCCAAGACCAGGTTTATATGGTGAAAGAAATTATATTATATAGGTGTAGATGCAAATTAGCACAATTTAGATTTGTTACTTGTAGCAGTGTCCAAAATGTGTATGCTCTCCGAAAGTTCATGAGAGAAAATTGGTCCAGCTGGTAGTACATCTGTGCTAGAACAGCTGCGCCCCATGCCCTGCGTCCACAATTCTCAAGATCCTCCAAGAGTAGAAGGTGGCGTAGATGCACCTTATCCACGCTAGCGTCTAGCAACAAGCTTGTTCCAATTTGAAAGAGAATCAACGCACGGGCAACTTGTATAGCTCGAACGGGATCCGTCGATTGCAGAGCAGTAGAGGTTAGAAGAGTCCTGACTATCCACATTAGCCTAAGCTTCCCCCCCACTAGTTCCTGGTCCTCGCTATCGTCAGGATTGGTACCGAAGACTTCTGCGCAGTATGAACCCCAATCTAGCTGAGGGTGTTCTTCCAGGCCGGTCACGGGCAACGATTCAACTCTCAGCCCTGTTAGTATAGAAACATCCTTCAAAGTGACGGATGCCTCACCCTGTAGAAGATGGAAACTATGAGTCTCCGGCCGCCACCTCTCAGCAAGTGCCTTCTTAAGGGCCTGGTCAATCGTTGCCCGTCTCAGGTTGGAGATGCAATGGAAACCAGCGATCTCCAACTGCCGATTTACGGCATCGCTACGTGGCTCCTCCAGTTGCGATTAAGTGTCCGACCATGCTCGACAAAGCGATGTACTTGAATTTAAGAATCCTACGATCAGATTAAAATAATCTGATTCACGATGTGTATATTGATGACTGACCGTATCACTATCTATGAGTGGCCGACCAGAAAGATGTTCCCTCTGACTAGCCAGCACTGATGCATCGGCAGGTCCTGCAAATGTCTCCATCGCTATGCTAGAAAAGTAGATGACTTTATATACAAATTTTCTAAATGACAACTTCACAAAGGTGCAATACAAGAAAAATAATTTACAATATTTTACAATTAAAAATACATATAAACTAACGGTGCCTTCTTTCACGTGTTGTCCTGTTGTGACCATGTTCTTTACATAGACTACACCTTACTTGTACAGTACCCATCTCATCCATGCTTGCACGTAGCCGTCGTCTCTGTGATCGACCAGGTGCGGTTACAAAATTGGGGTGCATTAATGGGGAGGATTGTAAGGGTGGCCAGAATCGTCGATCAGGAATGGGCACAAAGACAGCCGCGTAAGTGTCCCGGAACGCATTTACCGTATAGAAATCGGCACATAGTTTCGAATGTTCGGTACTGACGTTCACGTTGCCACAAACCGCAATAATGTGAGGGCAAATTATTCTCATGGCTTGCATGTAACCACAAGTGCAAACTGATTGCTGACCGTTCATCTTAACCGTATAATTTCCCTCAGCAGCCCGCACCTCGAAATCTGTAAGTGCGAATTGCTCGACCATTAGACAACGCGCAGATTCCACAAGACGATCAGTTAATTTCTCATAACGGGGCATAAGGTGACCGTTGACATTAGCACCGAACTTATGTCTTTCGACGAAGTAGGTGTTGAGGCGGTAAAAAATGGCCAAGACTAATGTCAACACCGGTAGTCCACGTATGCCTCTAAGAACACTGTTGAAACTTTCTGAGAGGTTCGTTCTGGTCAAACCCCATCGACGACCTTCGTCGTACGCGTATGCCCAATATCGACGATCTCCACCTTCTTGTCTCATTATCCAATCATACGCATCATAGTCGGTTGTACGGATTTGATGCAAAATCCTCTCGTGCTCATACTTGCTAGTCACATCCCCTGCGCTGTAGAATTTTTTCTGGATTCATTTGTTCGTGTGTTCAGCTCGATGTATGTTGGCTTGCATGGGACGAAGGAAAAAACATTGATAGTGACCTTTCTCGATTGGGAAATGTTGTGGAAGCAGATTCTTTAGTTCGGGAAATCTATCACTGATGAAGCATATACCCTCGGTCAATGATACCAGACAGTTTATGAAGAAAGAATCCCCACAAGTCCAAATTTTCACTTTCAACAACTGCAAAAGCAATTGGGAGGAGGTGCCCATTGGCATCAACAGATGTAGCTGCCAGTATGTGCCCTTTATATTTTCCCCAGAGATGCGCGGCATCAATGCTCAACACTAGTCGACAGTGTGCAAAACCTTGTATTGAAGGTGCGAAAGCCCAAAACAAACAAAAAAAGACGTCCCTGCCTTCTATCCTAGTACTTGTTTTAGGATGAATCACTGGTTGATGTTGGAACTCATAAAACAAACCAGGATTACAGTGCTTCATCAACCACATAAATCGTCGGATGTCCGCATATGAGCTAACGGCATCTCCGAAAATCTTCTCCAATGCACGCCGCTTCCCATTCCATGCCTTCTTGTAAGATATGTGCACTTTGTATTGGTCCTGAACAAGTGACTAGATGACACTTGGCCCAAGAGTTAAGTTGGACCGTAGAGTGGCAAGAGTAAATCTACCAATGAATTTCGTTGTGCATGCTCGATTGTCAACAAGTAATATTGCGTTGCGACATGTGTGTTCAACACGATAACTATGCACAACCCAAGTATCTCGTGACTGTTGTACGATGCATGCAATCTCCATCCGCAATCATTGAAGATACAACGCGATGTATAAAGAGAGCTCTTCGATGCGTCCACCTTGAACTGGACGTGCTTTACCATGCTCAAAGTGTTCAGCTCGTTTACTAAGGATGTCTTTGAGTCGAAAGAACGATTCAACCAATAATCTTTACCGGACGCGCCTTCGGGTGTTGGCTCTGCAACTTCATTTAGAAATGGCATCTCCTCTGCGAATGTGCCAGAGATCCAATCGTCTGACCCGAAGAAGAGACTCTTGCCCCTGATCGGTCAACACTCCGACCCTACGACAAGTACTGCTCCTGCAGTGTTCTTCATTTACCCTCCCTATGGCATTTTCGTCTATATCTTCGTCATCTTCCTCTTTGTCTTCCTCTTCCCCCTGATCCTCGCCTTCTTCTTGGTCACTTTCTTCAGCCTCATCCGCATTATCGACCCCATCGTAAATAGATACGTTAAGGTCGAAAACCTGCATCGATGATGATCCCACGTCGCGTTGCTGTGAAGAAATCTCTACCGCTTCAACTAATAATTCCATCATCCTCACTTGTCGACTAACTTGCAACGATAGGACGAAATGAACTCGCATTGGTAGGCCACTTGTATAACGCCCCAAAAATTTCAACCTTTTCCAAAATATTAAAATATATACAATATCATACTCAAATGAAGCGTCTCGTCGCAAACTTTCCAACGAGACCAAGAATGCGCGAATCCGAGTTCGTATGAGGAAGTTATGCCCTTTTTAGTGAACCATGGTCAGGGACTTTTATGGAAATAGGACCCACGGATTTTGATTTTATTCTACACGTTGGAGAGATATTTTGGAGTATTATTCACCTCAAAATTTACAACCATATTTCCTTATTTCACCCTTGAATGATCTTTAAGTTCTCATTTATCCCTTTCCTTCTTGCGCCTCCCTCAAAAGTCTATGTTCTTCTTTCTTCTCCCTTAGAGAGACAAGAGGAAGAGACCCCTTTCGTTGGCGAAGCACGAGGCTCCGGAGCTTCGGTACGAGGAAAGGAGGAGCATCGTCGTAAGGGGAAGACGCTGCTGCACTCAGATCGTTGATCGTGTGCTCAGAGATTCACGTGAAGGTAACGGATCTTCACCCTTCTCCTTTACTATCGCATATCTTGTGATATTGGAGGTTGTGGGTTTGAGTTGGATGATTGCTTCATTTGACCCGATCCCCGGATTGCCTTTTGCTGTTGGTTTATCGCATGTCCTTTATGAAGTTGCTTCCTTGTGATTCATGCGATAACTAGTACGAATCACCGTATTGCTCGTGTGTTTTTTCTGATAACTTGACTATCTCAAGCCATTCAAACTTGTTAAAAGAGATGAGATTAAAGTTTCAACATTAAGGAGAAGGTCCTTGATTAATTTAGTAGATGTGAATCTATGTTATTAATATCACGTAACCAATTTCAATCCACTGTTGTAATATCGAAATCAAACTTAGTTGATTTTTGTGATACTCGGTGGTGCCATGATGCCATACCTTACAAATTATTTGTGTCGGCCATATCTCCAGGCCATGGATTTGATCAACATTGGATGAAAGACCTTTGGCATAAACGTAAATTATTATGGAAATTCTTAAATTGTGAATTATTTCCGGCATCGTTAAGATCCTTTTTCCATATCAGGTTTAATTATTTAGTTATGGAAAGTTTATCAAAGGAATGTCCTGGCGTGAATGTAATCCGTTTTGAAAGGTGGTGGTAATGGCCTTACAATTTATTGGACAGTTCTGAAAATCAAGTTTAAGGCACCCACAGAATAGCAACCATGATTGACATCCTTCTAAATAATCGTTAGTCATCCGCGTATCTTGGGTCGTTAAATATAGATTTTTTTGGTGATTATAAGACCTTATGACCTTTAGTCCTAATAAAGGAGTTAGAAGAATAGGAGTAAACTAATAGTTGGTATTTCATGCAGAAGTTCTCACACGTAAATGTTCTTTAGTCATAGAAATTTGGGAGTATAACTCTATTGACCTAATTAATAATGGGTGAAGTTATATGTTGGGAATTTTCGACTTTGTAGAAGATATTTTTTTTTACAGGGGTGATCATAATCCCTTCTTATGTAATCGTGGGTAATTTAGAGGGGCATTGACAAAGTTAGAAGGTTTATTAGTTATTAGTAATGGTTGGGATTACGGTGCTACAAAACTACTGCATATATCAATGTCAGGTGGGACACGTTTCTTATATTATGAATAATAATATTTGATAGCTATCTCAATAATCAAGATCGCATAAAATAAGATTCAATAAGAGGTATTAATCTAAGTGCTCAAGTCTCCCTCTTATACCAACTGAAATTTGGGAGGAATCCAATGTGTTGTATCTTATATCGGACGTTAGTGAAACACACCTCAGAACGAATCATAATATGCCAAACGTTTGGGCTGTGAAACAAAAATATTATGGATTCGTTAAGGATTGATGAAAGTCCTTGTTAAATCCCCTTTTCAACTACTTTTGAACCATCATAACCATCTATGCATTCAGGTACGAAGGGGTAAATACTACAAGGTGAGTGCACACCCTTGTAGTCCGGCTGAGCCGATAGTAAGTCACCCCCACTCGAGGGGCATCATAGAGTGGGGTGGTGGTAGGTACTCTGGAGAGTTGGGTGGATGCACGTGTGCATCGCACTGCACAGATCTGTTGTGACTATTGATTTTGGGGCGAATAAGACTCCCCCGGCAGACTCGATTGACGGAATCATGATTCCTTGAGGCTACATGCCTCGTTTCTCGAGTGTCAGAGTACTACCAACCAGATTTACTGAAGGGTCGCGCTTGCGCACAGGTCTTAGTCTGCACTCGGGATGAAGCGATGCAGGTTTCATTACTAGTGTAGATTTTCTCCTTTGACAGGTGAGTCCGGAATAAATGATTAATAAATAAATAAGCTACGGACCAAAGAACCTGGAAGTGGATTTTTTTTTGTAAATTGTCAAAATCTACTCATTGCTGTAACTTAATTAGAGGCTTCATACTTGAGTTTCTTAGAATATTTTCCTTATACCCCTATAGTTACTGCACTTGCATTGCCTACCTACAATTTTTTTTAAAATTATAGTTATATCCTTACTGGGTCATTTGACTCACCAGTTACCCCTCTTGGAAATCCAACAGGAAATCTTGAACAGGAAACCGAGGCGAGAATTTTTGGCGGCAGCTGAGAACCATTTCAGAGGTTGTTACCTAGTTGGGCAGTCTATTTTTTTTTATTATTCCTCCATCTTCTCCATTAATAATGTAATAATAAGATCTTGGTTTATTCCTGTCATCTTAAGTTGTGGACGGTTTCCGTTAAAAGGATATTTTCTCCTGCCATTTTTTTTGTATGAATGTTCTATCATGCAGGTTGTTTACGATTGTTGTTGGGTAATATTTGTGGATGGGCATTGAGATGCGCTCCTACTGAGGTGGGGCGTTACATTTGGTATCAGAGCCCAATTACCCCATCAGTTGTAGATAACTGTATGACATGAAAAAAAACTTCATACATTAGACAAGTACCCCTGACTCACGTCTGAAAATGGCATAGTCCACTAGACATCGAATCTCAACATCGAATCTCATCTCAGTCTAAAAATTTTTTTTCTTTCTCTTAATGTAGATCATGCCGCCTCGTAGAAATCAAGCCACGCAACAATTAGATGCAATGATGGCATTGCTGCAAGATGTGCAGCAAAGACAACTCGCTCTTGAAGAGCGGTTCACCAGATCGGTATCCGAGGGTGGGTCTGACATGGGTGGGGGAGGTGCAGATCTCCCACCACCACCACCTCCTCCACCTCCTCCATCATCACGACAGGAAGACGTCTTTTCTAAATACCGTAAGGAGAAGGTTCCAGAATTCTTGGGAAACACAAGCCCTGAGGAGGCAGAGAGGTGGCTGAAGCGGGTAGAGAAGGTCTTTCGTACCATACATGCGCCAGATGAAGAGAAGGTAACCCTAGCTACATACTCCTTAGCCGGATATGCTGAGGAATGGTGGACCTCTATGGAGCCACAGATTGCAATGCCGGCTACTTGGGAGTTGTTTACTGAGGCCTTCCGAGGGCATTTCTACCCGGAATACTGGATAGAGCAGCGACGTGTGGAGTTCACGCTTCTGGAGCAAGGGAACAAGTCAGTGACTGCTTATCTGAATAGATTTACAGAATTGCTGAAGTATGCTGCTAGCACTGTGCCAACGGAGTCTGACAAGGCATTCAAGTTCTTCCGTGGGCTTCGCAAGGAGATTCGTGAGAGATTGGTACCCCTTCGTTTGGTCACAATGAAGGAAGTGATTGATGCTGCTGCTCGGGTGGAGCAAGACTTATGTGAGAGTAAATCAATGCAGATGAGATCGAACTTTTCTGGCAGGATAGCCCGCAATGACAGAGCAGGAGCACGTGCAGGACAACGCTTCCACCCTCACTGTTCTGGAGTGTCGAACAGATTTACTCACAGAGGAGCTCCTACCTTGGGGCAAGCACTTTCTGAGCCAGCAGGGACATCTCGTCCGATTTTGAGTACTGTTACAGATGCTCGTGTGGAGGATCGGTTCTGCTATCGATGCAACCAGAAAGGTCACATCCGGTCCAATTGTTCATCGGGATCTTCACAGTCTGGAGTTGTAGTACGAGGAGGACATCCCCAGCAACAAGGACGCGGCTTTACATCTCGGAGAGGTAGGGGACAACCTTACCAGACTCGGAGCACGGCAGGCTCAAGTAGACCACAAAGAGAGGGACAGTTGAATGCTATTACTGACGGACAAGCGCACGCCTCCGGATCGGTAGTGCGAGGTATGATTTTTGTAGGCGACTTTACAGCTCATGCTCTCTTTGACTCTGGTGCATCACATTCTTTCGTATCGTTTAGTTTTGCGAGTATCTTAGGCCGAGAGCCTACAACAGTTGCAGACCCTTATCTTATTAAGGGACCTGGAGGTCAGTTGTTTGTGGTCCACCGAGTGTTTCCTGATTGTCCGGTATATATCGGAGGATATATGCTAGAAGCATACCTATTACTCTTACAGATGGAAGACTTTGATGTCATTCTTGGTATGGATTGGCTCGAGAATCACCATGCATGCCTTGATTGCTTTCATAAACAAATCATTTTCAAGATTCCTGATTTACAGGAATTCGTATTTGATGGGAGTACCTCCTCTGGGGGAGTAGTCTGCATATCAGCATTGCAAGCACATCACTTGCTTGATCAGGGGTGTGAAGGATACATTGCCCATGTCATTGGAGATCAAGTGCAGCATAAGGAGATTTCTAATATAGAGATTGTTAAGAACTTTATAGATGTTTTTCCAGATGAATTGCCTGGACTTCCTCCACAAAGAGAAGTAGAGTTTGAAATAACTCTTATTCAGGGAACTAAACCAATTTCTATTGCACCATACCGGATGGCGCCAGCTGAGTTAAAAGAACTTAAGGTGCAGCTGCAAGAATTATTGGAGAAGGGCTTCATACGCCCTAGTACATCTCCATGGGGGGCACCGGTCCTATTTGTCAAAAAGAAGGATGGATCTATGCGCATGTGTATAGATTACCGACAACTAAATAAGGCGACTATCAAAAATCGTTATCCATTGCCTCGGATTGATGATCTCTTTGACCAACTACAGGGGTCATCTGTTTTCTCCAAGATTGATCTTCGGTCTGGTTATCATCAGCTGCGAATTAAAGATGTCGATATAGCTAAGTCTGCATTTCGGACCAGGTACGGACATTATGAGTTCATGGTAATGCCCTTTGGCCTGACAAATGCCCCAGCTGCTTTCATGGATATGATGAATCGGGTGTTTAGGCCATTTCTTGATAACTTTGTGGTGGTCTTCATCGATGATGTCCTTATTTACTCGAGCGATGAGGAGCAACACCGGATACATTTACAAACAGTACTACAGACGCTGAGGAAACACAAGCTATATGCGAAATATAGTAAATGTGAGTTCTGGCTTCGACAAGTGGCATTCTTGGGCCACGTCATCTCAGGTGCAGGAGTTGCTGTAGATCCTGCAAAAATTGAAGCAGTTCTTAACTGGGTACAACCAAAGAACGTGTCAGAGGTCCGTAGTTTTCTTGGCTTAGCCGGATATTATAGGAGATTCGTGAAGGGATTTTCTCAGATTTCCCTTCCCCTTACTCAGCTTACCAAGAAGGAGACAACGTACTTTTGGACAGACAAGTGTGAGGAAAGCTTCCAGGCATTGAAGGACAAACTTACTACAGCTCCCATCTTAGTGATCCCATCAGGAACTGATGGCTTTACAGTATACACCGATGCGTCAAAGGATGGGTTGGGTGCCGTTTTGATGCAACATGGTAAAGTTGTTGCGTATGCGTCTCGTCAGTTGAAACCTCATGAGAGGAATTATCCAACCCATGATATGGAGCTTGCAGCAGTTGTTTTTGCTCTCAAGATGTGGAGGCACTATCTATATGGGGTGGCGTTCGAGATCTTCACGGATCATAAGAGTCTTAAGCAGTTGTTTGATCAGAAAGAGCTAAATATGAGGCAACGACGATGGATGGAGCTCTTGAAGGATTACGAATGCACCATATCATACCACCCTGGCAAGGCAAATGTAGTAGCAGATGCACTTAGTCGTAGGCCATGCTCAAGTGAATCCCATCCCCAGCTCAAGACATGGGATCTCCTCGCATCTGTTAGTGAGTGGCATCCCTTCCAGAGCAGTCGAGAGACAGTTATAATTCCCTCTCCTTCTTGTCCTGAGCTAGTAGAAAGGATCATTCGAGGACAGCTTACAGATGAGAGTCTACAGAGATTCAAGGACAAAGCCCTTGCTGGGATTTTGGATGGTTTTTCATATGAAGATGGTGTGCTACGAAATGGCAACCGTTTGTGTGTTCCGGCAGATATGGAACTAAGAAATGAGATCATGCGCGAGGCACATAGCTCTCGGTTATCGATACATCCTGGTGGCACCAAGATGTATAAGGATTTAAAGAAAAATTTCTGGTGGAAGCAAATGAGAAGAGATGTGGCTGATTTCGTGGCAAGGTGTATGACATGCCAACAGATTAAGGCTGAGCATAAGCGGCCACCTGGACTTCTGCAGACCCTCCCAATTCCTGAGTGGAAGTGGGAAGGCATATCTATGGACTTCATTACAGGGCTTCCTAGAGCTTCTAGTGGTCATGATGCCATATGGGTAGTAGTTGATAGGCTTACGAAGTCAGCACACTTCATACCCTTGAGCATAGCTTGCACTCCAATACAACTCGCAGTGATTTTTATTAAGGAGATTGTCAGGCTTCATGGTCTACCAAAGCAGATTATATCTGATCGTGATCCAAGATTTACTTCAAATTATTGGCGGGAGTTTATGAACTCTTTAGGAGTGCAGTTGTGCCTCAGTTCAACTTACCATCCTCAGACTGACGGACAATCCGAGAGGACGATACAGACATTAGAGGATCTTCTTCGAGCATGCGTGCTAGAGTGGAAAGGGTCTTGGAAGGACTATTTATCGTTAGCAGAGTTCTCGTACAATAATAGTTACCATGCCAGCATAGGCATGGCCCCATTCGAGGCATTATATGGGAGACGATGTACTACACCATTGAGTTGGCAGGAGGTCGGGCATAACCAGCTGCATAAAGTGGAATACTTGAAGGAAACTGCTAAAGCTATTAAGACGGCTCGAGGAAAGCTGCTTACTGCACAAAGCAGACAAAAGAGCTACAGTGATAAACGACGCACCGATCTTAGCTTTGAAGTTGGGGATTTTGTCTTCCTGAGAGTATCTCCAACCAAGGGAGTGCAACGGTTTGGAGTAAAGGGGAAGTTAGCCCCACGATTCGTTGGACCTTTTGAGATCCTTGACAGAATTGGCAATGTTGCTTATAGGCTAGCACTTCCTCCTCACCTGTCGGGAGTGCATAACATCTTTCACATTTCCAACCTGAGGAAATATGTGCATGACCCATCGCACGTGATCAGCTATGATGATCTACAGGTGGACACAGACCTAAGCTACCCTGAGGAACCGGTCCGGATCATCGATCGCTCGGTGAAGAGGTTGAGACATAAGGAGATACCATTGGTAAAGGTCCTTTGGCAGCGACATAACTCCGAGGAGGCCACTTGGGAGCCTGAGGCAGATATGCGACGGGACTACCCACATCTATTTGAAGGTAATCTCTAAATCATACTTATGTCCTTATCGGTCCCTCAATTGGTTTCAACCTTTTAAGGTTGTTATTTTACATCCCACACACCCTAAGTCTCGGGGACGAGACTATTTTTAAGGTTGTTATGATATAACGCCCCAAAAATTTCAACCTTTTCCAAAATATTAAAATATATACAATATCATACTCAAATGAAGCGTCTCGTCGCAAACTTTCCAACGAGACCAAGAATGCGCGAATCCGAGTTCGTATGAGGAAGTTATGCCCTTTTTAGTGAACCATGGTCAGGGACTTTTATGGAAATTGGACCCACGGATTTTGATTTTATTCTACACGTTGGAGAGATATTTTGGAGTATTATTCACCTCAAAATTTACAACCATATTTCCTTATTTCACCCTTGAATGATCTTTAAGTTCTCATTTATCCCTTTCCTTCTTGCGCCTCCCTCAAAAGTCTATGTTCTTCTTTCTTCTCCCTTAGAGAGACAAGAGGAAGAGACCCCTTTCGTTGGCGAAGCACGAGGCTCCGGAGCTTCGGTACGAGGAAAGGAGGAGCATCGTCGTAAGGGGAAGACGCTGCTGCACTCAGATCGTTGATCGTGTGCTCAGAGATTCACGTGAAGGTAACGGATCTTCACCCTTCTCCTTTACTATCGCATATCTTGTGATATTGGAGGTTGTGGGTTTGAGTTGGATGATTGCTTCATTTGACCCGACCCCCGGATTGCCTTTTGCTGTTGGTTTATCGCATGTCCTTTATGAAGTTGCTTCCTTGTGATTCATGCGATAACTAGTACGAATCACCGTATTGCTCGTGTGTTTTTTCTGATAACTTGACTATCTCAAGCCATTCAAACTTGTTAAAAGAGATGAGATTAAAGTTTCAACATTAAGGAGAAGGTCCTTGATTAATTTAGTAGATGTGAATCTATGTTATTAATATCACGTAACCAATTTCAATCCACTGTTGTAATATCGAAATCAAACTTAGTTGATTTTTGTGATACTCGGTGGTGCCATGATGCCATACCTTACAAATTATTTGTGTCGGCCATATCTCCAGGCCATGGATTTGATCAACATTGGATGAAAGACCTTTGGCATAAACGTAAATTATTATGGAAATTCTTAAATTGTGAATTATTTCCGGCATCGTTAAGATCCTTTTTCCATATCAGGTTTAATTATTTAGTTATGGAAAGTTTATCAAAGGAATGTCCTGGCGTGAATGTAATCCGTTTTGAAAGGTGGTGGTAATGGCCTTACAATTTATTGGACAGTTCTGAAAATCAAGTTTAAGGCACCCACAGAATAGCAACCATGATTGACATCCTTCTAAATAATCGTTAGTCATCCGCGTATCTTGGGTCGTTAAATATAGATTTTTTTGGTGATTATAAGACCTTATGACCTTTAGTCCTAATAAAGGAGTTAGAAGAATAGGAGTAAACTAATAGTTGGTATTTCATGCAGAAGTTCTCACACGTAAATGTTCTTTAGTCATAGAAATTTGGGAGTATAACTCTATTGACCTAATTAATAATGGGTGAAGTTATATGTTGGGAATTTTCGACTTTGTAGAAGATATTTTTTTTACAGGGGTGATCATAATCCCTTCTTATGTAATCGTGGGTAATTTAGAGGGGCATTGACAAAGTTAGAAGGTTTATTAGTTATTAGTAATGGTTGGGATTACGGTGCTACAAAACTACTGCATATATCAATGTCAGGTGGGACACGTTTCTTATATTATGAATAATAATATTTGATAGCTATCTCAATAATCAAGATCGCATAAAATAAGATTCAATAAGAGGTATTAATCTAAGTGCTCAAGTCTCCCTCTTATACCAACTGAAATTTGGGAGGAATCCAATGTGTTGTATCTTATATCGGACGTTAGTGAAACACACCTCAGAACGAATCATAATATGCCAAACGTTTGGGCTGTGAAACAAAAATATTATGGATTCGTTAAGGATTGATGAAAGTCCTTGTTAAATCCCCTTTTCAACTACTTTTGAACCATCATAACCATCTATGCATTCAGGTACGAAGGGGTAAATACTACAAGGTGGGTGCACACCCTTGTAGTCCGGCTGAGCCGATAGTAAGTCACCCCCACTCGAGGGGCATCATAGAGTGGGGTGGTGGTAGGTACTCTGGAGAGTTGGGTGGATGCACGTGTGCATCGCACCGCACGGATCTGTTGTGACTATTGATTTTGGGGCGAATAAGACTCCCCCGGCAGACTCGATTGACGGAATCATGATTCCTTGAGGCTACATGCCTCGTTTCTCGAGTGTCAGAGTACTACCAACCAGACTTACTGAAGGGTCGCGCTTGCGCACAGGTCTTAGTCTGCACTCGGGATGAAGCGATGCAGGTTTCATTACTAGTGTAGATTTTCTCCTTTGACAGGTGAGTCCGGAATAAATGATTAATAAATAAATAAGCTACGGACCAAAGAACCTGGAAGTGGATTTTTTTTGTAAATTGTCAAAATCTACTCATTGCTGTAACTTAATTAGAGGCTTCATACTTGAGTTTCTTAGAATATTTTCCTTATACCCCTATAGTTACTGCACTTGCATTGCCTACCTACAATTTTTTTTAAAATTATAGTTATATCCTTACTGGGTCATTTGACTCACCAGTTACCCCTCTTGGAAATCCAACAGGAAATCTTGAACAGGAAACCGAGGCGAGAATTTTTGGCGGCAGCTGAGAACCATTTCAGAGGTTGTTACCTAGTTGGGCAGTCTATTTTTTTTATTATTCCTCCATCTTCTCCATTAATAATGTAATAATAAGATCTTGGTTTATTCCTGTCATCTTAAGTTGTGGACGGTTTCCGTTAAAAGGATATTTTCTCCTGCCATTTTTTTGTATGAATGTTCTATCATGCAGGTTGTTTACGATTGTTGTTGGGTAATATTTGTGGATGGGCATTGAGATGCGCTCCTACTGAGGTGGGGCGTTACAACTTGTAGGTGATAGTGATCTCGAATATGTCGGGTGTATAACCGGTAAGACCATACACGTAAGCTAGTGAATCATTATAGCCACATGATACAGGTACTCCGATTATATCTCTCTGACCGCCTTCGTAACCGACCTCAGATTCTATGTTGGTCACTCTTCCACCCCAGAACACATATAGGGCGGCGACGTCACCCATTTCCTACAGACCACTAAAAGTTGCTACCATTATTTTCAATTAAATTTTTTGAACTACGTTGTCTACTATTTTCACCGTACTTGAAATTATTCGTACTTTCTTTAATTGTGAGGATTATTACTTATAATACTATAAACATAATATCTTTTTAATTCAGATTTTAATTAAATAATAGTTATTAAATTTTATAATCACTATGAGCAATTAATATAATTATCAGTAGTTATTACTAATTAAAATAGCTTAATAATGGTAATAGTTATTATTTTATTTTAATTATAATTTATTAATATTATTTAATAAATATAAAAAATTAAAAAAAACTATTCTTATTTATTGCTAATATACATTACTTACACTAATAATTATAATTATGGATATACATGATTCATTACTAATGTACATTATCTATTACTAATATACATTATTTATTACTAACATACATTAATTAAAAATCAATTTTATTAATACTAATACACATTATATACCTTATTTATTACTAATATACATTATATACATTAATAGTATAAAATTAATGACTATATACGTTAACTACTAATAACGTGCTTTTATTTAATACTATCCATTTCTAATTAAGTAGTAAATATTTCTAACTTGTAATTATCAATTACATAATAATCAGTATTAAATTCTAAAATTCTTCCTGATGATTACATAATTTGATATTTATTAGTATTATATATAGATTATTAATATAAATGTAAAATAAAATTAGAACTTTATATTAATTTTAGCATTTTTATATTCTATTTAAATTGTGTAATTAATATTTAATTGCCAAAATTTTATCTCTTCAATTTGTGTAGTATGTGCCTATTAAATTTGAATAAAGATGTCAACTATAAGGCAAATGTGTGACGTTTCTAACGTAAATGCAGTATACCACTATAGACCAAATATTGAATCTAATAAATAAAAAATAATTTCTAATATTTTGAACTTCGCTTAAATAAGGAAATTTATCATCTTCACAATAAATACATGCAGTGAACAAACTACTAACCATTCTGAGTGCACTATGAGCAACTAATATACTTAATTTGTTTAATTAATATTTAATGGCCAAAATTTCATCTCTTCACTTTGTGTAATATGTGCCTATGAAAATTTAAATAAACAGGTCCAACTATAAGGTAAATGTTTGAGTTTCTAAACTAAAAGCATTAAACTAATATAGATAAAATGTTGAATCTAATAAATAAAAAATAGTATTCTATATTCTGAATTACACTTATATCATCTTCACAATAAATACATGCATAGAACAAATTAAATTACAAAATTGACAAAAAAAATTAAAAATACTATAAAACATACCTTGGATATGGATGAATGAGGGTAATGGGAGGGGAGAGGGTTCGGTTGAAATGGGGATGAAATGGGGAGGCGAGTGTGAGGGGAGAGGAGACCCGGGGCGCGCTACTTATACCACGCCCAGCGGCAAATGGTTTGCGCGGTACGGAAAACCATATGCCGTGTAGGGCGGGTCACCGACCGCTCCTGCCTCACCCGTCCCATCGTCTGCGCCGAAGACCGCGCACCTCGTTGACCGTGCCACTGGGCACGGCAAACCATTTGCTGCGCCTTCCACGTAGACACGGCAAACGGTTTGCCGTGCCACATGGGCGAGCGACAAACCATTTACCGATATATCACCATTCTGGGAAATATTTTGATTTCGTACCCAGAATGGGAGATACTTCTCCTTCTCTCTCCATTCTGGGAAATAACTCTACTAACCATCCTTTGGATCACATGAGCACAGTAGACATGAAATCCGGTTTTGATTTTGTCCTTTTCTTGTGTATGTGTAGAGTACAGGGATGCAAATGAATATGGATATATTAGTGTTCGATCTGATATCATATCCATTTGATATATATTGACATCTGTGTCATATCCAATTTAAGGTAGATACAGATATGGATTACATTTTGTGGAACATATGTATCCGTATAAGTGTGTGTGTGTTCATATATAGAATGTAGATTTATTTTTAGTCATATATAACATAAGTTTTCATTTTTCCTTCACCATATTTGGTATAATTATTGCAGTATAAGCACATTGACTAATAAGTTACGTATACAACACATAACTAAATCTCTCGCTCAGTCAAAATAACTCTTTCAATTGACTGATTAGCTTACTTTGAGTTTCTATTATATATTAGATCAGCATCAATAATATCAGTCGAACATCAATCTATGGAAAATGTTAACGTCTCCTACCAAACTAGACATCACTAATTGGATGACATTATGCAATGTAGTTGTGTTTTTCAATATAACGCTTGAGACACTACAAGCAGAGTACTCAAAAGAGACGGTCAATGACCGTCCTCTTTCCTTCGCAAACCATCCCTTCTGGTCAGAAGGGACGGACACTAGACCATCCCCTCTAACACCGTCTCATTTGACCATAAGGGACGTTAGATACGAACGTCCCTTTTCTGAAGTCATTGGGGAAGGTTTCCATCGTCCCTTCTGCAATAAACATGGACGGTGATGATCGCCCCTTCATGACCGTCCCCGTCGTGCATACAATGCGACGGTTTAAACCGTAGCATCCAAAGCTAGAGGA
Source organism: Ottelia alismoides (assembly GCA_037367405.1). Classification (NCBI taxonomy): domain Eukaryota; kingdom Viridiplantae; phylum Streptophyta; class Magnoliopsida; order Alismatales; family Hydrocharitaceae; genus Ottelia; species Ottelia alismoides. The sequence continues at coordinate 56,642 of JAZKJV010006211.1, forward strand.
TACGGGTGTCATCGTCCCCTCTGCGCAACCAGGGAGTTGCATTGTCTTTATGGGGGCAGTCTAAACCATCCCTTCCAATAATCATCGGGGACGATCGTGACCCTTTTAGTCGTCGAGGCCCATAACGAGAGACCGTGAGCAATTTGGTTATAGTAGGGACGATTATACAACCATCCTCGATACCCTCTGAAAGCAAAAAGAAATAATTGTTTGATTGATTTTTATCTCCTTCTCCTTCTGCAAAATCACGTAAATAATACAATACTCTAAAAAGACAACAAAACAGTGTGTCAGTTCTACATATTTTAAATTACAACAACTTAATTATTCAAGATACTACTAAAATATAATATAAATATTCTACATCTAATGTAATCTACCCCGATTCGTCACTTTTATCGCTCTCTTCTTCACTTTCCTCATCACCATCGAATTATGCCAAGTCTACCGGTTGCTCGGCCTAGCTTTGAAGACGGGTAATGTATGCCATGACATTCGTCATGTCTGTACGCATCTTAGCCATCTCCTCATCTCGTGCATATATCTTTGCCTTGATGTCGCACAGCTCCCTCTCCATCTCTCTCTCCCTCTATCTCTCTTGCGACGAGGTCCGAGACCCACTTGCACCACACATTCCATACCATGTATGGATCGTTTCTCTACGTCCTCCGCAGCGTATGCGTCCACTGTTCTGTACCTGTGGCTTGGAGGAAGGCTTCATCGACATATAAAGGGAGTGTGCACGTCCCCACGTTATCTAGTGAGGTGGTGGTGGAGAGCCTAATCATTTCTTCCTGCATGCATGGATGCATATATTATTTAAAAAAATTAATATAAGACATTCTCAAATTTTAAAATATAAATTACATACATGAATTTGTGCGTAGGTGTCATCAACCCACTGCATTTCTCCTACGTGTCTTCTCTTTGACCTCATAAAAATCTTTATTCGGGCTATTTCTCTATCGTTATACATCAACTAAAAAAATATAAATAAATTAGTTTTTAAATTAACTTCTAAATTTAGTCACATTTATAAATTTGTGGATGCTTGCAAAGTCATCCTTCAACCAGTTTGTATTCTTTCTCCCCATCTTGTGGGTGGACTTGAAACCTTTGAAGCGGTTCGAAGTATTTTTTGTATATATAGCATATTATTAATCAAAGTTAGTACAAACATAAAACAATTAAATAGGAAAAATTTTACATACCGTGAATTCCTCACTGGACCAAAAATTAATTAGTCCCTCCATTGATCTAGTGTAACACCTGGTGGGACGTTCTGCACAAGCTGCTCATATGGAATCTTTGCCTTTATGCGTCCCTTGTATCGACACAATATCTCAGCCACGTGAGAAAGAATCTGGAAATCAACAATGGCATTTCATTCCCATGTAAAAATAGCCTAGTACAAGATGAATAAAATAGTTGAGTATATTAAAATAATGCAAATAATAATTCAATTGTAGAATACCTCCAAATCAGATAGTATGGTGGTCTTAACAGAATAAGGAAGCTGTCGAAAGTCATGTGTCGTGATGGGGATACGTGCACGAACAATCTGGCCAAGGTAGCTCTGAAACTCCGTAGAGTTCTCCCCCACTGCATCTCCTCCAACGATACGAACATGTAATGTCTGTCCAGATGTAAGACGATCCAGGAACCTACACTGAGACAATCTCCGTCATCTTTGAGATCCACCACTATCGGGATCAAAAGATCCTCCATGTGGCTGCTGAGCGGGTTCGGAAACTTCCCGAATACGCCTGGATCTAGGAGCAATATCTGCATTTCAATAGCATATAATTTAAAATATACATTTAGATCAATTATAAGATATCAATTATTTGAACATAAAACAAAAAATAACATTACCTCATGTTGCTAGTAGCAATGTCTTTATCTACTACATAATGAAAAAAATCATTTGAAATATTCTGTTATACAACATCATTATCCAATGCATGTTCATCTTCGTAAACATCAAAGAAGTCTCTCAGTATTGTCCTAAAATGTATAATTCACCCACTAAAAGAGTTGTTCGGTACATAAAAGACATGTTCTACCTGACTGGCAATCGCATACGCTCATTTGTTTGTAACCGACCTGTTTGCTTTGAAACTCCATTTTTATTTTTCTTGTAACATGCTCCAACACGACCCACATCAAACCAAATGCAATGAAATAGAATACACCTAGCATCATGTGTAAGACTTATTTCTAGTATATCAATAATTTCACCATAATATCCATCAATTTCAGATGAGAGTTCGGCCTTCACTATCATTTCAGAAAGTTGTGTTGCTTTATTCTCATCAATTGATTTTTTTTCGAAATCTGAATCCATTAAATACAAGGCGGCCCAGTCCCCAATAGCTATTCATACTCCGTGCACTTTTACCCAAGCCTGCTAAGAGATATGACACTACTATTGAGAATAGACTCCGTTTGATACTATCGAGATTCATGCTCCACCGGTCATCTTCGGTCACTTTTAATAGTTCAATACTATCCTTGAACCATTTTAAAAAGTCAGATTTTTTAATACTTGTTGAACGAAATTCTTCAAAGAAACAATCAACCTCATCTAATTGCATTAAGATATAGTAATGAATAAGAACATGTATCTAAGTTTAAATATTCCTTCCAAAATAAATTACAGTCGTTTGGATAGGCATCAATTTTCTCGTAATTTAGTCCAAGTGAGCGGAATCTTGACTTAGCGTCCTTCCAATCTTTTGAAAAATCATCAGGATTATTTAATAATATCCTGATTAACTATAACACATATGTCATCATAACCGTTCTACATCGATTCTTCACTTTTATCTTAAACAACTCCAAAAGAAAACGTAACGAGATATTTTGATTCTAGGACATATAAGATTTTTTGCATCTTTAATTTTTTCATGTAAAGTATCCTAAAGTGATTCCATCTTTTCATCGGCGTTATGTCCTTGAATATTGTCTAACATCTCAAACATACCACTACGGTCATCTGTTTCAGACATATCTCTTTCATTATCAACTGAGGCATTATTGACTTCTGCAAATATTAATCCTTCACCATGAAACGTCTAATTCGTATAGTGAAGCCAAAAATCATTTAATATCAGATGCTCATAAACTACAGTTCGATTGTGACTCAGAGTGTTCTTGCATCTTATGCAAGGACAATGGATCCTATCTCCTTCGTCTCCTACAATATGATAGAGTGGCTCACACCGAAATGACCAATCTAAGAATCTGATAACACCTTTTTATATGTTCGATCATCACCGAACCTTTTGTTCATCCAACTTTTATCCATTTCCTAAATGTAAAGATCCAAAGATAACAACAATGTTAATATCTGGTATTAATCTCTTGTACACTATCTTTCCTATACTTCCATTATTTTAATAATTTTCTCTAAGCATTATCTATAACATTAATTAGAATTTATAACTTTTTAATATAAGTGTTTGATCATAAGTATAACAACTATACCAATTAGCACTTCAAAAACATCATTACTATAAAATTTATAATTACAACATCATATGGAATATTTTAATTGCATTATTTGAAATCTTTTTATTACAACTAAATATTATGACTCAGGATAAAAATAATGATTATGATTAATCCTAAAGACTAAACTATTAGTTTAAGAAATAAAACATAGTTAAAAACAAGTATATTTCAATTAATAATACAAACGAAAAAAGTTGGAAAGAACTCACAACCGAAGAAGACACTGGGTGTCGTCAAACGAGAGCTGAGGAAGGAGTTGGAGGCGTCGATGGAGGCTTCGAAAGGAAGGAGGAGCTTGGGCGACGGTGCTAGGGGAGGAGGAGGTTGGGTGGTGGTAGGGGAGGAGGAGGTCGGGCGCAGGGAATTATGAGCGGAATGAGGAAAGGACTCGGGCCAAGGGGGATATAAAACCATCGGTAACGATGATCTGAGACGGTTATAAGTGAGTCGTCCCCTTTGGGTACAGATATTTCTATATGTCCCGCCAGTACAGAAACATCGAGGACGGTTCTGCAACCGTCCCTTCTACTTATATATAAAGGATGGTCTCGCTCGTCCCTTCTGATAGACTTTTGTGATGTCAACAGAGATGTATAGGGGACGGTTAGGACTGTCCCCTACGGTTCCAGTGTACAGAAGAAACAAACAGAAGTTGTACTCGTAGGGACAGCTATGTACCGTCGCAACAGAGTCCATCACCGGGGATGGTCAACAACGACCGTCCCTTGGACATAATAGAAGGGACGATGGCGAGGAAACCGTCCCCTCTGATTCTATAGGAGACGGTCGTTCCCTGACCGTCATCATTGAGTGTTCCAAAAGATCCACAAGTTTGTAGTGAGATCATCAACTATATTATGCATCAATTATCTTCACCCCACTCTTTAGATTGGTAATCGCATGGTATCCAAAGCAGTGCAAAGATATCTGACTAATAAGGCATGCTCAAATAATTCAGATATAGGATGATATAAATGCTATAATATGATTTTGGGTAAATTACAAAAAATGTCTCAACTATGCTTCAATTGCCAATTAAAGGATTCGTTTTTCAATTGTGATAAAGAGGGGCCTAATAGAAGCCTCAACGACCCTTATATATCAACGTTAAACCCTTAAGTTGACAGCTTAGACCTCTATTTTTACAATTTAAAAATGAGACCTTTAATTGAGAATTGAGATATAGCTGGATCCTTTTTATAATTTTATGATTTTTTTAAGCGGATCACCACATGCTTCCATGTCGAACATCTTATCTGCCACCGTTCTCCCACATTTATAATCTCTAATCCCTCCAGGTCAAAGGCAGCAGATACCCATGTTGATGTAAAGGTGCTGTAATTTCTTTTTTTTTTTTGCTACATTTTTTTAAAAAAAATCCAGCCTTATAGATTGAATTTATGATTGTTTTTTTATATAAATTTAGCAAATTTCGTTCAAATCTGATGCATGTAGTTATTTCATCCGATTGGTGAAAATTCGATTTTTTAAAAAAAATGGGTTTTAAGTTCATGAAATGTTGACGTTATTTTGACCTGCAATATGAATTACCTATGGACGTCAGATTTCAAAGAAATGTGATGGATATGTAAAATATTAATCATAGAATAAAGTTAGATTTCAAAGAAATGTGGTGAGCATGTGCATAGATAGGTGTTATAGTCGTGTACATGCTCGGTGTCAGATTACCATTCATATCTTCCTGTTTTACAAATTCATGTTTAGGATGGTTCACCATTTTTCCAATCAGACGACAGACCCTATTGGATGATGAATCACTTTCTTACCGACAAAGTTGATTTGATCCATAAAATGGGACTTTGATCGATCAAACCTAAACGTATGTCTACTTTGATCAACCAAACATTATATGCTGATCGATCATTTTTCATATTAAAATTTATAGATTTTGGATAAACTACATGTTCATGTTTTTTACGGCATTCCATATCCGACTAGTGCATAGCCCCATGCTTTGCATGAGAAATCATGTTCTACACAATCCCAATATTTTTTTTCCAAATAAAATGCATACATGAATCATTTAAATGATGTGGAATGAGCAAGAACCCTCGTTACCATGTCACTCGAATTACCCAAATGGGATCGTGTCCATTTCTTGACTTTATACTATTTTCTAATCTTTTAACCATTTATGTGCAACACATTGAAAAATTAAGAAACGTGCAGACACATACATGTGTATGTGTAGAGAAATAGAAAGTTTGTGTAGAGAAGTAGACGAACAGAAAGTTAGAAAGTTCATAGACGAATAGCAAAAAGCTCCAAGATGGATTGCAAATGTTGTTAAGTTCAAAATATAAAAAAGTACACTCAACTAAAAGAAAAACTAAATTGCAGTAAAATTCGAAGTCTCGTAAGAAATACTTATTACATTATAATCGAAGAATCTCTAAATTTCACAAATGGATTTATTAATCGAAATATACTCCATCCTGAAAAAGGCCCTTCATAATGTTCGATTTGTCTGATTCCAATTCCAAAATATAACTTGGGAAAATATGAGTTTTATAATATCTCAAATTAATAAGAGGAAAATGCCACACATGAGCGGAACGATTTAAATGTTGCCGTTTTTACGTGCAAGTAAAATTTCATTCAGAAATTCAAGAGAGAGAAAATCATCAATGGACTAAGTCCTACGTACAATAGGAATTTTGTTGTAGCGTCCCGGACTTAGGTCCCCGATCCTTTATCGAGGAAAACTGACCCTAACAACTTGTTGGGTACGGGTCGAGATGGACCGGTTGGCAACCATTCAAAATGCTTAAGCCCAAGTTGCTAAGTAGTAATCCCCACCACTTATAAACCACACACACACTTCATGAGTTTTTAGATGTGGGACTATGTTTGGGGGCATGGGTGTTACAACCTCCCCACTTATATCGGCAACGTCCTCGTTGCGATATGGTCAATCACTTATTCCCAGTGACTGTGGCGGCTGCACGCTCCGGGCAGCCTTTTCCTCCGACCTCTTTGTAGGGGCGGCTCCACATCTCAGATAGCCCTTTCCACTATCAGAGGGAACATGACTCTGATACAATTTGTAATGTCCCGGGCTTAGGTCCTCGGTCCTGCCCTAACAACTTGTTGGGTACGGGCCCAGATGGACACGTTGGCAACCACCCAAAATGCTTAAGCCCAAGTTGTTAAGTAGTAATCCCCACCACTTATAAACCAAAACCACACTTCGTGAGTTTTTAGATGTGAGACTATGTTTGGGGGCATGTGTGTTACATTTGTCCAAGATGGATTTTGCAAAATTGGGATTGATTACTCATTCTCGGAGTAACTCATAGACAACAACAATGAGACAACAACAATGGTTAAAAGTAAAGTTATGTTCAACAAAAAAAGAACACAAAATCTAAGCAGCAATAAGGAGGAAATGCTAAAAATGAAATTATGTTGAACATCTATACTATATCCTAAAGCCAAGTTTTGCTCGGCTTTTTCCCTTCTTTTGACAAGTGGTTGAAAAACCACCCAACTTGATAGCTCTAACAGAAGAATCTATAATCACTGTGTCGGTTGAGTAATTTCTACAGAAAATTTATTTTTTATTTATACTCCTAAACTTAGATGTATAGTGAAAGTACGGAAATGTCGAACTCAGAGAGGTAAACTATTAGAAACTAGAGTAAAATAAAAGAAATCTAAGATATATGGGTTTCCTAATTTGTATTTGATTTTAGGGATTTTTTGGATTTTTAGTGAATTTTATGAATTTTATTTTTTTATGGTTTTAATATACCTAAGTATGAATATAGGTACAAATTTTGTCATTTTATATTTTGGTTTTATTTTTGTAGTTTTTATGAATTTTAAGTATTTTATGATTTTTATTTAATTTATGAATATGATTTGTAATTTTTATTTGATTTTTAAAGTTGAAAACTAATTTTTATTTGAAAACAGATTCTTATTTGTGATTTTAAAAATATAAAATAGAATGAAAATATTTTTATTTTATTTTTATTAGAAAGTATGTGAAATACCTTCAAAATTATATAGTGTGCCTATTTATGCCATTATTGTAGAATTAGTTATGGTTTTTTAAAGTTTTTAGGTATTTTATATTTTTATTGGTTTTAATATTCAATTTTACTTTGTTTTTTGTTTATTATGTAAAATATAGTAAAATATACTATAGGTAATTTTTGTAGGATTTTTGAAGATGTTTTTTATTTTTTTATATTTTATGAGTTTATGTATGTTTTAAGTATTTTTAGGAATTATTTATTGCAAGAATTTTTTTTGAAAAATGATTTTTATATTGTATATAGTATAGTATAAGGTATTTATATGTATTTTTATTATATTTTTTAAATTTTTATTTTATTTAATATGTATACTAGACAACCGCAATATATGGGGAAGAAGGATGTTCGTTCCTCTTTTCTTGTTCTTCAAGTTGTAGTTGGAAGAGAGGTGATTCCAAGTGATTTGGACTTGGAAAGAGTTGTGTTCAACTATGATGGATACGACAACATTCCAATACTCAGCTCGCCTTCCAATAGTCTCTGGAAATCGAAAAATGAGGACAATCGAGGTGGGGGCAGAGGTGCCAATAACCTTGGATCGCTCCAGTGAGATGACCCTGCAATTGTACAGTTCTCATCTAAATTTGGCTGGAGTCGGACCTTAAATGGAAACAAGATCTGATCTATATATGCGCTATATAAAACACAGAGAGTTTCAGACCTTAAATTGCAAATATATTCCAATCTCAAGTCGAAACGCGGTAATCAGAACATCAACATTGAGATTCCATGCTATATTTAATGACAAAGTATCTGTACAAGAGTTGTTTACGTGACCACAAATCAAATGGGATTTGAGAGTTCTACCTCTACCGAACCTTTCCGAATAGCCACTTATATATAATGGTTATCAATAAACGAAACAGGTGATTGCAGAATGGATTAGGAATCTGGATAAGTGGTGGATGTGGAAGGATTGAATCGAGTATGTGGAATTATGTGATGAGCGATGAATGGATGAGGATCTCGAACATGGGCGTAGGAAATATGAAGTGTACCTGTCATGAAAGATGAGGATGAAGAAACCGAAAGTATATGTGAGGTGATCGATTTGTGAGCGTGTGTGAAATGGAAATGGAAATGATTGATCAAGTCCAGATTTGTAGATCTGGGATGTGTTGTTAATAAGAATACCATTGCATATATTAAACAGTAAAACATCGGATCCAAATGAATTAACAGAGAAACAATACCGAATAATATTACGTTAAACGTATGTTTCCCAATCATTATCCGATTATACAATGCAAACAAGAACCGATTAAAAGAACAGAAACATAAACACGGGCATGATCCAGAAAGGGTAAAGCAATAAACATATTGCGGCAACCAAAATAAAATGGAGATCAGTTTAGAAGTCACCGAAGCGTCCATGAAATGGACTGTCCTTAGAGAAGATATCGCCCCCACAATACCGGTGCGTAGGGTACTGGCGATCTGCTCCCAGGATACGACGGCTCATGATCGTCGTCGGCGCACACCAACGGGATCGTCCTCGATTGTACCTCAGAGAACTGCAACCGAGAGAGGAAGAGGAAAAACGTTCGTCCGCGAAAGGAAGAACCAGAGAGAGACGGCGTGAGAGAGGTTTTTCTTGCGACTGAAGAAAGACGGCGTCGGGTGAGGGATATAAAAAGAGGGGCTCGCGTGCCCTAGCGCGCGGTGACCTTTGGTTTCCGAAAACGCCCCTCAACGGGCGTGTCCATTCGAATTCCAAACCCGCGGCTAAATCGAGCCGTTTGGATTAAGTCCGATTCCCAATGTGATCGCGATTAACTTAATTTGTCTAATTAATTTAATTGATCAGCCAAATGAAACCCGCAGCAAAAGTATCGAGATCCGAGATTCGAATTGACTCTCCCGAGCCCGAGCCGGAGCTGGAGACGGAGCGGAGCGCGCGCGCGCGCGTGTGGTCCTCCATTCCTCCTCTCTATTATTGCTACAAGAGCTTGGTGTGTGGACTCATATATAAGTCCACCAAAAATTTAGTTCTACCCGGTGTGGTACTAAACTTCCACCCAAACTCAACCATGTTTCAAATTTGGGAATTCCCAACTTTCCCTCCAAACCATTTGGTTTCGCAATTGAAACCAAATCAATACCAATTGTAAATAATAGATTTTCCACTTAAAACCTATATATTTACAATTTTAATACAACAATCCCCCACGAATTCACCAATTTGAAAAAGAGATTCAAAAGGATTCAAGAGACTTCTTTCGGCTGCCCACACTTTGCTTTCAGTAAAGGTACCTTCCGGTTTGAACCTCTACCTGAGTTTACTACTTTCACTTTAACAGGAACGAAGTGAACTACGTCTTGAACTTCAGACCTTGGTGTTAAAGTATACGGTAGAAACAACAAAGCGTTGTTCTTGATACAATCTTCAGGGTTGGTGCTCTTAAAGGCCATGCACCCTTATCCTGTTTCATGAGTGTGTTCAGGAAAGACCCTCTTCCTTTAACTGCGGCCCACAGTAACACTCACATAGGTGGTGTTCTCCAAGGATGCACTGCTAACATCCTGCCCAAAGGCTTGAACCCATTCAGAGCCTATGCTCTTCCTAAACTTGCAGCTTAAATGGCACTCAAGCTTCCAGGGATAAGACACTCATACTTACGCATTAAAGTTAGAGTGCCAACCAGTTCTCCAGACAGCTTGTTATTACCACATTGAACCTACTTTGTGGGATCTCCACTCAGATAGGTTGGGTTGCTACTGTAGAGGAACTCCCAATGAGTCTCAGTCCCATCCCAAGCCTAGACTTTAGGACTAAAGATCTATCAAGTCTCTTAGTCAACGGATCTGCCGTGTTGTCTTTGGATCCAACAAAATCCACAGCCAACACTCCTCGAGACACCAAATCCCTTAACGCCTTAAGTCTGATTTGTATGTGTCTCCTTGTTTTCTGATTGAACTTTGAACTCTTGATCTTCGCAATTGTGGTCATATTATCACAATGTACCGAGATCGCAGGGACAGGCTGACCTACCATGGGAATTTCAGACAGAAGTTCCCTTAGCCATTCAGCCTCAATTCCAGTGGTGTCCAAAGCACACAGCTCGGCCTCAAAAGTGGATCGAGTTAGAATGGTCTGCTTCACAGACCTCCAGAAGACTACACCGCCTCCAAGGGTAAATACATACCCTGTAACACCATTACTCCCAAACTCCTCTATTTTCCCTATCCAGCTTGCATCACTGTATCCTTCTAGTACAGATGGATGTCTATCATAGTGCAAACTAAGGGAAATAGTTCCCTTCAAATACTTCAGTACCCGATCCAGAGCCTCCCAGTGAGTACGGTCAGGACAGCTAGTGTATCTACTCAGTTTTGCAACCGAGAATGAAATATCAGGTCTCGTGCAATTTGCAAGATACATTAAACTTTCTATCATTTGTGAATACCTTAGCTGGGCTACAGGTACTCCACTTTTATTCTTAAATAGCGTTTTGCATGAATCAAAAGGAGTGCTTACAGCTTTGCAATCTTGATATCCAAATTTCTCAAGTACCTTCTCAACATAGTGAGATTGAGAAATTACAATCCCATCAACTGACCTTGTCAGTTTGAGACTCAAGATCACATCAGCAACACCCATGTCCTTCATCTCAAACTTGCTATTCAAGAAAGCCTTAGTCTAATTAATAATCCTCATATGTGATCCGAACAACAATATGTCATCAACATATAGGCACAAGACAATACATTCATCACCTTTCACTTTGGAATAGACACACTTGTCGGATTCATGAACCTTAAAGCCACATGACAAAATAGTCTTGTCAAATTTTTCATGCCACTGCTTTGGTGCTTGTTTCAATCCGTAAAGGGATTTGACAAGCTTGCAAACCTTTCCCTCATTCCCAGGAGTCACAAGCCCATCAGGTTGATCCATATAGATCTCTTCCTCAAGATCGCCATGCAAGAAGGCGGTCTTCACATCCATTTGGTGGATAGAGAGATCATATATAGATGCCAATGCTATGAGCATTCGGATTGTGGTCATCCTAGTTACAGGGGAATAGGTATCAAAATAATCGATACCTCCCTTTTGCCTAAAGCCCTTGGCAACTAATCTGGCTTTGTATTTTTCAATTGATCCGTCAGGTCTAAGCTTTCTCTTAAACACCCACTTGCACCCAATGGTAGAGCACCCTTTGGGTAAATCAACCAACTCCCAAGTTCCATTAGCCATAATGGAATCCATCTCGGATTTGATGGCTTCCTTCCATTGTTTTGCTTCAGATGAAGCCATGGCTTCCTTGTAACTTGGTGGATCACCCTCGATCTGGTAGACAACGAAGTCGCTACCCAGACCCTTGGCAATCCGAGGTCTTTTATTCCTCCTTGGCTCAATCTCCTCAGAAAGATTATTGGGTTCAGGTTGAGTCTCAACCCCCACATTCGTTATCCTTTCCACTTGATCTGGAATAGATCCTGATGTGGAGGCGCCTTCAATGGTCAGATTCTGAGGAATCCCAGTCTTCAGCGGAAAGACATCCTCAAAATAGGTAGCATCACGGAGTTCAACAATAGTGTTGACATCTATGCCCGGTATCTCGGACCGAATTACCAAGAACCTATATGCATAGCTATTTTTCAGGTAACCTAAGAAGACCACATCAATAGTTTTAGGACCAGTTTCTTTCTCTTGTGTTCTAGGACTAAAACCTTAGCGAGACAGCCCCATACTTTGAGATATCTTAAACTCGGTTTCCTATTTCTCCAAAATTCAAAGGGACACTTTTCCATATGTCTTGGAGGCACCCTATTCAGAATATGGCAAGCCGTATTCAGGGCTTCTCCCCACATATAGGTTGGAAGTCCAGAACTCTGTAGGAGAGCATTGATCATGTCAGTTAAGGTTCTATTTTTCCGTTCTGCTATCCCATTTGATTGCGGTGAATATGGGGCCGTAACTTCATGAACTATGCCAAAAGATTTGCATTGTTCATCAAATAAGTTAGAGGTATATTCACCTCCTCTATCTGACCTAAGGCGTTTAAGCACTTTCCCTGTTTGTGTCTCAGCCTCATTCTTAAAGATAAGAAATTTCTCTAAGGCTTCATCCTTGGTTTTCATTAGATATACATAGCAGTATCTACTGCCATCATTTATAAAGGTGATAAAGTATTTCTTATTGTCTCGGGTCAACACACCATTAAACTCATAGATATCCGTATGCACTAGATCCAAGATCTCACTATCTCTAGAGACAGACTGAAAAGACTTCCTAGGTGTCTTAGCTTGCACACAGATTTCACATTTTTGAGTTTTATCAATAGTGTGTTTAGGAATTAACTCTAAATTCATCATTCTTTTAATTGAATTTAGGTTTACATGTCCCAATCTACCATGCCACAGATCACAAGATTCTAGATTATTTACAACATGAGACACAGAACTAGAACATTCAGAATTCAAAACATACAATTCATTAATGTTTACTGAATCACATCTAATTCTAAATAACAAATCAAAATCAGCCAAATAGCCTTTTCCATAAAAAATGCCATGTCTCAGAATAACAACTTTATTACATTTAAAGTTTAACTCAAAACCATTTCTAACTAAGATAGAGCCGGATAAAACATTCTTCTTGATGTCAGGAACATGCAGCACCCTGTGCAACGTCCAGACACGTCCAGAGGAGAACCTCAAGTTGACTTGTCCCGACCCTAGCACCCTGGCTGCAGAATCGTTCCCCATCTTCACAGTCCCACCGCTGCAGGTCTGATAAGAAGAAAACAACGTTTGTCAGAACATATATTTACATTGGCTCCCGTATCCACGAGCCACTCATTTGGATCATGGATATGGTATAGTTCAGGTTTTACAGAGACATACCCCTCGCTAGCCCGAGTCCCATAGTGATCATGTTCACTTGTGGACTCCCGTCTGCAGCCTTAGGTTGAGCCTTCAAGGACGGACAGTCCTTCTTCCAATGGCCAACCTGATTGCAGTGCCAGCAGGGTTTATTCTTTGCCTTTTTCTGGATCTTGCCCTTTGGTTTCATTTTATTGTTATTAGGACCCTTTCCCTTTTTATCCTTGCCCTTCGAGGTCATGAAATTGACCTTAGCCTGAATATCAACAGGAAGCACAGGTTTTTGTTTCCTGTGTTCCTCCTCTATGGCAATTGCCACCACCAAGTCATCCATAGAAATTTTCCCCTTTCTGTGTTTCAGGGTCATACCGAAGTCTTCCCACGACTTGAGGATTTTTCTATGATGCACATGACCTGAAACTTCTCTGAAAGTTTCATTTCGGTATCCTCTAAACCATGGAGCAGGAGTAGAAACTCGTGTGCCTGTTGACGAGTCGCTAAATACGATAGATAATTCAGTCACGTTGTAGCACGTGTACTTAGCGATTCGGTCAGAACCGAGAGAAGGATCTCCGTGAAGAGTGTCTCGGCTTAATTTATATCCCGGGCAAGTCCGGGATCGAACTCAGGGAGGCAAAGGAACAACTTTGGGGTTAATTCGAAAATTAAGTTTTAGATTTCAGTGCGGTATTTTTTATAATTTTTTATGCAAAAAGAAATATCAATGCAAGATGCGGGTGAATTAAGTACTAAGAAATCACGCAACTTAGTCAAATTAATTTTAATATCAAATTAATCCAATTCAGCCAAATTATATTTTTCCTAGAGTCCTAATCCAGAGATGAATGCAAGGTACCTTTTTTGGAATTTAAGGGGTTAAAATGCAACAAGGAAAAAATGCACACTTTTTATGGTTTTTTCGCAATTTATCACATAAACAGTAAGCAAAAATTATGAAAAAATTACTGGAACTAAAACATGATGCAAGGAAGCTACAGTAATTTTTTTGGAATTTTTTGACAAGTTATGAATTTTTTTATGTATTTTTTAGTGAAAACAAAGTGACAGTGAGTAAATAATTCCTAATAAATCCACGTTATCAAATTAATGAGAGTGCGATTTATCTCAAAAAGATATTTAGATAAGAAATCTAGGAGAGTTAAAATTTTGTAAAAAGGATGTATGTGGATTTAATTAAAAAATAAATACTAATTTCACTCTATGATTTATTTCAGGCACAAGACAACTCCATTTTAGATGAAATTTGGATAGTACGTTTATCAATCCTTAAGGCATCATATATATAATTTTTGTGGAATTTTTAGAGCAACCATGTATGAGATATAATTTTAAGAGCACTGATTAGGTAAAATATGCAATCTTTTAGTTGAACAATTTTAATTCATTCGCAATATCTCACAAAAATATAAATAAATATTCAGAAGGCACAAAATTAGTTGCTCTACATAATGGCATTTTTCTTTGAATAAAAAGATGCAAAAATGATGTCCAAATTAATGCATGAACATAGGGTTATCAGTGCAAATTCAGAAAACAATATACAATGCAAGTTATGTACAGGGACTGTTATGCAATATTATAAACATATAATAAAGACCATGCAATTTTTACATAAAATAAAAAAATAAAGGCCTTCTTCTACCTTTTGCTGGGCACGATGGAGGTAAACCCAAAGGGGACGGGGACGACGGCGGTCGGCGCGGCCGTGCGCGGCCGCGAGGAGGACGGCGGGATCCTCGCGCAGGCGACGGTGTGCGCGTGGGGGCGACGGGGCTGGTCGTCAGAGCGATGCACGGCGCACGGGGCCGCGGCTGGAGGTGGAGTGCGACGTCGGGGGCGCCTGCGGTCGGCGCGGGCGGGCGAAGCAGCCTCGCGCGGTCGCGTTGCTGGTGGCGAGGGGAGGAGGCGCGCCCGATGGCTGGGCGGATGTGCGGCCGACAGTGGCTGGCGGCACCGCTTGGAGCGAAGGGGAGGGGCGGCGGGCGTGCCTGCGGCTCCTCCTCTTCCCCTTTTTTTTATTTTTTTTATTTTTTTTACTTTTTGTAATTGCTGTGCTTTTTTTAGATTAAGTTTTTCTATTTTTTAAAAAAAACAGGAAACAAATGTGGATATATACAAAATGGGAAGAGGATAAATTGGAGATGGTAATGATATGGTGAATAGAAAGATACGATTGTGGTGAAATTAATAGGGAAACAAAAAATGTGAGATAAACGAAAATAACAAGAGAAATACGAAGGAATACTTACCTGATTCTTCGCCGGATTGGCGGAGCAGCTACGCTGAACTCCTGTCGTCGCTTCGATCCGATTGACGAAATAAAATCGGAGAAGCTAAGCGAGCTCGACGGGGAACTTGTGACGCGAAGCGGAGCTCCGCGGATCTCACCTGAAGGAGGTCGTCGCTTGAGGACGATGCTTCGCAGCTGTCACCAACAAAACACTCCAAGCTCTCTCCTTATTCTATAAGAATGGTGGATGGGGAAAAATGAGGATGTACAAATGAATAAAAAGAGAAGAGAAAGGGAAGTTAGAATGGTGGTGGTGTTGAATGGGAGGTTAAATTAGTGATGGGGTTGAATGGGAAGTTAGATGAATAATGGTGTTGAATGGAGGTTGATGAAGACTTGGAGGTTATTGTAGAGAATGGAAAATAATAAATAATGATATAAAGTATGCTACTTTAAATACAACAAAATTAAAGAGGGGAAAAATGATGAATTTACAAGTGAATACATACAACATGTACATTTTTTTGTTTGCTTTTCTAATATGTATTTTTTTGTCTTTTTAGTAAGAGATATTTACAACGGAAAAAATACAATAAAATAGTACAATCAAAATATAACACAAGTATGATTTTTTTTGTATTTTTACTAATTAAGAAAGATAAAATAAAAATGAACAAAGAAATGAATATATACATAATATACAATATACATCTAGGTCCCAAAATCCAACTTTTGCAAATGAGCTCCGATTTTAATGAAATCACTTTCATTGGATAGATAATTTTCTAACTTGAACTTTAAAAGTGAGTTTGGTGAATTTGGGGTTCATACGGAGCGGGAATTTGGCTTGGAAGTTGGTCTTTACGGCTTTTCCCTTTGGGATCTAGGAGCATTTGTTTGAGGTAAATTTTGTTTTATATTTTTGTATTTTTATATACATTGATATGAAAATGTTGGAGAAAGAATTAGCCAAAAAGGAGTTGAAATGAAATTATTAAAAATACATGAAGTTTTGGGCTATTTACATGTGAAAAACTCCCTTGATTTTGCGGTTTTTTTATTGTTAGTTTATTTTGTACAATCTAATATACAATAATTAATGTATTTTATTTACAAGAATCATTTTGTTAATTTATGGATTTTATATACATTTATTAGGGAATTTACTCGTGGATTTTGCTAAGATCAAGATATTGAGATGATGAATCGTGGATTCATCACCCCCCTATACTTAAACTTTGCTAGTCCTCGAGCAAATAAAGAATGAATAAGTTAGGTTAACCCCTGACTGTGCATGTGAATACAAGACTTGATCCGTTCAAGAATTCTCGGTTTTAGAGATCCTAAAATTCTAAGCTGAACCAAGCTCTAGTCAAAAGGTATCCAATTTCCCTAATCATCAGACTCTCTTTGTATACATATATAGTAGGGATATGACTTTAAGTGTTTACCGCAGTTACAAGAGTAGAGTCACAACGTCACCCAAGGTTCCAGTCCAAGAGACTCTCCTAAGGACCCGATCCTCAACACTAGGGAATAAATCATTTCTTGCATCCAATCCACCGTCTCTTTAGTTGTCAGACTTGAAAGTGTAGATGGAAGGCCAGTTGATGGAGGGCATAGGATTGTGTCATTTCTTCTCTCCCTCTCATTGGAACAAGGATCCTCTCGAATGCCTTATTACTCAACGCATTTTTTGGTGTTGATCAGTGCGTCCGTCAAGAGAAGTTGGAGCCGTCTGCACTTGTTTTCCTGGGAGTACACCGGAGTGTGTCTTTTTTGAGTATCTATTATACCTTCTACACCCAGACTTGTAGCATTTACGATGCAGAGTCCTTTTTTGGTGCAAGCCCGACTCCTGGTCCTAATAGCGGTGGTCCAAGTGGACACTTTTGAAATGGTTGGGAGCGCTCGCCTTTGGTGGAAGCTCTTTGATATTTGACTTTGTATGGAATGAGAGCTTTTCTTTGACATTTCATTGATTTGTAGTATTTTGGCTAGCTCCACTGCTTTTACCAAGAGTTGGCGCACACTGATCAACATTTTTTTTATTTTATCACACCCTGGCACATAGGTAAATGTCAAGAGATAGTATAAGAACCATGTTCTCATACTAGCTAAAGATGCTGACACTCAGGTTTCATGAAGCCTTTATTGATTTTATCCCATCCTCGAGCATCATCAAATCAAGTCCAAACTCAAATCCCTCATCCCATTTCCTCAAGTGAAATTTCAACTCATCTCATCATAACTGCAGTCGTGTATGTGAGGTGCTGATCATATTCTTAAGGTAGAGACTAAGCATGTAATATAGCACACAAATCTTTCAAACTAGGGAAATGTGAATAATTAAGTCCAAGACCGTAATGACTAAGGCTGGTTAACTCAAAATCTCAAGAGCTCATAAACCAAGTGTTCTTGAACATCACTAGTCTTGTGTGAAAGTGAATGTGTCAGGGGTTAAACCAACTTATTAGTTAGTTTTTTTATGATTGATTGATTTTTTTTAAGAAAAAGTTTTTTTTTCAAACAAAGGCAAAGAATTTTTTTCTAGACAAAGGCAAAGAAATCTTTTTTTTTTCTTTTTATCATTTTTTCCTTTTTTTTCAAGTTTTTTTTGTTTTGAAAAAGATAGGTAAACAAGAAAAGACTTTTTTTTTGGAAAAGTTTTTTTTTAAAAAGAGGATTTTTTTTGAAAAGTTTTTTTTAGCAAATAAGGAAAAAGAGTTTTTTTTAGAAAAAAGTTTTTTTTACCCACCCCATAATTATTGTATAATATATACAAAAATACGTGAAAGTACGAGCTATGGGTAAAGTATATATGTAATATATACACGCCCCCCTATACTTAGCATGTGTTATGTCCTCATGGCACAAGAAGCGAGAAAAAGACATAGCTCGTGCTAAGCGTAGGATGACTAAAATAATAAACAGTATAGAAGTCGATCCGCCCCCCTATACGTAGGCTCTGGACAGCCTAAGTGTAGAAGAAGAGCAAAAATGGGGCGGACGATGTCAAGAGGAGAAATGGATGAGTATGTACACATGGCGGGCATCGGCTCCCCCTATACTTAGGCTCTTGGTAAGCCTAAGTATAGGACAAGAGTAAGTGTGAGAACTGATGTGATCTGGAGAATATACAAAGAGGGGAGAATGTACAAGAGTGATTGAATCTGTACAGGGATCAAGAAGGTTTGTGACGGACCTTCTTGCGGGAGCGAGGGGGTGGGTAGTATACATATGTGTCGCTGTCAGAATCGTTCGTAGAGGAATAATAGTGAGGTGTGGGGAACGTCCAACGAGGGTCGACACATGGCTGCTTGCTCAAATATGGCTTCAGAACAACCGAACTAAGCTCACTCATGTAGATCACCTCATCCGGACCTGATGAGGACTCCTCAGAAAGTTCCTTCTCTGGAACATCAAAGGTAACCTTCTTAGTCGGTTTTCTAGAACCTGAAGCATCAAGAGGAAGAGGAGATTGACAAGCCTTGAGGGGTTCGGGGGAACACCTCAAGGAATCAACGCTCGTCTTCTTCTTACCAGATGACCGACTAGAGGATGGAGCGACCGATTTATCAAGATTGGTCAATTTGGTCCCAGTTGTCTCCTTTGGTGTATGTCCTGGATGTGGTGTGTGTGAGGTTCTGACCAGAGGTTCATCATCAGATGAGTCACCATATGCATTGTAATACTCCTACAGGGTCATCACACGTCTCTGATAAGGCACAGTATTCTCAGTTGGCTTGACATTGTTGGGTTCTTGTGTCGGATAATCGAAATGATCAAGGCAATCCACAAAGGTCATGTCTGACTCAATGATAGCTTCTGGTCGTGAGTCCTCTCTAGAAGCTATCGCGGTGGTGGCGCAAGCAGTAGGCGGTGTGTGGTTGTAGGGAGTCTCTAAACCAATGGTCGTTTGGACAGTCGGTATCTCAGGTGTAGTAGAGAGACGGAACTCAACTGTCTCTCGAAGGTCACGATTGTCTGCAACTTTATGGGTTACCTTGGAATATCGTGTGTCCTCAAAGATCGGGTGAGGTCGGAGTGCTCCCAATGCAGAGAAATCGATCTCCCGAGTCTCACAATCTATAGTTGCCTTAGCCAAGGCTAAGAACGGCTTCCCAAGAATGATCGGAGACTGGGTAAACTCTCCTCGGTTCTCAATGTCAATGATCGTGAAGTCTATCTCCAGTAGAGCACCTTGGAAAGTGACGATGACTGAAATGGTTCCTCTCGACCGTTTAATGGTACGATTTGCCAACTGAATGATCTCTCTTGATTTCTTGGCAGATCCGAGTTTGAGCTTGGCAAACACGGAGGTCGGGAGGATATTAATCGGTGAGTCATCATCGATTCGTGCATGGGTGAATGTGGTATCTTTGATTTCACAATCAAATCTAGGTAACCGCTTTACTCTGCGGCTCTTGGTTTTTCTCCCTATCATCAAAGATGTGGCCATAGACACTAAATGTATCTCAGTCCTTGTTCTCTTATTGCCCGACCTTTTAGGCATTAATTTACTTCTCACAAATCTTTTGAGATCGGGAAAGTGCTCAATGGCCATTATTAAGGGAAGCTCAAAAATCAACTTTCTATCCAATGCTTCCCTAACCGCAGGATCCAAATTTATTAGATCTTTTCCTTTTTCAATTTTTATGGTATTTTCTGGTTTTTCCATCTTTTTGATCTTTTTGATAGGTGAAGGAGGACTAGGAGAATGTACAAACTCTGGTTTGGAGGGAAAGTGGTTAGTAGAAGAGGAAGGTAGAAAGGACTCCAGCTGTACATGATGTGTGGTCAATCCGATGTCTTCCAGGTTTTCAAGATTCAATCCGCAAAATCCATGATCCACATTCCTACCTGGACTCTTGATTAATCTACAAATTTCATCCTCCATTAAGTTCTCATGACACATCATGAGAGAAGTCTGCTCACTTGGAGGATACTGCTGAGAACTTGGGATCTTATACTCAACACATCTTGACTCAGGCGTGTACTGCTGGGTTGAGTATGACCCATCTGTGTGGCAAATGTTGGTCGGAACCTCATAAGGTGGAGTCAGTAGACAGGGGGTATGTAGATCGGTCTCATGATTCCAATCCCCTGTATATGTCGGCTCTCCGAATGGGTGATATGAAGGTTGGTCAATGTCGGCTCTATCACTGAGGTCAATCAAGTCAGGAAGATCGTATGGTGTAGGCCTCTCCATTCGGTTAGTCTGATCGACCATGTTGTACCCTAAGGTCAAGTTGGGATGTGTAAAGGTCAATGATTTCCCAGTCCTAACTCGAGGTGAAAGTGAGGTATGTGGGGTCAACTGATTATGCCAATCATTTATCTCAGCAGTCGCTTGCTCTTTAATTGGTTCCTTGATTTTAGCAAGTGGACGAGAATATGGTGAGTCAATACAGGGTGGTTGTGGGCATGGGTGTAAGAATGTGGGGTAGGTGAGAAGGACGAAGAAGTGGAGAAGTCAGTTGAAGTTCTGACTTTGCGGTCGGTGTATAGGTATGAGGAGGAATAAGTGGGTGGAGATGATCGGAATATGGTCGAAGAAGGGTGACTTGGATATGATAACCAAAATTCTGACATCTTGGAAGGGAGATGGGAGAATGAAGCGGATCGAGGAAGAAAGCGTGCAAGTGCACCGAATAACACACAAACAAACAAACACAAGAGCAAACCCTGAGTTCACCTACTCAACACAGTGATGGTCGTAAAAGTCCGACCGTTTATCTTTTCAGTTCTAATTAGGTGATAAATCAAGATACCAATCCAATTACGCAAGGCTCAAAAGTAGGTTTTGGGCACTATCCTAGGGATGCGTCCTCACCTCTCAACAATCACAATTAGCCAAGCATACAATGAGGGTTTTACTCTCCCAAAACAAGTGTTAGTTTTAATCATTTTTTTGGTCAACTCTGATTACCAGTCCCGATTTTAATTTGGTTATCACTTGATTAGTCTACCAAACAAAGCACGCCTAACGATCAGTCCCGATTTCCTTTTAACCTAAGTTTCAAAAACCAAGGGGAGGGAGTCGAGAAAAACCGATGCAAATAATGAAATCAATGATGCATGCCCAGTTCAGAAGACTTACAGTGATCCTCACACTCTACATGCGGGATGCAAGGCAGAATTGAAATTTTATATTATATGAATGCAAACGAGAAAACCGTTCCTAGACAGGCAGTTCTATTAGCGAGTGATGAACAAGTTAAATTTGACTAATAGCCCTGCGGTCTAAGTGCGTCTCGTTAAATGTGATGTGTGGTCCTAAATTACGATGGGCACAAACAAGTTTGAATCTAAACTATCGTGTGCCTAATCCTTAAGTTCGCCACTCAAGTCAAGCCCCACCCTCGCCTGAGAGTGAAACAGGCTCGACACACCACAAATAATGTCCAAGTCTTTTTACACACGCGATCTCTCAAACAAGAGCCGCTATAAAGAGCAAGCTAAATAATTACAAAAATGTACAAAAGCTCTCTCAAAAATAAATTAGATTCTCCAAGCTCTTCAGCAGTCGGCGCGCGTCGCGTCCGTCGACCTCCGATGTACTCCAAGTCCACCGGGCCCTCGCAAGGAAAATGAGATTTTATATTAGAGAGATAAAAACAAAATATATACAAAAATATGAAGGGAAATAATTGAAAGGAAAATGGATTAACAACAAAGTGGCTCGGGGGTCAGACTACCCGAGTAAGTAAAATCTAAATCCAAATTTTTAAACTAATCCCTAAGCCGTTTGCCTCCCCGGCAACGGCGCCATCTGACGAGTCGCTAAATACAATAAATAATTCGGTCACGTTGTAGCACGTGTACTTAGCGATTCGGTCAGAACCGAGAGAAGGATCTCCGTGAAGAGTGTCTCGGCTTAATTTATATCCCGGGCAAGTCCGGGGTCGAACTCAGGGAGGCAAAGGAACAACTTTGGGGTTAATTCGAAAATTAAGTTTTAGATTTCAGTGCGGTATTTTTTTTAATTTTTTATGCAAAAAGAAATATCAATGCAAGATGCGGGTGAATTAAGTACTAAGAAATCACACAACTTAGCCAAATTAATTTTAATGTCAAATTAATCCAATTCAGCCAAATTATATTTTTCCTAGAGTCCTAATCCAGAGACGAATGCAAGGTACTTTTTTTGGAATTTTAGGGGTTAAAATGCAACAAGGAAAAAATGCACACTTTTTATGGTTTTTTCGCAATTTATCACACAAACAGTAAGCAAAAATTATGAAAAAATTACTAGAACTAAAACATGATGCAAGGAAGCTACAGTAATTTTTTGGAATTTTTTGACAAGTTATGAATTTTTTATGTATTTTTTAGTGAAAACAGAGTGACAGTGAGTAAATAATTCCTAATAAATCCACGTTATCAAATTAATCAGAGTGCGATTTATCTCAAAAAGATATTTAGATAAGAAATCTAGGAGAGTTAAAATTTTGTAAAAAGGATGTATGTGGATTTAATTAAAAATCAAATACTAATTTCACTCTATGATTTATTTCAGGCACAAGACAACTCCATTTTAGATGAAATTTGGAAGTACGTTTATCAATCCTTAAGGCATCACATATAATTTTTGTGGAATTTTTAAAGCAACCGTGTGTGAGATATAATTTTAAGAGCACTGATTAGGTAAAATATGCAATCTTTTAGTTGAACAATTTTAATTCATTCACAATATCTCACAAAAATATAAATAAATATTCAGAAGGCACAAAATTAGTTGCTCAACATAATGGCATTTTTCTTTAAATAAAAAGATGCAAAAATGATGTCCAAATTAACGCATGAACATAGGGTTATCAGTGCAAATTCAGAAAACAATATACAATGCAAGTTATGTATAGAGACTGTTATGCAATATTATAAACATATAATAAAGACCATGCAATTTTTACATAAAATAAAAAAAAATAAAGGCCTTCTTCTACCTTTTGCTGGGCACGATGGAGGTAAACCCAAAGGGGACGGGGACGACGGTGGTCGGCGCGGCCGTGCGCGGCCGCGAGGAGGACGGCGGGATCCTCGCGCAGGCGGCGGTGTGCGCGTGGGGGCGGCTGGGCTGGTCGTCGGAGCGATGCGCGGCGCACGGGGTCGCGGCTGGAGGTGGAGTGCGGCGTAGGGGGCGCCTGCGGTCGGCGCGGGCGGGCGAAGAAGCCTCGCGCGGCCGCGTTGCTGGTGGCGAGGGGAGGAGGCGCGCCCGATGGCTGGGCGGATGTGCGGCCGACAGTGGCTGGCGGCACCGCTTGGAGCGAAGGGGAGGGGCGGCGGGCGTGCCTGCGGCTCCTCCTCTTCCCCTTTTTTTTATTTTTTTAATTTTTTTTACTTTTTGTAATTGCTGTGCTTTTTTTTAAATTAAGTTTTTCTATTTTTTAAAAAAAAACAGGAAACAAATGTGGATATATACAAAATGGGAAGAGGATAAATTGGAGATGGTAATGATATGGTGAATAGAAAGATACGATTGTGGTGAAATTAATAGGGAAACAAAAAATGTGAGATAAACGAAAATAACAAGAGAAATACGAAGAAATACTTACCTGATTCTTCGCCGGATTGGCGGAGCAGCTACGCTGAACTCCTGTCGTCGCTTCGATCCGATTGGCGAAATAAAATCGGAGAAGCTAAGCGAGCTCGACAGGGAACTTGTGACGCGAAGCGGAGCTCCGCGGATCTCACCTGAAGGAGGTCGTCGCTTGAGGACGATGCTTCGCAGCTGTCACCAACAAAACACTCCAAGCTCTCTCCTTATTCTATAAGAATGGTGGATGGGGAAAAATGAGGATGTGCAAATGAATAAAAAGAGAAGAGAAAGGGAAGTTAGAATGGTGGTGGTGTTGAATGGGAGGTTAATTAGTGATGGGGTTGAATGGGAAGATAGATGAATAATGGTGTTAAATGGAGGTTGATGAAGACTTGGAGGTTATTGTAGAGAATGGGAAAATAATAAATAATGATATAAAGTATGCTACTTTAAATACAACAAAATTAAAGAGGGGAAAAATGGTGAATTTACAAGTGAATACATACAACATGTACATTTTTTTTGTTTGCTTTTCTAATATGTTTTTTTGTCTTTTTAGTAAGAGATATTTACAACGGAAAAAATACAATAAAATAGTACAATCAAAATATAACACAAGTATGATTTTTTTGTATTTTTACTAATTAAGAAAGATAAAATAAAAATGAACAAAGAAATTAATATATACATAATATACAATATACATCTAGGTCCCAAAACCCAACTTTTACAAATGAGCTCCGATTTTAATGAAATCACTTTCATTGGATAGATAATTTTCTAACTTGAACTTTAAAAGTGAGTTTGGTGAATTTGGAGTTCATACGGAGCGGGAATTTGGCTTGGAAGTTGGTCTTTACGGCTTTTTCCCTTTGGGATCTAGGAGCATTTGTTTGAGGTAAATTTTGTTTTATATTTTTATTTTTATATACATTGATATGAAAATGTTGGAGAAAGAATTAGCCAAAAAGGAGTTGAAATGAAATTATTAAAAATACATGAAGTTTTGGGCTATTTACATGTGAAAAACTCCCTTGATTTTGCGGCTTTTTTTATTGTTAGTTTATTTTGTACAATCTAATATACAATAATTAATGTATTTTATTTACAAGAATCATTTTGTTAATTTATGGATTTTATATACATTTATTAGGGAATTTACTCGTGGATTTTGCTAAGATCAAGATATTGAGATGATGAATCGTGGATTCATCACCTGTTCAGAAACTGATTTTCCCTCGACCATGGAAAACTTCAAAAACTTAGCTACGGAGTATTTCTCAATACCGAGGTCTTCGGTATTATACTTCCAATCCAAGTCTTCCCATAGCCCCTTCACAGTCTGCGTGGATGAAAAGTATACGTCAAACAACGTGTTGGACAGAGCCAACAAGATGCAACCATGACATATACGGTCGCGTTCCTTCCACGCAGATTGCGCCTTATGGCTATCGGGTGAGGGGTTTTCCATCTCCACCGTAGGATAGTCGGTTTCAAGCATCGAGATTAACCCTATGGTGGTTAACCAGATCTTCATGCGTTGTTGCCAACGCTTAAAATTCTGTCCACCGAATTTTTCAGGCATACCTGTCATATCTACCCTCGATTTAAACATTGTTTCTGATATTTTAGAATCGTTTCGGGATATCTTCTCTAAGATTGTTGTTAATAAGAATACCATTGCATATATTAAACAGTAAAACATCGGATCCAAATGAATTAACAGAGAAACAATACCGAATAATATTACGTTAAACATATGTTTCCCAATCATTATCCGATTATACAATGCAAACAAGAATCGATTAAAAGAATAGAAACATAAACACGGGCATGATCCAGAAAGGGTAAAGCAATAAACATATTGCGGCAACCAAAATAAAATGGAGATCAGTTTAGAAGTCACCGAAGCGTCCATGAAATGGACTGTCCTTAGAGAAGATATCGCCCCCACAATACCGGTGCGTAGGGTACTGGCGATCTGCTCCCAGGATACGACGGCTCACGATCGTCGTCAGCGCACACCAACGGGATCGTCCTCGATTGTACCTCAGAGAACTGCAACCGAGAGAGGAAGAGGAAAAACGTTCGTCCGTGAGAGGAAGAACCAGAGAGAGAGACGGCGTAAGAGAGGTTTTTCTTGCGACTGAAGAAAGACGGCGTCGGGTGAGGGATATAAAAAGAGGGGCTCGTGTGCGGTGACCTTTGGTTTCCGAAAACGTTCCTCAACGGGCGTGTCCGTTCGAATTCCAAACCCGCAGCTAAATCGAGCCGTTTGGATTAAGTCCGATTCCCAATGTGATCGCGATTAACTTAATTTGTCTAATTAATTTAATCGATCAGCCAAATGAAACCCGCAGCAAAAGTATCGAGATCCGAGATCCGAATTGACTCTCCCGAGCCCGAGCCCGAGCCGGAGACGGAGCGGAGCGCGCGCGTGTGGTCCTCCATTCCTCCTCTCTACTATTGCTACAAGAGCTTGGTGTGTGGACTCATATATAAGTCCACCAAAAATTTAGTTCTCCCCGGTGGGGTACTAAACTTCCACCCAAACTCAACCATGTTTCAAATTTGGGAATTCCCAACTTTTCCTCCAAACCATTTGGTTTCCCAATTGAAACCAAATCAATACCAATTGTAAATAATAGATTTTCCACTTAAAACCTATATATTTACAATTTTAATACAACAGGATGAACATATGGACAAGTGGATAGTAGCATAAGTAAATAGAAGACAAACAGAGGAAGTTACCCACAGAGACGAACGAAGAAACAGTGGATGATGCAGATGAATTGCCTGGAATGGAGCTCCGACGAAACAGCTCCAGTCTTTACCTGTACTCACGGTGGCAAAGGAGGCTAAGGCACGACATAACTCGAGATGCATGCCGAAGATGATCACACTAGCCCTCTCCTTCTCAACCTAACTCTACGATGGGAAGACCTTCACCCTCTCATGTCATTCCAGATCTCGGGAAGTGGAGAAAAGCTCTAATGGGGGATGCAAACACGACGGGGGGTCCTAGGGCTTAAATAGGGGAGGAATCATGGAGGCCAAGAAAGCAGATCCGGTCATCGGCGGTGAGTCTGATGACCGCATCATCGTTAGGCTACTGGCCTAACGGCCGGCGGTTATAGGGAAGAGGCGGTAGGCGGAGGGCGGCGTGAGGAAGAAAGGGAAACTAGGAAAACGATGGAAAGAAGAGGAAAGAGAGAGAAAGATTAAAAATGATTTAATAATTAATTAATAACGAATAAATAATTAAATAAGATTAATAAATGAATTAATGGTAATCAAATAAGTAATAAATAATAATTAATTTAATTAATATGTAATCAACTAATAATTAAATAAAGTAAATAAATAATAATTAATTTAATTTAATCATAAATACATTTTAATTTAATTTGATAATAAAATATTAGTAAAATATATAAATATAATGAAATGACATATATTAAATAAGATAAAAAATAAGATACATTGTACAATTTATAACAATATAGTTCCAATACCCACTTTTTGCATATTAACTCTGATTTTAGTGTAATTTGGTATATAATTTGATAAAATGAATTCTAAAAATGACTACGCTTAATTCGAAGTTCATATGACCGAGTTATGAGGTTCAGAAAATTTAGGTCACGGCTTCGTGGCTTCATGATTTATTGATATTTTCACTTAAGTTATATTTTTATATATTTCTATTTATTTTTAAAAATACATTGGAAAAGAAAAAGATAAATGGAATTAAAAAACTAATTTGAAAATCAAGAAGTTTCTACATGTAATACATATAGTACATGTAGTACATAAACAATGGAACCCAATCAAAACTCATATATTTTATTCTAAAATTTTTTTGACATTCTTAATAAATATAAAACAAAATTTAAAGTGAGTTTGGTTAATTTGTAGTTTTCTATAAATAGTTATGAACCTCATAAGTCCGCTTTTATGACTTTTTCGGTTCATTGTAATTAATTATTTCTATATTGAATAATTTTTCTAATATTTTTATAAATTAATTTATATTTTATGAACAATTTTTGTGAAGAAAATATTTTGATTTGGGATTCTATTGATGATAAATAAAATAGGAGAGATATTTACAAGGTGAAAAATGTATAAATGTATTTCTGTGATCTAAGTTTTCTGACATTTTATAATTTAAGATCATTATCTCTCTCTACTTATTTATTTTATTGACCAAGTCAATATTGACTCGGTCTCATGGTTAGGATCAGTTTGTATATTTTATATACATCCTTTTTTTATTTTTCTCTTTATTATTTTATTTTAGATAAAATAAGTATTAAATATATAATATTAATAAGGGTGGTTCGAATGTTACTTAGTGGGAATTAATGAATATTTATATATATTTTACTAAGGATTTTAGTCAAAATTAAAAAATAACCCTTAGCATACACTTATTCTATAAAACAAACAAAAATAAAAATAAAAATAGAAAACAAAATAACTTAGAACATGCTTGTTTCTTTAAACTAGATCTTACTTCACCCAAAATATAGAACTTGGAGTAGGCTTTAGGATTATTAGTGTGTTGGGATTCTATTAGAATTAGGATTTAAGTCTTGACAGCCCTTAAGTTCCATAAATCCTTATCCAGGTTCATCTCAACAGCCAGCTTAAATCTACCCATCCATCATACAAACTTTTCAGCTTTGAAAGCAATTTGTACTATATGTGAAAGGTTTTAGCTCTTCCTGCTTAAAGAAGTGAAGAAACCGCCCATCTCAGTAATACACTCCCATTGTGCCTCACTCAGCTGCTCGATCCTAAAGGAGGGGGATACTTCCTTCTAAGGTCTGGTCGTATTGTGTCTACAATCGAGTAGAGAGAGAAGTAAGAAGAATTAGAAGATAACTGGAGTGTGACCAATGTAACCACATCTCCTTGTGAAGCTCAGCCAGTTTAGCCAAGTCTCCACTAAGATAATGCAGGCTTTTCTGAAGCTTGGATCATTGTGGTCATATTTGTATTTGGTGTATTTGGCTTCTTTTTGGTAGAAATGATTGTTGCATTGTATAGATCTTTTGTGCCCCGACGAATATAACATCTTTTATTTCTGTCCATTTTTGGGGGTCTTGAAAAAAATTGTGTCAACAGATGCTTCCCTCATCTGAAGCTTTGTCTCAACCCTGAACTCTCTCATCTTTAGACGTCAGCACCACAAGACTTGGATGGAAATGCACCACCAAAATGGAATGCCCTCTACAGCCCAATGCAAGTTGAGCTAAGTGTAGAGTGCATGAGTCCAAAATTGGTTCAAATGGAGAAGAGTTAAACGGATGATACCATGTGTCCTACTTAGGCAAATGCAAGTTGAATTCCGAACTTGGTCTCATAGAACCAAAAATATTAAGTCTAAAAGACCTAAAGAGTATTAGTTCCAATTCTTAATAAAGTTCCTCTAGAATTAAGTGGATTAAGGTCTAAACCAAGCTCCATATCTCAAACTTAGATTCATTCAGTTCAAGAATCAAATTTGTTTTGAAAAATGCGAATTAATGCAACAATTTTTTATGAAGTAGATTTTTCAGATTAAACTTTTTATGTGATTTTTAAATAATTTTGTTGATTTTTATTAAGTTTTTTTAATTTTTAGGACCTTTTTGAAAGAGTTAGTGATTTAATTCAATTTACACAAATTTTACAAGAATTATGTATATTTTACAAAGAATTTTATACATATTTCATGTATACAAGATTTTACAAATTTTACACAAAATTTATAATCTTTTGAATAATTAAGGATTTTATCCAAGTTTTTTACAACACATTTTATATACAATTTTGAAGATATTTTTTTAGTAAGTCATATTTATGGTTTTCTTTTGGTTTTGAAAAATACAAAATATATACACCCATACTTTTAGAGAGACATATTATTAAAAATATAATAAAGTACAAGTTATGGCTTCTAAAGTATATATAGATATATATATTTGACACCCCATATACTTAGAATGAAATATGTCCTCATAATTACCAAATAAGCGGCAAAATGTATTTTTCTATTTTTTTAGAATTTTTAATGATTTTTGTAAGTTTTTGAGAGTTTTGATATTTTTAGGGTTTTTAGAAGGGTTTGAACAAAATAGGTACTGGAAGCAAAGCACATATAAACAAACAAACACTATTTTTTGGAATTTTTAGCACAATTTGTAATTTTTATGTATTTTATAAAATGGACAGTGAGTTTTTTAGGGGTTTTTTATTTTAGAAAATAAAATACTAAACAAAACTAAACTCAAAAATCACGATAAATAATACATGATAACATGAGCTAACAATATTATTTATATAATTTTTGGACCTAATTTGGTAATTATTTGATTAAAAATAAGGTAGACAGTTCACAGGGATCTCGTTGCAATTAAAACTAAATTTAATGGCCAAAACATAACACAAATAAGAAACTCAGGGCTAAAGATGCAAAAATCCTAGAGATTAAACGCACATGTGTAATACGCCACACACAGGGGTATAAATGCAAATATCAAAAACATTTCATTCAAAGCATAACATAGAAGAAGTTTAGGGCAGATAATGCAAATACACCGTAGAATCACGTGGGATGGCACATGAGTTCACACACCAGGACTAACATGCAAATATATAAAACTACGAGGCTGTGACTGTAAAATGTCTACACTTACAACTTTATTTACCAGACTAATTAATAAGCATTAAAGTGCGAGATAAAAGATGCAAGATACCATGAGGCACGTGAGGCACGCGTGATGGCTCTGACGGTTCTGATTGTCCCCTGCAAAAGGATATGAAGGTGGAGGGACTGTCGGGGATGTGTGGTTGTGATGCTCTGCTACAATACAGATATGGCGGCTCTGAAAAGACGAAAACGTGTGGTGCATATCTATCCTCTGTTCCGATCGACCGTTAGGGATAAATCATGGGCGTATGGCCTAGGAGGCGCTCCTCATCGATGGCAGAAAGAAGGTCTGGAAGAATTCGTCGGGGATGGACTTTAACGGAAGAAGGATCGAGATCCACCCTTTCAATGGAGGATCGGAAGAGTCCAATACAGTCATAGGAGTGGTCCATGTCTGATGAGAGGTTTCGTTAGAAGAACTAACGATCAGATTTGCTGGATGAGGTAGCTCCGCCGAGCAACTAGGCACCCAAAAGAGACTCCTTCCATGCGAGGGTACCTGCAAATAAAAGATAGGACTTGGGGATACGCTTTGGTTCGGTTATTGCAGCTGGAGGAGAAAGAAGGAAGGCGAATGGGAATCGGTCTCCAGCGAGGGTGGCAGAAGGAAATCTTGACCTTAATCTCAACCTCAGGGTCGAGTCCAGGGATGATCAGGTTGTGGTGCAAGATGGGGTGTTCGTCGAGGGATCGATCGATAAGGGTGTCACAGTGAGATGAGGCTCCGACCAAGTGGTTGGATCAAATGAACTACGGTGGACGGGAAGGGATGAATCGAGGGAACAGACGAAATGTGAAGGATAAAATGGTCACCTGAGGCTTGGAATTGTGCTGCGGCAGGCACAGAGCCTGAATGCGGTGGAGAACTCCGACCACATAGATGAGCTGCGGGTACACACCACCAAACTTCGATCCAAAGATGCCCTCCGGTC
This sequence comes from Ottelia alismoides, assembly GCA_037367405.1. NCBI lineage: Eukaryota > Viridiplantae > Streptophyta > Magnoliopsida > Alismatales > Hydrocharitaceae > Ottelia > Ottelia alismoides. The sequence goes on from JAZKJV010006211.1 coordinate 88,479, forward strand.
GTTGTCACTCAACTGAAGGTTTCTAGGGGTGAAGGAAGGGGTGAGGCACGAGCTGCGGCACCAGGGGTAGGGATGAGCATGGGTCGGGCTGGGCCGGGCCCTGAAGGGCCTAGGCCCAAGCCCATTTAATTAATCGAGCCTTGGGTCGGGCTTAAGGCCAGCATTTTTTTGTTTGGTCGGCCCAAGACCAAGCCCGAACCAATGGTTATGGGCCGAACTTGGGCCAGGCTGGCCCATACAAACATATGTTCATATCACTGCAAGATCTTTTACAAATAGAAACATATCTTATCAAATGTATAAAAAGATGACCCTAAATATGGATCAAACTCCAATGCTACTATAGCATATAAAAGCATATTTTAGTCATAATTATTACTACATAGATTGAAAAAACTACAGAAAAACTGGTGTACATTTTGATGTTTAGTGAGTGTACACAACATCTAGAAATTAGATAATTGTTCAAACGAATAAATCCTGGTCTGAGAAATCTCATTCCATTTCAGAACCCTTATCTTCATCCAAGATGTATACAAGCGACTGCTTCGATATGGCAAAGACGCAAGCAAGACCCCTGGAAGCTGCAATAGTAACGTGATATGTTATCATCTGAATTAAAAGCATAAAGTATACGGAAAAATAAAGATGTGTTTGGTATAAAATCACGATAGAGGCACTCAAACATATTCTCCATGGATGATTAGTCTAATGTACACAGAGTATTCAGTAATTTGATGTAAACTTCATTGTAACTGTAATCCTAGCATTGTTTCTTCTATGGTTCTTGATCGTTTCTACTTATATATTATCAATTGGATCCACTCCTAACAATGCTACACTCGGTCCATTAATAAATCCTAGACCCCACTAACAAATCAAGCTCCATGATTAACAATTCAATGTAACTAAAACTTTCTCACTGATTTCCAAATGTACATTCAGTTCGCATGGCCTGCATTTTGGCTATAGAGAGGTACTCACTTTAGTAATGGTAAATGGTTCTTTATTTTTCCTTATCATGTATCCTAGAGGAGGAGCTGGACCAAGATAATACCCGTAGATTTCCTTGCAATGGGTGGACATAAACCTGCATAATAATTTTTTTTGATAGAATAAGGGAGCCATCATCTTCCACTCAAATAAGACATCTTAACACATGCATGTGTACATATAATAGATGATATGAATAGAGTGGCATACCTTGGAACGAAGGTCATGACTCATGAATAGATATCATTCTTGGATAAACCAAGGGAATCATGAATGCAAGAAGCAATGGAAAGGAAAATATTTTTCAAATTCCAGTAACAAAACAAACAAGCGATCGCATGAATAACATAAAGGATAGATTGAGAAGACAAAATAACTGATGGAAGCATTACACAACATCACTTGTTAAACAAAAAGATGTTTATAAGTTTACCAAGGCTAAAAAAAATCAACATGGTTCAACTTTGAAACCCAAAAATATGCTAGAAAAGGACATAAAGAATAATTGCGAAAGGAGCAACATTAGAGTATTGGTCTATGAATATGCAAATCATTCCCAAGCTCTTGAAATGTAATGAAGGTGCATCCGTAACGTTCCATCCGTCAACATGTCTTGATACTATTCATGTACAAGAGAAATTAAATTAGATAATTAATATAAAGATAGCCTCCCTACCTAATTTGGAATCTGTAATGGATGTAAATGGATATACGAATTTGATTTACTTACTCAGGGTTCAAGACTCATTTCACCATGCCAATTGATGATTATTTTAGTACTTTCTTTAATATGCAAATAAGATAAACTTTAAATTAGACTAACATTATAATAAAGATATGTAATATGAGGCATTTGATCTGATTATATGCATTAAACTTGATTATTTAAACTTGCCAAATAGCTTCTCATTCTCTTCCGTCTCTTCCCCTTCATTTTCATCTTCAAAATTAACATCTTTTTTATCGTTATACGAATCCAATCACCAGCACAAACCAATGCCTTCATCATTGTTGGATGAATCTACTGCGACACGGATCTACAACTCGTCCCCCAGTGCTAAATGCACTTTCAGAAGTGACGGTAGAAACAGGAATCGCCAGAATATCTCGTGCCATGATTGATAAGACTCGATACTTATTAGAGTTCACATCCCACCATTTCAATATATCAAACTTCTGATCATCTTCATTGCCTGCAGAATTATCTTATAAATACATTTCAATCTCGTATTTTCCAGCTTCAGAGGAACCAACTTCCGTTTTTTCTTGAAGAATTTGCTTCGAGTATCTTCCATTCTCTTTGATGGACATATGTTTTTGTGGTCAACACCATAAGATGCGGAATTCTCTCCAGGAAATTATGCCTTACACTTGTTAGAATACTCATAGAAGATTTTGCAAAGTACTTTGGACACGTTCGACGTACTCTTCAACTTCAACCTTCGGATAAAGCTATGGATAAGAAAATCTAAGAAACTCTAGCTTGTAACGAGGATCTAAAGTTGTAGCAATCGTCAATGACAACATGTCATCTTTTTCTCTCAAGTACGTACTTATTGAACTTACCAAACATCTTTACAACCATATCTCTAATAGAGGAGTCCTCATGCCTCATGAGAGAATGCAAGTCCTTCTCTATATCAAAAAGCAAAGTAAAAAATAAGTTTGCAGTTGAGTACTTCTTTCCTGAAAAACCCTTTGTGTCAGCATAAAAACTCTCCAAGATTCCGCAAATCATCTCCACTTTTTTCCACTCCCATGTAGATGGAGCCTCAAACAATTGAAAATCACGCCCCTTCAAACGATTGAAGACTTTTGATATACGATAGCACCCTCAAGCATCAAATATGTGGAACTACAACGTGTGCTTACATCTAGTCTTAATCCTTTTGTCATTTGGATACGTTCCTGTTGAGCAATTTCAATGAAATCTTGAAATCTTCTAGGGGAGTACTTTACATATTTAACAAGGTTTATGATTTTGCAAGTTATACTCTTAATTTCACACAATCCATCTTGGACAATAAGATTTAATATGTGTGCCCAACAACGCACATGAAAAAATTTTCCATCTAACAACAAAGCACCCTTTGAAGCAAAATGATCAACAAGATTATGTACAACGACTTCGTTTGTGGATGCATTATCAGTTGTTATAGTGCACAGATTTTGTATGTTCCAAACACTCAAATGGTTGACAATCATATCAGTAATGTTCTCGCATGTATGACGTGAATGAATGACACAAAAGAAAAGAATCTTCTTGTTCGACTTCCACTTGTTACCAATGAAATGTGTAGTGATAGCTATATACCCCAGATTTTGACTTGATGTCCACATGTCCGTTGTGATAGAAATTCTACCAATTTATTTTAACAACTCCGTCAATCTCTCTTTCTCTGCTTCATATAATTTTAGACAATCTCTTTTTATGATAAACCAGGAAAGAACCTTATATTTAGGTTGCAGATTTGAGATGAAAGTGTGAAATCTGGGGTTATCAACAATCTTAAAGGACAATTCACTTAAGACAATCCATTTTGTATTGTCATCCCTACTCTGCTCTTGTTTGAATTTCCATGTCGCAAGTGTGCTACCTTAATCAAGCTTTCAAAATTTCAAAAGGTTTTGAGGTTGCATTTATTTGTGGTAAAATGGACAAACAATATTTAAGTGCCAATCAAGGTGACTTGTCCCACCTTTTGTACCACAAGTGAGATGCTCCTTGCAATAGTTGCATTTGCACATTTCTTTTCCATCAATCACCCCAACTCTTGTCATATGCTCCCAAACCCATGATTTATATTGCCTTTCTCGCTTCCTTGAAATGGGCGTATTGACTTCTAAATTTTCTTCGTTTGGAAGATCAATATTGTCTACAATAGGATGTGGAGGTGCGGATTGCTCTTGTCGCGCTTCTCACATCTAAAGTTATAAATTATACAGTTAGATATATATGCAATCACTGGAAACTAAAACTCAACAGTTCAAACAACATGACAAGTACATTTCTATTTGCAATAAGATGTTTAAAGTAACAATAGGAGAATAAGGATTAAAAATTATGACAAATACATATCAATCTGGTCATGTTCGGGTCGTGCTTCGGGCTAGGCCGGGCGGGGCCAAGCGAAGCCCGAGCCCGGCTCAAAACGAAAATAGGCCTAAATCTTTGGCCCAAGCCCAACCCAATGTTCAATAGGGCTTGGGTTGGGCCGGGCTTTTCGGGCCGGGCTTTGGGATGGGTCTGGCCGGCCCAGGTGATGAATCCACGATTCATCATCTCAATATCTTGATCTTAGCAAAATCTCCGAGTAAAATCCCAGAAAAATGTACATAAATTCATTAAATTAACAAAATGACTCTTGTAAATAAAACACACTAATTATTGTATATTAGATTGTACAAAATAAATTACATATAAAAAGCCGCGAAAATAAAGGAGTTTTATACATGTAAATAGCCAAAACTTCATGTATTTTTAATAATTCCATTTCAACTCCTTTTTGGCAAATTCTTTCTCCAAAGTGTTCATATCAATGTATATAAATATAAAAAAATACAAAACAAAATTTACCTTAAATAAATGCTCCTAGATCCCAAAGAAAAAAAGCCGTAAAGACCAACTTCCAAGCTAAATTCCCGCTCTGTATGAACTCCAAATTCACCAAACTCACTTTTAGAGTTCAAGTTAGAAAATTATCTATCCAACGGAAGTGGTTTCATTAAAATCGGAGCTCATTTGTAAAAGTTGGGTTTTGGGACCTAGATGTACATTGTATATTATGTACATATTCATTCCTTCTTCATTTTTTATTACTAAAAATACAAAAATATCATGATTATGTTGTATTTTAATTGTAGTATTTTATTGTATTTTGCCATTGTAAATATCTCTTATTAAAAAGACAAAAAAATACATATTAAAAAAGTAAAAAAAATGTGTACATGTTGTTTGTCTTCCCTTGTAAATTCTCCACTATTTATTTTCTTCTTTTTTATTCTATTGTAATTAAAGTAGCCAACTTTATTTCATTTATTTATTTAATTTCCATTCTCTACAATAACCACCACTCAACTCTTTACCACCAACCTCCATTCAACTCCACCATTTTTTAAACCTCCCATTCAACTCCATTAATAATATAACCTCCCACCACTTTAATAACCTCTCATTTCATCTTCTTTATATACACTCCATCCTCCTCAATTTGCACTTGATCCATCTTTATGTGAGGAGAGCCTAGTTCCCAGAGTTGAATCGGTGACAGCGGCGCAACCGCGGTCGAGCGACGACGGCCCTCTCTCCAGTGAGATCCGTTGGCTTTTTGGCCAACATCACAGCCGCAATCGCGTGCTGCTCGAGCTCATCGCACGCCGGCGATTGGAGCGAAGACCGTGCTCTCGTGAGCACTCCATAGGCGCTCGCGTTCATCGTAGGTAATTTTAGTTCATCTTGTCTTTATTTTTATCTTTGTAATTTTTTTAGTCCATCATATCACCACCCACCATCCATCATTTATTTATATCTTCATCTTCATCACCAACTCATCATCTTCCCCTTTTGCATACATGTTTGTTCCCTGTTTAAGAAATCATAATTAAAAAAATGAAAAATTTAAATTAAAAAAGAAACACGTTACAACAGTTAAAAGAAAATAAAAATTTTCAAAAAAAATTAAAAAAAAACGAGCAGCAGCGGTGGGAGCACCCACCGCCGCCGCCCCCTCCTCTATCTCCACGGCTGCTCAAGCCACCGGCGTGAGCCGCCAGGTCACCGTCGCGCCTCCCCAGCCCTCCGCCGCACACGCGGCGCCGCCGATCGGACACCAACGCCCCCTGCCGTCCCGTGCCATCACCGGCCCTCACCTCCTTGGTCGCTCCGCACGCAGTCCTCTGCAGCCAGCGGCTCCGCCTGTCGCCGTCCCTTCGACGTGCACCACCGCGCCCCTCCCGCGCCTCGCCGTCGTCGCGCGCCGTGCGCAGGCGGCGCCGCCGGTGACGCGACCCCTGTCTCCTCCCCTTGGGTTCATCTCCAGCAACGCCTGTACGAAGAAGAAGGTGAAAAAAATTATTTGTGAAAATTGTAGTTTTAATATTTCATGTTTCTGTAATTTCAAAAAGGTCCATGTGCATAAGTTTAAGTTGTAACTTGTCTTTCTGTTTTGCAAGGACACCCTTGTGTTCGTACTTAAATTTGGACTTCAATATTGCATCTTTTTATTCAATGAAAAATTGATGTTGAGCAACTAATGTTTTACGTTGTGAATATTTATTTATATTTTTGTGAGTTGTGGGTAATTAATTAAAATTGTCTAACTGAAATATTGGATATTTTACCCATTTTGAGCGTTTAAATTCATATCTAAATCACGGTTGCTCTAAAAATTCCACAAAAATTATGTGATGCCTTTAAGAGTGTTTAATTTACTATCCAAATTGCATCCAAAGTGGAATTATCTTGTGCTAAAATAAATTATAGAGTCATTTTAGTATTTAATTTTTAATTAAATCCACATACATCTTTTTTGCGAAATTTCAAGTCTTCTGGATTCTATATGAAAATATTTTTTTAGGATAATTCGCAATCTTATTAATTTGACATTGTGGATTAATTAGGAATTATTTACTCACTGTCACTCTGATTTCACTAAAAAATCCATAAAAAAATTCATAACTTGTCAAAAAAATCCAAAAATTTTACGGTAGCTTCCTTGCATCATGTTTTAATTCCACTAATTTTTTCATAATTTTTCCTTACTGTTTGTGTGAAAAATTACGAAAATACCCATAAATGTGTGCATTTTTTCATTGTTGCATTTTAACCCCTAAAATTCCAAAAAAATGTGTTTTGTTTTCATCTCTGGATTAGGACTCTAGGAAAAATATAATTGACTAAATTGGACTAATTTGACATTAAAATTAATTTGGCCTTGTTGTGTGTTTTCTTAGTGTTGTAATTCACTTGCATTTGCATTCTATTTGCATAAAAAAATTATAAAAAACGCATTGGAAATCTAGATCTAAACTTTCAAATTAAACCCGAAGTTGTTCCTTTGCCTCCCTGAGTTCGACCTCGGACTTGCCCGGGATATAAATTAAGCCGAGACACTCTTCACGGAGATCTTCTCTCGGTTCTGACCGAATCGCTAAGTACACGTCCTACAACGTGATCGAATTATTCATCGTATTTAGCGACTCGTCAGATGGCGCCGTTGCCGGGGAGGCAAACGGCTTAGGGATTAATTTAAAAAAAATCGGATTTAGATTTTCATTTACTCGGGTAGTCTGATCCCCGAACCACTTGTAATTAATCCATTTTTTCTTCTCCATTAGTTCTCTTCAATATTTTTGTATATATTTTGTTGTTTATCTCTCTAATATAAATCTCATTTTTTCTTGCGAGGGCCCGGTGGACTTGGAGTGCATCGGAGGTCGACGGACGCGACGCGCGCCGACTGCTGAAGAGCAAGAGAATTAATTTATCTTCGAGAGAAATTTTGTAAATTCTTGTAATTATTTAGGTAGATGCTCATTTATAGCGGCTCTTGTTTGAGAGCTCGCGTGTGTAAAAAAGACTTGGACTTCATTTGTGGTGTGTCGAGACCTGTTTCACTCTCCGGTGAGGGTAGGGCTCGACTTGAGTGGCAAAATTAAGGATTAAGCACACGGTAGTTTAGCGATCAAATTTGTTTGTGCCCATCGTAATTTAGGCCACACATATCTTAGAAGATTCACTTATCTTATAAGATTCATAATGAGACGCACATAGACACGTACTACTTAGCTCAAATTAAATCGATTCTTCCCCACTAATAGTATATTGTTTAGGTGCGGTTTTTCTCGATCTGCATGCATTTAGTGTAATATTTACAAATTCTGTTCTGCATAACGCATGGAGAGTGCTGGGATTCACTGTAAGTATAACTTCTTATGAGCATGCATCATAGTTTCTCGTTTGCATTCTGATTTTCGATTCCCCTCTTGTTTTACAACTTAAGGTCAAAAGGAAATTGGGACTGAACGGTAGAAGTGCTTGTGTGTTCACATAAATTTCAAATGATAACCTAACTCTAAAATTGGGACTGAATTGAGCAGGTCGATTTAAAATGATTGGAATAAAAAGAACCCCTGTTCTCGGGTGCATAAAGCCCTCATAGTTTGTTTTACTTGCAAGTGAGAGAGAGGCGACCCTAGGATAGAGCCAAGTCTGGATTTGTTACTTACTACTGGTTCTTTATTTTTAGGCGATTAGCTACTTTTCAGTGAGGAGTAGGGTAGCCGTATTTATACGGTCCGGACTTCCTTAGCAGAGTGGGAGGTTTAGAGGGCGCTTTAGTCCTCAAGGAACGGGCTTCGACTTGTACTTACTCCTATACTGGCTGAAAGTAGGCCAAACTAGTCGTAAGAACCGGGTCAGTCTGTAGGAAAATACTGGCACCTAACAGCTCGTTAATCTTTACAAGATTGTATTCTCACCAACTAAAATTGACAAGATAATTCGGCCGAACTCTTACGGTCATCATGTGTTGAGTTGGTGAAACTGAGGGTTTTGAATTGTGTTTGTATTGTGTGAGTTAACTCCGCACATTTACGTGCACCGTAGAACTAGCGCCTCATTGAATATCATGTTCTAATCGGGCCTTTTGACATCGAAGATGACTGATTGGGGGGATAATTATTCGGACTTTGCGAATCTCCCGTTGAACCCTCCAAGAAGTATGTCTTCACATGTCCATGCGCAACGTGGACCAACCTGGACTCATGACCCTCTTGAGCCCAAGATCACCCACTCTCGGGTTGGTTACTCTCAAACCATTCCCTTTCTCTCTTCCCACCTCACCGAGGAAGACCTTCGCCTCGGTGAGAATATCTTGATTCATAAATCCTCTTCTAATCCAGAACACATTGCTGATTCAGGCCATATAGAAGACACAAGTAAAATGCCTCCAAAGAAGAAAGAAGAGGAAGAAGAGAACAATGAAGACCCAATGAAAATGATACTTGCCAGATTAGCTGCATCTGAGCAGCAACATGCACTTCTCAGAGCTCAGTTAGGACAGTTGAATGTTAGGGTCCAACCACAATGGATGCGGCGTATAACCCCGGACAATATCAAATTTGGAACTACTTGAATCCGGCCGAACCCGAGGTTGATTTTGAATTGAAGCCGCATTTTCTGAACCTATTGCCACACTTTGATGGGAATGCTTCTGAGGAACCATATGCATTCCTAAGGGACTTTGAGCTCATCTGTGCTAACCTCAAACATCAAAATGTTAGCCAGGATTATATTAGGCTCAAAGCCCTTCCATTTGCCTTGGGTGGCAAAGCTGATTACTGGGTAAAGAATCTTGGGATCGCCGTCACCACATATGCCCAGGTCAAGGACCTGTTTTTGAAGAAGTTCTACCCTTTGAGTAGAACTAACATGATGAGGACGCGCATTACGAGTTTTTCCCAATTACCCCATGAAGCTTTTTGTGATGCTTGGGAAAGATTCAAGGACATCCTACAGAAGTGTCCCTGTCATGGACTAGATGATAACATCTTGGTCCAGTCATTCTTTACTGGTCTCAATCCTGAGATGCAGGGTTTAGTGAGCGCTGCCTGTGGAGGCAGCTATACATCACGAGGAGCGGATACCGTCTGGAGGGTATTCGAGCAGATGGCTGAAACTAGCCGCTCACAGATGGCCAGCATGGCCTATACACCATCCCCCAGTTCACTCTCATCTGGAGGGGGAAAACCAGCTGTAGTAGATCTCTCTCAGGATGTGATCCCTAGCATGGGACTCCTTGCTGACAAGCTTACTATAGTCGAGAGGATCGACAGGAGGATTGATGAGTTAGACCGGAGCGTCTCCAAACTTCCAAAACAGATGGAGGAGTTGACTGATAGGGTATCTAAGATAAAGATACCTGCCGTGACTGCACCCTCTGCTCCCGTATACCGAGTTCACCATGTTCAGAAGCAGTTGGTGTCAGGGCAACCCCAGCCGTGGGAGCAGGACCAATCCTACACCCACTCTTTCCAGCAGCCACCTCCATTAGCAGAGACAGTCCAGGAGGAGCCTCCACCGGTTTGGGAGGTGAATGGAGTATGGTATACTCAGGACCCTGCCAGGCAGGGAAGTACGGGAGACCGACAGACCTACCAGCGTCCCCCGTCCTTTCACAACACCGCATTCACCTCCGCACCACCTCCTTCACAGCAGAGCCCTGGTTCCAGCCACCCCAGCAGCAGAGGCAGCGGTACCAGCAGCATGGCCGACAGGGCCATTACCAGACGGGCCAGCAGGGTCCGCAACCCCAACAGCAGCAGAGGCAGTACTCTGGCCAGCAGGGCCACTCTTCCCGTTCTTCTTCCCAGTCTTATCCACTTCCTTCTTCGTCTAGTCCCGTGGATATCCAGCAGCAGATACTCGACGAGCTACGTTCCTACAGGAACGAGATTCATGACTTACGGGTGGATGTCAACCGCCTGTCCAGATGGCGAGACGAGCAGACTGCACCCTCTACCTCTATCCTAGCCCAAGTTCAGGCTAACCCCAATAACCTGAACAGATCTAGTTCTCAGCAGCACTTTAGTCAGGTATACTACTCAGCATCTCCTGGATCTGAACATGAGATTCTTTCGTGTGACGAGGCTAACCACATGTCACTCAGGAGCGGAAGGACCGTGACTGTACCTGACCGGGCGAGGGATATGAGGAGGGGCATCTCCGAAGCTCTACCTGAGGAGTCTTCAGAGGACGAGGAGGAGAGGCATCATATTTCGGAGCCCCATCAGCATCATTCGGGGATTTCTACTCAGGGAGCCGAGAGGAGAAGGAGAGCACGTATGCAGCATCGGCATCATGGATACACTTCTGAGTCTACGGAGGACCTTGCATCTCCGGTTGTGGCTGATACCACTCCAGCTTCTATTCCACAACCTGTAGTAGATAGTTTTGATTTCGATCCCATGTTGCATCAAAAAGATTCATGTATGAAGAACTCTGTTTCCGTTAATGCCAAGAATGATCTTTCAGTTCATGATTCAGACTCTTCATCTTCTATTTCTCTAGCTTCCATCCCTTTCCCCCGTGCTCTTATGGAAGGAAAGCGCATAAAAAAGATTCGAAAAGATGACCCCGAAATGGCACGGTTTTGTAAAGAAAACATCACAGTTAAGGAGCCATTTGATGAATATGTGGCTAACCATCCTGCCTTCCAAAAATACCTTAAGGTGAGATGCACACCTACAAGAGTTAGCAGGAAGAAAGATAATTGAAATATAAAAACACATGTCTTATCAGTAGCCAGAACTTATTGTCTCAAGAATCAGACTTTGCCAAGGAAAAAGAGAGACATGGGTGCTCACTATGTGGAGAGTCGTATTGACGACATTGCATTTGCACGCACACTCTTAGATAACGGTTCTTCGATCAACTTACTTCCCCTAGCATTATATCAGAAATTGGAGTTGGGACCACTTCGTAAATCTAGAGCCTTACTCCAATTCGCTAATCGTTTAGTGAAAAGACCTAAGGGAGAAGTGAAGAACGTAGTTATCTCGATTGAGGGGCAGAACTATCAAGTTGATTTCACAGTCTTGGACTTGGAGACCCCCAATCATTGGAGAGAATCTCAGATCATTCTCGGACGACCCTTCCTTAGGACCGCAGGCGCAGCTTTCGATTATGGTACGGGAATGATGAAGTTCCGTTCTCCAGGCGGAGAAGTGAACCTTGAGATGAAGCAAACCAAGTGTCAGCGATCCGATTCAGAGAGTAGCACAGAGTACTCATCCTCAGAGGCAGATTGCAGTATGATTACCACAGTTGGGATTTGGAGACAAATTCCTTCAGGACAGAGCGAGTCCCTTTCATCTGGAAAGGGTATAGTGGATGATGCAGTTTGCCAGGTGTTGTCTGATCTTGTGAGAGATGCATCTATCTATTCCCATGATGACACAGAGATCCATCTGGATCTGTCAGTTCCATCCCCTTCGGAACGATCATGGGATATAGATGATGAGTCGGACGCGGCTTTGGCCGAACTACCGCGTTTCTTTGGCAATCCGACTCCCAATACTTCTGATTTGGTGGCGACTACTACTCAGCTTATCCCGCCTTCATGCAACACGGAACCAGATTCAGATTCAGTTCAGCCAGATCTGCTTGATGATTCCACATTGCAAGAACTGAAATCACTACCTCCTACACTCAAGTATGCCTTTCTTGCGGGACCCAAAGAGAGATATCCTGTCATCATTAGCTCAGACTTGACTTTAGAACAGGAGTCTAGGTTGTTAGAGGTCTTAGAGAGGAACCGCAAAGTAATAGGTTGGACAGTGTCGGATCTTGTGGGCATGAACCCCGCTCTCTGCTCACACCACATTTTTACTGAGGATAATGTGAGACCTTCCCGTGAGTTCTAAAGGAGACTTAACCCCAATCTACGGGAAGTGGTGAAGAAAGAGATTGAGAAATGGTGCAAAGCAGGGTTTATATACCCTATTTCTGACTCCAAGTGGGTGGCCCCACTTCATGTTGTCCTGAAGAAGTCGGGAATTCAGATGGTCACCAACGAGGAGGGGGTAGAGATCGCGACACGAGTACCCACGTCGTGGCGTATCTGTGTTGACTACAGGCGCTTGAATGCCACGACCAAGAAAGATCACTTTCCCTTGCCTTTTATTGATCAGATCTTGGAGAGACTCACAGGGAAAGAGTTCTTCTGTTTTCTTGATGGCTACTCAGGCTACAACCAGGTGGCCATAGCCCTTGAGGACCAGGAAAAGACCACATTCACATGTCCATTCGGCACTTATGCTTTCAGGCGCATGCCATTCGGGCTCTGCAATGCCCCGGGAGCATTTCAGCGGTGCATGATAGCCATATTTGCCGAAATGGTGGGAGATTTCCTGGAAGTGTTCTTGGATGACTTCTCGATCCATGGTGATTCTTTTGATACATGTTTAGCGCACTTGGACCGAGTCCTCACGAGGTGTAGAGAGGTGAATCTGGTACTCTCCTGGGAGAAGAGTCACTTTATGGTGACGGAGGGTATCGTGTTGGGGCATGTCATCTCCAAAAGGGGAATGGTGGTTGACCCTGCCAAGGTGGAGGTGATCAAGAAACTCGATCCACCTACCAACGTGAAGTCAGTGCGGTCATTCTTAGGGCATGTTGGATTCTATAGGAGATTCATTCAGGTTTTTTCAAAGATCGCCCGCCCACTGACTGAGCTCTTAGGGAAAGACACAGAGTTCATTGTAGATCACAGGTGTCTGGAGGCCTTTGAGCTCTTAAAGAGGAAGATTTGTGCCTCGCCTATCCTACAAGCTCCTGACTGGTCTCTCCCCTTTGAGATCATGACTGATGCTTCAGATTTTGCTATAGGAGCTGTGTTAGGACAACGGTGAGAGGGGATTCCATTTGCGATTCATTATGCGAGCAAAGTTTTAGATCCTACACAGAAAAATTATACAGTGACTGAAAAGGAAATGCTCGCGGTAGTATGAGCCCTTGAGAAGTTCAGATCATATATTTTGGGCTCTAAGGTGACAATTTATACTGATCACACAGCCATCGATATTTAATGGAAAAGAAGGATGCGAAGGCGCGTCTTCTTAGGTGGATTTTACTCCTCCAGGAATTTGATTTGGAGATAAAAGATAAATCTGGAGTGAAGAATGTTGTGCCTGATCACCTTTCTCAGATTGAACTTAAGGATTCTACTAATCATGAGCGGATTAGAGAGACCTTCCCAGATGAGTCAATTTGTGTTATTGACTCACTCCCGTGGTATGCCAACATGGTGAACTATCTTGTCTCCAAGCAAGTTCCCCATGGTTGGACTAGGAGCAGCATTGATCGACTGAAGTCGGATTCGAGGAGATACCACCGGGACGATCCTTTCCTTTTCTTCGAAGGACCGGATTGTGTTTGGAGAAGGTGTATTCCTCAGGAGGAATACCAGAGTGTCCTCACATATTGTCATTCACTTGAGGCTGGAGGACACCATTCGGGAAAGAGAACCGCTCACAAAGTACTTCAATGTGGATTGTATTGGCCGACCTTGTTTAGAGATGCTATTGATTTTGTACGGTCATGCCCTATCTGTCAAAGGATGGGAGGGACAGTTGGACAGAGAGATGAGATGCCCATGCAACCGATGATTATTTGTGATATTTTTTATGCATGGGACATAGATTTTATGGGTCCCTTTCCCAACAGCCAAGGACATGAGTACATATTGTTGGCGGTTGACTATTTATCCAGGTGGGTGGAGGCTATCCCAACCCGAACCGCAGACAACAAGACTGTCTGTAAGTTTGTGAGAGACCATATCATTGCTAGGTTCGGGGTGCCAAAAGTCTTGATATCTGATGGGGGTAGCCATTTTGTGAACCGAGATATGAGATCTTTAGCTAAGGACTATGGATTTGAGCATAGAATTACTAGTCCTTACCACCCACAGTCCAACGGCATGGCAGAGGTTTCAAACAGAGAGGTGAAGAGTATTTTACAGAAATTGGTTCGTCCTGATAGGAAGAACTGGTCTCAGCTTTTGGACCAAGTTCTGTGGGCCTATAGGACAGCCTACAAGACACCATTGGGTACTTCACCATTTAGAATAATCTATGGAAAGCCATGTCATTTGCCCGCAGAGTTGATTCATAAATCCGAATGGGCAATTAAGAAGATCAATTGGAGTTGTCACCTAGGGAAGCTTTATCGAGACTTGAACTTGAACGAGCTCGTGGAAATCCGAAACAGGGCATATGACAACAGTTTGATTTATAAGGACAAAGTAAAGAGATGGCAAGATCAGCACATTAGGTGCAAAGACTTTGCCCCTGGACAAAAGGTATGGTTGTTCAATGCGAGGTTGAAGATGTTCCATGGGAAGCTCAAATCTAAATGGACGGGTCCCTTTGTTGTTAAGAAAGTGCACGAGAATGGAAGTGTAGAGATAGCTGATCTCACAGATGGTGCACAGCTCATGTGGTAAATGGACAACTGTTGAAGCATTTTGTTGATTCAAAAGAGCAGTTAGTCCAAGTCGAGGTTATCAACTTCATACAGAGCGAGCACAGAGCAGATACATCATATTACTCATCATGAAGATGCAGCATCAAGATTCAACATCTTAGAAGATTCATTCCTCTTGTACATTCTCCCTTGCTTGTATATTCTCTAGATCACATTGGTTCTTACACTTACTCTTGTCCTATACTTAGGCTTACCAAGATCCTAAGTATAGGGGGAGTCGATGCCCTCCATATGTATACTCATCCATTTCTCTTCTTGACCTCGTCCGCCCCATTTTTGCTCTTCTTCTACACTTAGGCTGACCAGAGCCTAAGTATAGGGAGGCGGATCGACTTCCCTACTCTTTATTATTCTAGTCATCCTATGCTTAGCACGAGCTATGTCTTTTCTCGCTTCTTGTGCCATGAGGACATAGCACATGCTAAGTATAGGGGGCGTGTATATATTACATATATACTTTACCCATAGCTCGTACTTTCACGTATTTTTGTATCTATTATACAATAATTATGGGGTGGGTAAAAAAAATAAAAAAAACAACAAAAATATCTTAAAAATATATCTTAAAAAATCCCTTATTTGCTTTTAAAAAAAATCGAAAAAAAAGTCTTTCTTATTTACTTATCTTTTTCAAAAAAAACTTTTCAAAAAAAATCTTTTCAAAGAAAAACAACAAAAAAAGAAGCAAAACTTTTTATAAAAAAATCTTCTTTGCCTTTGTTTGTCAATAAAAACTTTTAAAAAAAACAAAAAAAAATTTCTGAAACTTAAAAAAATCAAATCAAAAATCACAAAAAAAACTAACTAACTAATAAGTTGGTTTAACTCCTGACACATTCACTTTCACACAAGACTAATGATGTGCAAGAACACTTGGTTTATGAGGTCTTGAGATTTTGAGTTAACCAGCCTTAGTCATTAGGGTCTTGGACTTAATTATTCACATTTCCCTAGTTTGAAAGATTTGTGTGCTATATTGCATGCTTAGTCTCTACCTTAAGAATATGATCAGCACCTCACATACACGACTGCAGTTATGATGAGATGAGTTGAAATTTCACTTGAGGAAATGGGATGAGGGATTTGAGTTTGGACTTGATTTGATGATGCTCGAGGATGGGATAAAATCAATGAAGGCTTCATGAAACCTGAGTGTCAGCATCTTTAACCAGTATGAGAACATGGTTCTTGCACTATCTCTTGATATTTACCTATGTGCCATGGTGTGATAAAATAAAAAAAAATGTTGATCAGTGTGCGCCAACTCTTGGTAAAAGCAGTGGAGCTAGCCAAAATATTACAAAGCAAAGAAATGTCAAAGAAAAGCTCTCATTCCACAAAGTCAATTATCAAAAGAGCTTCCACCAAAGGCGAGCGCTCCCAACCATTTCAAAGTGTCCACTTGGACCACCGCTATTAGGATCAGGAGTCGGGCTTGCACCAAAAAAGGGCTCTGCATCGTAAATGCTACAAGTCTGGGTGTAGAAGGAACGATAGGTACTAAAAAAAGGCACACCCCGGTGTACTCCCAGGAAAACAAGTGCAGACGGCTCCAATTTCTCTTGACGGACGCACTGATCAACACCAAAAATATGCGTTGCGTAATAAGGCACTTGAGAGGATCCTTGTCCAATAAGAGGGAGAGAAGAAATGACACAATCCTATGCCCTCCATCAACTGGCCTCCCATCTACACTTTTAAATCTGACAACTAACGAGACGGTGGATTGGATGCAAGAAATGGTTTATTCCCTAGTGTTGAGGATCGGGTCCTTAGGAGAGTCTCTTGGTCTGGAACCTTGGGTGACGTTGTGACTCTACTCTTGTAACTGTAGTCAACACTTAAAGTCATATCTCTACTATATATGTATACAAAGAGAGTCTGATGATTAGGGAAATTAGATACATTTTGACTAGAGCTTGGTTCACCTTAGAATTTTAGGATTTCTAAAACCGAGAGTTCTTGAACGGATCAAGTCTTGTATTCACATGCACAGTCAGGGGTTAAGCAAACTTATTCATTTTTTATTTGCTCGAGGACTAGCAAAGTTTAAGTATAGGGGGGTGATGAATCCACAATTCATCATCTCAATATCTTGATCTTAGCAAAATCTCCGAGTAAAATCCCAGAAAAATGTACATAAATTCATTAAATTAACAAAATGACTCTTGTAAATAAAACACATTAATTATTGTATATTAGATTGTACAAAATAAATTACATTATAAAAAGCCGCGAAAATAAAGGAGTTTTATACATGTAAATAGCCTAAAACTTCACGTATTTTTAATCATTCCATTTCAACTCCTTTTTAGCTAATTCTTTCTCCAAAGTGTTCATATCAATGTATATAAATATACAAAAATACAAAACAAAATTTACCTTAAATAAATGCTCCTAGATCCCAAAGAGAAAAAGTCGTAAAGACCAACTTCCAAGCCAAATTCCCGCTCCGTATGAACTCCAAATTCACCAAACTCACTTTTAAAGTTCAAGTTAGAAAATTATCTATCCAACGGAAGTGTTTCATTAAAATCGGAGCTCATTTGTAGAAGTTGGGTTTTGGAACCTAGATGTACATTGTATATTATGTACATATTCATTCCTTCTTCATTTTTTATTACTAAAAATACAAAAATATCATGAGTGTGTTGTATTTTAATTGTAGTATTTTATTGTATTTTGCCATTGTAAATATCTCTTATTAAAAAGACAAAAAAATACATATTAGAAAAGTAAAAAAATGTGTACATGTTGTTTGTCTTCCCTTGTAAATTCTCCACTATTTATTTTCTTCTTTTTTATTCTATTGTAATTAAAGTAGCCAACTTTATTTCATTTATTTATTTAATTTCCATTCTCTACAATAAACACCATTCACCTCTTTACCACCAACCTCCATTCAACTCCACCATTTTTTAAACCTCCCATTCAACTCCATTAATAATATAACCTCCCACCACTTTAATAACCTCTCATTTCATCTTCTTTATATACACTCCATCCTCCTCAATTTGCACTTGATCCATCTTTATGTGAGGAGAGCCTAGTTCCCAGAGTTGAATCGGTGACAACGGCGCAACCGCGGTCGAGCGACGACGGCCCTCTCTCCGGTGAGATCCGTTGGCTTTTTGGCCAACATCGCATCCGCAATCGCGTGCTGCTCGAGCTCATCGCACGCCGGCGATTGGAGCGAAGACCGTGCTCTCGTGAGCACTCCATAGGCGCTCGCGTTCATCGTAGGTAATTTTAGTTCATCTTGTCTTTATTTTTATCTTTGTAATTTTTTTAGTCCATCATATCACCACCCGCCATCCATCATTTGTTTATATCTTCATCTTCATCACCAACTCATCATCTTCCCCTTTTGCATACATGTTTGTTCCCTGTTTAAGAAATCAAAATTAAAAAAATGAAAAATTTAAATTAAAAAAACACATTACAACAGTTAAAAGAAAATAAAAAATTTCAAAAAAAAAATAAAAAAAACGATTAGCAGTGGTGGGAGCACCCACCGCCACCGCCCCCCTCCTCCATCTCCACGGCTGCTCCAGCCACCGGCGTGAGCCGCCAGGTCGCCATTGCGCCTCCCCAGCCCTTCGCCGCACACGCGGCGTTGCCGACCGGACACCAACGCCCCATGCTGTCCCGCGCCATCACCGGCCCTTACCTCCTTGGTCGCGCCGCACGCCGTCCTCCACAGCCCGCAGGCCGCAGCCAGCGGCTCCGCCTGCCGTCGTCCCTTCGACGCGCGCCACCGCGGCCCTCCTGCGCCTCGCCGCCGTCGTGCGCCGCGCGCAGGCGGCGCCGCCGGCGACGCGGCCCCTGTCTCCTCCCCTTGGGTTCATCTCCAGCAACGCCTGTACGAAGAAGAAGGTGAAAATTTTTTTTGGGAAAATTGTAGTTTTAATATTTCATGTTTCTATAATTTCAAAAAGGTCCCTGTGCATAAGTTTAAGTTGTAACTTGTCTTTCTGTTTTGCAAGGACACCCTTGTGTTCGTACTTAAATTTGGACTTCAATATTGCATCTTTTTATTCAATGAAAAATGTCTTGATGTTGAGCAACTAATGTTTTACGTTGTGAATATTTATTTATATTTTTGTGAGTTGTGAGTATATTATTAAAATTGTCTAACAGAAATATTAGATATTTTACCCATTTTAAGCGTTTAAATTCATATCTAAATCACGGTTGCTCTAAAAATTCCTCAAAAATTATATGTGATGCCTTGAAGAGTGTTTAATTTACTGTCCAAATTGCATCCAAAGTGGAGTTATCTTGTGCATAAAATAAATTGTAGAGTCATTTTAGTATTTGATTTTTAATTAAATCCACATACATCTTTTTTGCGAAATTTCAAGTCTCCTGGATTCTATATGAAAATATCTTTTTAGGATAATTCGCAATCTTGTTAATTCGATATTGTGGATTAATTAGGAATTATTTACTCACTGTCACTCTGATTTCACTAAAAAATCTATAAAAAATTCATAACTTGTCAAAAAAATCCAAAATTTTTACCGTAGCTTCCTTGCATCATGTTTTAATTCCACTAATTTTTTCATAAATTTTCCTTACTGTTTGTGTGAAAAATTATGAAAATACCCATAAAAAGTGTGCATTTTTTCATTGTTGCATTTTAACCCCTAAAATTCCAAAAAAAAAGTGTTTTGTTTTCATCTCTGGATTAGGACTCTAGGAAAAATATAATTTGGCTAAATTGGACTAATTTGACATTAAAATTAATTTGGCCTTGTTGTGTGTTTTCTTAGTGTTGTAATTCACTTGCATTTACATAAAAAATTATAAAAAAATGCATTGGAAATCTAGATCTAAACTTTCAAATTAAACTCGAAGTTGTTCCTTTGCCCCCCTGAGTTCGACCCCGGACTTGCCTGTGATATAAATTAAGCCGAGACACTCTTCACAGAGATCTTCTCTCGGTTCTGACCGAAACGCTAAGTACACGTGCTACAACGTGACCGAATTATTCATCGTATTTAGTGACTCGTCACCAACCCAATGCTCAACCATAACCAAGAGGGGGAAGAAGAGCATTTATAGGTCACTCGAGGGTTTAGAAAGATTGGCAAAAAGCGTGGAACCCTAGAGTGATCTAGATCAGCCAAGGGACCCGCGAGGATGAATGGTGAACGAAGATGTCGGGTCCAAATTTCGAGGCAAATGGAGCTCGCAGGAGGGTTGGAAAAAATCGAGAAGACGCTCCAGTAAACACTATCCGGGTCCGACCCAGGAAGGGGGAGGCATTGACCGGGGGTCAACAATCGGTTTGGACCAATCAAAAAATTCGGATATACAAAATATTTGTAAAATGAATAAAAAATAGTAAATGATTTTAAATTAAAAAGTACTAAAAAATAAAAAATGTTTATTATTTTTAAAACTATTTTTCTGTGATTTTTTAGTTATTTTTATGGAAAAATAGTGTATATACAGTATATAGTATCATATACAAGTATAATATACCTATGTATTATGTAGAATTATTTTTACACAAATACCTCAATTTTATATTTTATTTATTTTCAACATAATTTTAAGATTACAAAATAGTTTTTATTTTATTTTTACAAGTTATTTACATGTATATAATAAATAGTGAATATTAAGTATATACATGTGTTATGTACAATGGAAGGGAGATTTTTTATTCTTATTTTTATTTAATTTTTATAATTTTATTTTATTTTTATATTATGATCAAGAATATATACAGGGAGGTAAAAATAATAATTAACTTTAATTTTGTAAAAAATAGTTGTTTATACACATAGGTAGTATGTACAACACAAAGCAGGTCCTATGTCTCTCTACTTATTTTATTTGACGACCAGGTCAAGGCTTGACCTTCTATTGGGGTTTGGGTCACTCTGTATTTATTCTAAATACCTCTTTTCTTTTTCTTTTCCTATATTCTTTTATTTTTACACAAATACATGCTAAATATGCAACATTAACAGATGCATGTCGAATGCTAAGCAATTGTATTTACATATATTTACATGTTGATTTGCCAAGATAAATAGCTAAAATAAAAGAATAAAGAGTGAGAATTAGTGATTCATCAGCTAACTCCACTGCTTTTACCAAAAGTTCCCACACTGATCAACAATTAATTTAAGTTTCATCACACCCTGGCACATAGGTAAATATCAAGAGATAGCATATGAACTTATTCACATATTGGGTAGGGTTTTGCTGACACTCAGGTTTCTTGAAGCCTTCATTAACTTTATCCCATCCTCGAGTATCATTAGATCGGGTCTAGACTCAAATCTCTAGTCCCAATTCCTCAAGTGATAACTCAAATCATCTCATCAATCATGTGGTTGCGAAAGTGATGTGCTGACCATATTCTTTAAAGTATAGAGATTAAGAGTGCAATATAGCGCTCAAATCTTTCAAACTAGAGAAGTGTAGATTATTAAGTTTAAAACCCTAATGACTAAGGCTGACTAAATTAGACTTTCTGGCTAACTTAGACTTTCAAGATCACAGAGATCAAGTGTCCTCAAATCCTCAAGCCTTGAATGAATGTGAATGTATCGGGAATGCATCAACTCCTCGGCTAAATTTTGTATTTTTGTATTTTTTTGTAAATTTTTATGAATTTTAATTTTCAATTTTTTAATTCCTTTAAGGGACAATGACTCGCCCAAACTCATATGAATAGTTGCATCTACTTTCAGCCAGTATGGGTGTAACTACGAACCATTAGACAGACCCGTGTTACTTGAAAACAGAGCCATATATAGTGTCCTCCTAAACCACCCGCTCTTCTAAGGGAGACCGAAGTTCCCTCACTTAAGAGTAGCTACTCATTTTTAAGCTTAATAGTTAGAGTCTCTACATAAGAAAAGTTTTTTAATTTTTCAAATTTTTAGGGGTTTTTGAAAAAGGTTAATTTTATTTACAAAAATCTAATCCCTCAATTAAAAACATTTTTTACAATAATATTTAAAAACTCAGTTCACAAGTCAACTTAAACCAAGCCCAAAAAGATTTTTTAAAAATTTTAAAATACGAGCTATGGCTAAAGTATACATACAATAATATATGGTATATCCCCCTATACTTAACATTTTCTATGTCCTCATAACACAAGTGATATGAATCCATATCTCTTGTCAAATATAGGGTGATATAGTGGAACTGAGGAGGCCACCCCTATACTTAGGTAAAAAATGACCTAAATATAAGAAGACGGATGGAGGGAGGAATGAATGAGTTGGGTCCCCCTATACTTAGGCTGAAAATAGCCTAAGTAGAGGGTGTGGAATTTTTGAGTTGGGGGGTCCGAGTCTGTTAGGGTTAGGGTTTGAATTATACAGAAGGTTGCTTCGAGATGGAAGGGGGGTGAGTGAATTTTTTATAGAGATTATGCGGGGGGGGGGGTAGTATTATACAGAAATGGTGGGGTGGGGTGTGAAATAAATAGAGAAGATGAGGGGGGAGGGAGTGGATACACAGAGATGGATGCGCGCGTGTATGTTGTTTGAGGAGGGGAGTAAATTATCTAGTGATCTACTTTCTTTTGCTCTCTCTCTCTCTCTCTCTCTCTATTTTTGGTTTTTCACATGCAAGCCCTCAAACGAGGACCACTAAAAATGCACATGATACAAATTTTTTTACAACATGAAAAATGCAAGAAGAGCTGACTAACCTTCCAATAATTCTTCATCATTTCTTTTGCTTCCTTCTCAATGGGATCTCCCAACTCCACGCCTCCACAAGATCAAGCGTTCTCGATCTTCATGGGCCCTCCCACAAAAGAAAAATATTAGAAAAATAATCAGCGGAAATGTTGCAAAAATAATGCATGATTAGAAGATCTGTAAGTTTTGAAAATATTCACAATACAAAATCTTTAAAAATTCAAAAAATAAATAAAGGTGAGTTGTGTCCCCGACAACGACGTCATTTGATGAACATCAAATTCATCTCTTTAATAATCAGGGAATGTTGTAGTATATGAGGCAAATTTTTTTCAGCAAGAACCGCAATCTTTGAATGTTGTGGAATATTTATACTTGGCAAGTCTACAAAGGTCGAACACAGAGAAAAGGGCCTCTTTAAATATATTTATCAAATTTTGGTCTACTAAATTTATGTGTGAACATCTTCTCAATTTTTAGGCCTTCATGGATATGCATACTAAAATGTAGATAAATCAATGCAAATAATGATGCATGTATGTTTTAGATGATTTTGTGGATTTTTCAATGAAACTTGAAGATGATGCATGAACATAATGCAAAGCTCATATATGCAGACGATTGCTACAAATATGCTTGGGAGAATATGAAAACATGTTATGATTTGAATTCAGAATCAATTTGAGCATTACAATCATGATTAAGCATCTAATAATAGCAAAGATTGGTGAGCAAGGGACACTGTATAACATAAAAATTCATCATATTTCATTTTGGTGTCAAATGAGAAAATTAACTATGCCATTAGATAGATGATGAATAAGGAACAAAATAACCTTGAAATCATGTAATTTGACGATGCTCAAGTTATGAAAGAAACAATGTAATGGCATAATTGTCATAAAAATGTGAGAAACAAAGGATTAATAATCACAAATAGGTCCCTAGGGGGATCTAGTTGCAATAACCAAAACTTGGTAGGGGTCCATTGTAATTTTTCCATCTGCGCACAGAGATGGTAATATAATTTCTAAAACTTGTGAGGGTCTTCCTAAAATTTACCCAAGTGCGCACGTGAGGCACGCGCCTAGGGACCGAAATGTAATATCCAAGTATAGACGGGGCCTTCGTGCAAATTACCCAGCCCTCACGTGCCATGCACGTGAGGGGCTAGGTTCGGGAGGCTCAACGTGATCGAGCTACGTGGCGATGCATGGTGGCTCAATGCGAGTTTCGGTGGACCCGAGTCTGTAGGTTCGACGTGAGGCTCGGTTGGGCCACTTGGCACACATGGGCCATCCTATCGAATCAATCAGACGGTATCTGCATCTCCTTCTTCCACCCAGGCCACCAGAGAAGGAGGGGATCCGATGACCTCCAACTTGCTCCTCCGTGCTCCGAGGGACAACTTGATTGTTGAGGAAGGTGGTTGATGTCCGGGTGAAGATGCTAGAGACAAGGCGGAGCTCCATCGTTGTTTGGAGAAGCAAGGCAGAGGAAGGTCGTCAGAGTTGGAGCACAACATCGGAGTGGATGCACATTTTTCGACCATTGACACATGATAGCCTAAGCATTGTGGGTGCGTGCGAGTGGAGTGAGGTGGAGTGGGGTTCTGCGGAGGTGGAGGAACGGGGGGACCTGGGCTCCTTCTCCGACGAGGTGAAGAAGGACATGGGTTAGAGCGGGGGAGGCTTCTGGAGAAGGGAAGAAGCGTGCAGGGTGCTCAACAAAGATGATGGTGGTAGGCGGAGATAGATGGATGGTCAGGCGAGGGAATGGGTGCATGTGTGAGTTGGATTAAAGCAGAGAAAACAACGAGAAAACTTGGAAGGGTTGACCTGGAGGATTCGAGGAGGAAGAAGGGGCGGAGGAGGTGGTATGGGCTGAAGTCATAGGGATTTCAGGTCTGCTCATTTTGGGTGATCGGTCCAGCAAGCTCGAGCATCCATCGGAAAGCGCACATGGCGGAGAAGTCATGGCTCACACCTAGGAGCAAGGTTGTCTTTGCCTCGACACTGCCCTCTGCTACCACCGGAAGTGGAGGAGGCCGGGCCACAACCCCTTGGATGGTGGATGAGGATTACAGGCGGCGGAGCGAAGGACTTTATAGGAGGGGTGGAGGTATGTTACAGTGGTGGCGAGATGTTTTGTAACTGGTGGAGTGAAGGTCGGGGGTTACGATGATAGTTAATGATGTTCGAGCGAATAAGATGGATCGAAGGGCTGCGCGAGGGAACCGCTAGGTCAAGGAGACAGGGTCAAAGGCGGTGGCCATGAATGGAAGGGGGTAGTGAGATTTCGATCGAAACAATTGAGGAGGAGGGTTACGGAGGAAGGAGATGAAGTTTGGACCATTGGATCATGTGATTCGACGGTCCAGATGGAAGCATGGGCAGACGCCTTAGATCAGATCATATGATCTGATCTAACGGTGAGGGTAAAGGCGGAGTCAGGCATCTAGGATGGGATCCGAGGGCTTATCCTGCGGTGGGGGGTGACGAGTCGCTAAATACGATATTTAATTCTTGTTCGTTGTAATACGTGCACTTAGCGATTCAGAACCGAGAGAAGGATCTCCGTGAAGAGTGTCTCGGCTTTAATTTATATCCCGGGCAAGTCCGGGGTCGAACTCAGGGAGGCAAAGGAATAACTTGGGGTTAATTTGAAAACTTAGATCTTGATTTCTAAGCGGTATTTTTTTAGATTTTTTTAATGCAAAATGAATGCCAAATGCGAATACGGTTGAATTAAGATACTACGAAAGCATACAACTTAGCCGAATTAAATTTAATGCGAGATTAATTCAATTAAGCCAAATTATATTTTTTCTAAAATCCTAATCCAATAATGAACACAAAACATATTTTTTTTTGTATTTTTAGGAATTAAAATACAACAAATAAAAATACACACTTTTTATGGGTTTTTTCGCAATTTTTCGAACAAACAGTAAGTAAAAATGATGAAACATTTACTGGAATGCAAACATGATAAAATGAGACTACAATATTTTTTTGGAATTTTATGACAAAATATGAATTTTTTATGGATTTTTTAATGAAAATAGAGCAACAATGAGTAAATAATTTTTAATAAATCCACATTATCAAATAAATCAGAGAGAGAATTATCTAAAATATATTTTTTCTTATAGAATCCAGGAGATTTAAAATTTCGCAAAAATGATGTACGTGGATTTAATTAAAAATCAAATACTAAAATCACTCTACAATTTATTTCAGGCACATGACAACTCCACTTTAGATGAAATTTGGATAGAAAGTTAAGGACTCTTCAAGACATCATATATAATTTTTGTGGAAACTTTAGAGCAACCAGAAGTTAGATAAAAATTTAAGAGTCTAATTTGGGTAAAATATCAAGAATTTCAGTTACACAATTTTAATAAATTACCCAAAGGCAACAAAAATATAAATAAATATTTATAAAGTATAGAATTAGTTGCTCAACATCAACACATTTTTCATTGAATAAAAAGATGTAAATTCGATGTCCAAATTAGTACACAAACATAGGGGTGTCTCTGCAAATTAAAGAAAACAACTTACAATAGAAAACATGCACAAGGACCTATTTGTAATTACAAGAACATGAAATGAAAGAAAAGAGACCTTCCTGCTCACGGATGGCGCGCAGGAGAAGAACCCAAAAAGTGGGGGGTCGGTGCCGGGTGGCGCGGCCACGCGCGACCGCGAGGAGGCGGCGCGCACCACGCGCAGGCGGCTGGAGGCGATGGCTGGCGGCGGAGTCGCGGCAGAGGGCTGGTGGCGTGGATAGGCGGCGCGGGGTGCGGGGAAGTCGCACTGTGGCGCGGTGAGCGGAGGACGAGGGGCGCGCGCTGGCAGTGCTTCGGCGCCTCAGCGCGCAGTGGAGGCACGGGGCGGCGGAGCCGCACGCGCGGCCGCTGGCGGCGGGGAAGGGCGGATACCGCCGGCGACTGGAAGGGGGGGGACGGCGGTGCTGGCTGTTGTTCCCCTCCGCCATTTTTTTTATTTTTTTTGATTTTTTTAAGCTGGAACTGTAATATGTTTTTTTTTAATTTTTTAATTTTTTTAAGAATTTTCTTTAAACAGAAGACAATATGATTATATGTACACAAACATATGGGGAACAAAATGATATGATGATGGTGGTGAAGATGATGTGATATATAAAAAAAACAAGGAAACAAAATAACAAGAGAAATGAGGAGAATTACTTACCTGATCTTCGCCGGATTGGCGGAGCAGCTACGCTGAACTCCTGTCGTCGCCTCGATCCGATTGGCGAAATAAAAATCGGAGAAGCTACGCGAGCTCGACGGGGAACTCGTGACGCGAAGCGGAGCTCCGCGGATCTCACCTTAAAGAGGTCGTCGCTTGAGGAAGACGCTTCGCCGCTGTCACCAACAAAACACTCCAAGCTCTCTCCTTATTCTATAAGAATGGTGGATGGGGAAAAATAAGGATGTACATATGAATATAAAGAGAAGAAGAATGGGGGTTAGAAAGATGGTGGAGTTGAATGGGGAGGTTAAAAAAATGGTGGAGTGGAATGGAGGTTAGATGAGGACTTGGTGGTTAATGGAGGAAAATGGAAGTTATTGTAGAGAATGGGAAAAAATAAATAAATAAATAATGATATAAAGTATGCTACTTTAAATACAACAAAAATAAAGAAGGAAAAAATAGTGGTGAATTTACAAGTAAATACATACAACATGTACATTTTTTGTTTGCTTTTCTAATATGTATTTTTTTAATAAGATATATTTACAACGGAAAAAATATAATAAAATACTATAATCAAAATATAACACACACATGATTTTTTTGTATTTTTATTAATTATAAAAGATAAAATAAAAAATGAAGAAGGAATGAATATATACATAATATACAATGTACATCTAGGTCCCAAAACCCAACTTTTACAAATGAGCTCCGATTTTAATGAACTTCGTTGGATAGATAATTTTCTGACTTGAACTTTAAAAGTGAGTTTGGTGAATTTGGAGTTCATACGGAGCGGGAATTTAGCTTGGAAGTTGGTCTTTACGGCTTTTTTCTATTGGGATCTAGGAGCATTTATTTGAGATATAATTTATTTTGTATTTTTGTATTTTTATGTACCTTATTATGAACAAGTTAGAGAAAGAATTAGCCAAAAAAAGAGTTGAAATGAAATTATTAAAAATACATGAAGTTTTGGGCTATTTACATGTGAAAAACTCCTTTGATTTTGCGGCTTTTTTTATTGTTAATTTATTTTGTACAATCTAATATACAATAATTAGTGTGTTTTATTTACAAGAGTCATTTTATTAATTTATTGATTTTATGGACATTATTCTGGGATTTTACTCAGGGATTTTTCTAAGATCAAGATATTGAGATGATGAATCGTGGATTCATCAGGGGGTGAACATGTGATGTGCGTGGAGATGGTTGTCAGATTGGAAGGGAATCAGGCGGTTGAGATTGAGGTGAAAGGGGGTAGCTGGGATTTCGATATGGATCAGATCGGATGGCTGGGAGCGAGCGAGTGATGAACGACAGAGATGGAAGGTGGGTGGAGATGATTAGACGGCTCTTGTAGAGGTCGAGTGGTGAAGGGCAACGGGCCACGTAGGTGGCCTAGAGGGTGCCACGTGGCCCAATAAGAAAATTCGAAGAATAAATATAAAGATAAATCTAAAAGAAATAGTTGGAGGTGAAATTAGGAAAAAGTCAAAAATGAAAGTTGTACATCTCGATAAGATCTACACGTTTCTTGTTGGACAAAAAGTCAAAAGAGGTCATATGTACAAAAGTTAATTTTGGGGGTATTTTTAAAGGGATAAAAACATCGATTTTGGGTTTTAAAATTTTTATATTTTTTTATCTTTTAAAGGTCAGTACAATTATATATAATTCTTTAACTCTAATTCTTGTGGATTTTTAATGAGAATTAAAAATAAATAAATAATAGTAATTAATTACAATAAATATAGGTTAATTAAACACATTTTATATACTATATAGTACAAGATAATACTGAGAAATTATTAGTAAATTTTATTGAATTATTTAAGCAAGGAGTTTAATAATTATTTTATAATATGATGAATACGAGATTCATTAGTGATTCGGGTATTTTATGATCAGACCTTTCAAGCTATTGAGAACTAAAAAGATACCCCTTGATGCTTTATTTATAGAAGTGCCCGATTGGGTTTTACTATTCATATAAAAGCCTCCTAGGGCCTTTTTTGAGTTTTGTTTATTTACATTTTTGTAAAAATACTCTGAACGAACTGTATTATATCATGCAAACCATTCATCAGAAATTTGTAATTTAACATCATTTTGTAGATCTACTAATTCTATTTCATTTAATATATTGTGGACCATTATTGGATATCAATTGAATCATTTATGAATTTTGGGGTAAAAAAAATTATTCTGAGGATTTAAGTTCAAGTAAATAAGAAGCTAAGAAGATTCAAGGAGTTCAAATCTAAGGAACTTCAACTCAAGCTCAAGGAAGGATCCCAGACTTAAGAAGAAGACAAGGTCATTTCTTTTACTGATTCCTGAATACTGTAATTATCTTAGATTGTAAAAGACCTCAAGTATCATGCATCCTGTATATCAAGACCCGTGACTTTGACATTGACTTTCATGTCATCATGTCAAGTTGATCGATCAACCTTCCTACACTAATCGACCAACAACCTAGCTTGATCGATCATTTCTTGATTGTTCAAATTTCCTTGGCTGATCAATCAACATCTATGATGATTGATCACACCTGATCAATCAATCCTTGTTTTATGTTCAATCAAGTTTTGAATCCCAATGGCTATATTATGACTGACCAATTTTGATAATTGATCGATTAACTTATGATTACGATCGATCATCTAATCGACCTGATCAATCATTTGATTCTAATCTATGGTTTACCTATCACGATCGCTCTTTTTCTATTTGAGGAAGATTCTTGAATGAGATTTCATTCTTGATTTATTCACAATGGCTACTTTTTCAAAGCAACAGGTATGGAAACTCCAGATATATAAATAGGATCCCATACCTCACTTGTTCAACACATAATAAAGAGCAACAAGCTCTACCCTCTCATTTTCTCATTCCATACTCCGAGAGAAGGTTATGAGAGCTATTTTTTTATGTTCTGCGCTTCATCCCTACGACTTCCTTCCTCGCTTTGTAAGATCATTTTTTAGTTTCGTCTCATGATTAGCTTTGCATATTTATCTTTAATATTGAGGTTTTTTTTGGTTTATTTACCTGTAACACAATAATACTATGGATTGATTGCGTAATCAACTCAAGTTGCAATACAGTTGGGTTACTCGTGTGAGCAACTCATGTTAGTGGAAGACCCCGTGGGGGTCAGGTTTAAAGCCCGATTCGAAGATTCTAGTCGTGGTTTTTACCTAGGAGGGTTCCACGTTAACTACCTGTGCACTTGTGCTTGATTGCATATTTTGTGATTGAAAGTGCTACATAGTGATGTGTTGTATCTAGATAATTGTGATTGCAATGATCCATGACATACGATTCGATCAACCAACACCCATCGGGTTGGTAACTGTGAACCAACAATTGTGATACTATTGATATAAGGGGACTTTTGAAATATATATTTTGGAAAGTCATTGAATTTTGTTCCTTGCGGAAATATTCTTTATATTCCTCGTCGATTTTTTTCTAGGATATATAGAAAAATATTTCTAAAATAGGAGAGTCCCATATATCTGTCGGATTGCTTTATCACTAATGGTTATTTGGATATGGTTGACATGGTTTGCTATGCTCTAAAATAGAAAAATATCAAATCATGCCTTTTTGCATTCTGCATTTTTATTTTATGCATAAAGATTATGAAAAATCTTAAAAAAGTACATCAACTTCCTTTCTTCATATATTGCATCACATATTTTTAGTTTTTAAAAAATATTGCATTCTCATCCTTAGAAATAAAAAGATCAAAAATATTACATGATTTATCTTTAGTTCATCCCCAAAATCAATTAAGAAAGGCATGACAAAAAAGGAAAAATTATGGTAGCATTAGCTTTAATGGAAAATATATTCAACCTCAAAAAGCATACTTGAAAGATTATATAGATACACATCAATGAGATTACTTCCTTCTATATGCTGTAATGTATCTAAAATGTTCATTTTTATGTTGTTACGATAACAACATATATTTGGAGGTAACTTACAAAAAAAGTTTCAACTATACCTCAATTCTTAGTTACGAGCCTCATTTTTGAGATGTAAAAAAAAGAGTTCAATGGGGCTGTCCCCTTGAGGCAACCAACATGGCTGCCCCTGCACTATTTTCGGTATTTTTTTTATTTTTTTTCAAAAAATATCGTCATGTGTATTCATCTCTATATCCATCCTATATGGTATTCGAATTTCGTCAGAAACAGAGACCCCTATGACCTCCATTCAGACTGTCATTTTTTAACGGTAACATGATTTTTTAAATCGACACCATCTCGATGGAGGCCGTATGAGTCTCTGTTTCTGACGAAATTTGAATGACATGTAGGAGGGATATAGAGATGAATATACATGGTGAAATTTTTCCAAAAAAATAAAAAATTTTGCGGAAAAAATGAGGGAGGGCAGCTCCATTTTTTTCCAAAAAAAGGCATCATGAATTATTGCTATTTGGCTCAAATATAGACTTTCGTAAACTTCTACTGAGTCTTTTATTACAGCAAGAAAAAAGGGGCTAACAAAAGCAGCCAAAAAGCAGAATATGCAATGAGAGAAAACAAAAACCAAACTAAACTAAACTAAACCGATCCCAAGAGGAACAAAAACTCAGCAATCGGCCTAGAACTTGATAGCAGTGTACGTATCATGTACTTCCGAGATGAGGCGTTCAGGAGAGGAGCAGCCCGAGTGCGCCCATCTACGATTGCGCTCCCGCCAAAGGTGCCAAATCACGATCGCAAGGATGGTGGCGAAGGTGGAGCGATTAGTTGTGGAGGGCAAGTTGACAATCCAGTTAACCTGGTCCAGAAAAGCATTACCAGCAGGAGAGAGGAGGCCAAAGGAGCGATTCATCCGCAGCCCTCACTGAAAGTTTCGTGCAGTGTTTGTTACATTTCATAATTAAGAATTGAGATTATTATTTTTTCTAATTCTCCCTGTAGAGTTGTCTCAATTGAGGTTGACGTGTGTGTATATAGACCCGGAGAGCTTGTGCTGAAAAATGCTCGCCGTCACCAACCCGACTGTTGATCATGTCCTGAGATCACTCTTCTTCCCCCTCGAGGCTCGATGGTGCACACCGCGTACGACTCCGTGGAACTCGTAGGCCGCGCCCCCGCCCGCGTGGACGCCCTCGCCGCCTACGGCCCCAAGATCCTCGCCGGCTGCTCTGACACCTCCCTCCGCGTCTACGCTCCACAATCGTCATCCGACGTCGACGACGAGATCGTGAAGGAGGCCTACGTGCTCGACCGCACCGTCAGCGCCTTCTGGAGGAGGTCGCCGCTGTCGATCGAGGTCTCGAAGTCGAGGGATCTCCTCCTCTCCCTCTCCGAGTGGATCGCGTCCCACCGCCTCCCCAACCTCGAGATCGTCGCCGCCATTCCCAAGACCAAGGGCGCCAATGTCTTCGCCTGGGACGATCGCAGGGGGATGCTCGCCGTCGGAAGGCAGAAGAGGCTCGCAATCTACAGGCTCGACGGTATGCAATTTGAGTTCGTTGGAATGGACTGTTGGACATCGTCGAATATGTCCTCTGGAATCGTTCTCCACGTGAATTAGTTGGATTCTGATCCAATTTTAATAAGATCATTGCTTATGCCTGCGAATGCCTTAATTAGAAATTGCAGTTGGAGCTTGATCGCAATACTGACATTGTTTTGTTATCAACTTCTTAGTCGTGTATGTTTGCTTGATTGTTGAATAGGTGGTCGGGAGTTTGTGGAGATGAAGGAGTTTGGGGTTCCTGATGTCGTGAAATCGATGGCTTGGTGCGGAGAGAACATATGTTTGGGTGTTAGAAGGGAGTACGTGATAATGAACAGCATCACAGGTGCTTTGTCTGAGGTTTTCCCGTCGGGAAGGTCGGCTCCACCTTTAGTTATCCCTCTGCCATCTGGAGAGTTACTACTTTCGAAGGTAAATATAAATATTAATCTATTTACTTGTTCTGTTTTGTTAGAAAATAGACATGCGGAAAGCGTATCAGAACAAAGAAGAACAAAACTCAAGAACAATAGGATTTAAACAATAGGATTTAACGTGGAACCCTACTCCGTGAGGAGCGGGATGAAATCACGGGAGAAGCACTCAAAGGGGCATATGCTTCTATTGCTTTTCTCAATGGATACATGAGATCTGGGGCTCCTTGTATAGCCTCTCCAGAGCCTCCAAGTCCCACCACTGGACAATGTGGGACTAAACACTGAATGGGGTAAATGGATCTTCTCCAGGATCCATTTACCCTGCTACAACTCAATACACGCACATAACAAATACTCCAACACTCCCCTCAAGCTGGAGCATGCAATGCTCAGCTTGGACAAACAGAAAGAAACTCAACCTACGCTACATGACACTACGGACAATATCAACCCAACGCGTACAACTGCTGCTGTCGAGGACGTTGCTTCTCATGCCGTGCAGGTGAGGAGGACGAACGGACTGGAGTGTGAGTCTGCTGAATCTCCTCGTCGGAGAGCATGCACTCTGAACTGCGCCTGTCAGAGTCGCTGCAATTGGAAATGAGTCTCCTCGTCGGAGTACTCTGGCCCGCCACAATAATGTGGACAACTGCTCCATCTCTGAAAAGGGCCTAACTGGAAATGGCCGTGGCTATGCAATCCTCGTCGGAGTCCACAGTCGTTGGAGAATGGAGTCTAAAAATAGTCTCATCCTCGGAGAACTGGGTCTCTCCCATCTGGTACAGAGAATGGTACACTACTCTGGTGTCCCTATGATACCACATGAAAACCCTTGCCAACATGGCATAGGGAATGGTCCTCTACTCTGGAGTCCCTATGACTCACATGAAAACTCTGGCCCAAACAACAAGAATGGACGGGGACCAGTGACAATCCGGAGCCAAGAAAAACTAACGCGATTCCAGATGCCTGCCGAATATCTACAGAGGAAGAATAAGTGATTAATGTCCTCCACGTCGTTCCCGTATCTCGAGCATACCACATCCCCAGTCCGTAGAAGTGCGTTCAACCGCACCTTTGAAAGCAACCTGCCATGTCTCTTGATTCACAGGAAAACCATGATGCGATATGGTGTCTTGCTCTTCCATATCATCATACAATCCCATCGAAAATCCTCCTGCATCATCTCATGTGGTAATGCGAAGGCCTTGTAGGCCGTCTTTATCGCAAATGAGCCGTTCACCCACAACTAATGGTCCCTTCCATCTATTGACGTCTCAACATCCTCCAACATCCCTATCATCTGCATAAACTCCTTCAATTGCTGCTTAAAAATTTATCTGAAATGGTCGGGCCCAAGACCCAGCTGACCAAAGCTCGAGCCATTATGGCATTACGATCCATTGTGATGACATATAATCTTGGAAAATAATCTTCTAGAAGGCCCTTCTTGGTCTAGTTATACCTCCAGAAATAGAATAAGTCCCCATTAGCGACTACCAGCCTCAACATGTTCACCATGTCAGGGAAGATGCAAGAAATTCCTTGCCATAGAGATGAGGGAAACCAGACATGTGGAGCGATCAAAGAGATATCAAAGTCGTAGATACTCCGCATCAAGCGACAAACTAGTTCATCTTTCGGTCTCAAAAGTCTAATGACCCACTTAGCTAGCTTGCCTTATTCATGTGCTCAATCTTCAGAACTCTCAAGCCTCCCTTCATTCTTTGGCCTTGTCATAGTTTCCCCTTTTAGAAAGTGAATCCCACCTCTCTCTTCTCGTGTATCCGACCACAAGAAACTCCTCATCATGGACTTGATTCTTGGTTGCTTACAATCCGGAAGCAGTTCGTGGAGCAAAAGAAAATTGGAATAGGTGAGAAGACGTGCTTCAACATGATCAATCTACCTTCCCTGGATAGAGTAGCGGCCTTCCACCCTTCTAGACTCCTCTCAAGCTGATCCAATAGTGAACAACAGTCCGTGTCCTGAAGTCTGCCACCAGTCAATGGGAGGCGCATTAAGGTTAGCGGAATGATGGTGCAGGGCAACGTAATGTCTCCCTAATCTCCTTAACCTCCAGCTGAGTAAGCTCGAGTGGGATGAATATGGACTCTTGAGCCTCCAATTGAGTAAGCCGCAGGGTTCATTATACAACGCGACTTATCTAAGGAGTGAAAACCTCGATAATATATTTGATTAGTCCATCTCATTTGTGCAAGAGCATGGACAAATATATGGTTATTGGCTCGTTCTTCTAACCATCCTAGATTTTTTTTAAATGAAGAAATAAGCTCTCTGTATGATAGCCATTTATTAGGCATTTACGGTGATTCTGGATTCTAGTTTAATGGCAAATATCAACTTTTACGACGATTCTGGAAGTTAGTTTAATGACAAATAGCAATTTTTTTCCTTGACATGCAATGCAATGTAATTACAACTATTATTGTTTAATTCGGAAATCACTGTCGGATATAAGCTCCCATGGAGAGTCATTATGCAGCAATAGTTATTGCTAATCACTCCTTAACCTAAATTGAAATGAAGAGTAACTGATCTGTATAATAGGTCCCTTCATACAATCAGGGTTATGTACCATGACCATCTTGATACCATACAATTGTTGGTCTAAATGTTGGATCATAAAGGCTGGTGCATGGTTGAATATCTAAAGGGTTAGATTAAAGACTCAACTGCACTGTCAAGTGACTATCAATAAATGATCTCTAATCTGAGAAAGTGATGCCAATCCTTACTCTAAAGGCTAACATCCGACTGACCTCTTGATGCAGATCCTCTGCATAGGAATAGAGATTTGGAGGTGTCAGATAAGTTAGGTCAAAGAGTTGACTTAGCGATATCGAGATAATTAAGACCTTTATCATATGCTGTCACGATACATGCATGCGTCCTCTGTCCGAAGACAGATATATCACTATATGTCTGAGTATGCACATTCGACGAACCATTAGGTTGATGACCTAATCAAGGTCTATACACTGATACGCTGGTGTACATACATAGGCATATGAGTAATACGATTTCTCAAAAGGATCATACATGCTCACTAGTGAACCGGAAACATGATCTCACTCATTAGGTATTGGGATAAACCAAATTCCAACGTTGATCGTCTTGTTTTGGAAACATGACATGATTTGGAGGTATGATATATGCTTTTGAAAAGCATATGATCTACACCAACTCCCAATGATCGAATGAGAAACTTACCGATAAAATCATGAAGGAGACGATCCAAAATGAGATCAAACTTCATGTTTTAATCATATTTTCCTAGTATGTAAGACGTACTTGTATTGAGCATGGAAGGCCGTATCGATATCGATATCGTATCGATACGATATTTCGATGATATATCGATGGTATACTGCCGAAATATCGCCCATATCGACGAGCCTTTGTGAAGAAAATGCCTGGAAATCGGGATATATCGCCATATCGGTGCCCATATCAGTCCCATGTCGATATCGATATATCGGCGATATATCGCCGATATTTCCTTCCATGGTATTGAGAATACTCAAGGGTGATGTGATCTTAAACGATTGTATACCATGACGATGATATAACACTTCCATTCTGAGGGAGTAATGAAATAGATTTGGATTTTAGTGACTCCGCTCAGTGAACTAGTTATCCAATCTTAGTCCAAATGTTGGATATTTATCTGAATTGGATTCAGAGACACTAAGAAGATTGGGTACTTTGTTTGATATGATCAGACATCTCTGAGAGGTCTTCTAGATCTGGATATGAGATTAGATGTCTTATCCAAGTCAGTATACATGGATATACATTCATCCTGATCCTATCTCCAAGTATCCGTGGAGAAGGAACACTAACCTCAAAGGAGTTTGAGAAATGCTCTTATAGAGATAAATATAAGAATTAGGGCTGTCCAGTGATGTTTGAATTACTTGAGGATGAGAACTTAGGATAATTAAATTGACTTTAATTATCTTGGATAACATTATCTTGAATAACGTTATTCACAATTATCCAAGAATAATGTGGATAAAATTTACACTATATTTGGATATGTCAAAAGAGGAATCCATGATAATTAAATTGGATTTAGTTATCCTGGATAAGATTAATATTGATAGTACTATTCACAATAATCATGGATAGTGTGGATAAGATCCACGTTATCCTATTGAAACTTGATTGTGAATATGATTCACAAAATTAATGTTAATGAATGAATTGGATTCACATTATATAATAAATGTAAATATGTCACTCCCTTATTTGCAATTATCACAATTTTTTTTGGAATTATTTATTGAGAATTGAATTTAGAAATCAATTAATGAATAAATATTTTTTATAATTGTTGAAGTATTGCAACTGTAATATTTATAATAAACGGGAAATAAAAAGGAACTCCTTTAAAGGGGGAACACGCATGGTTGTTACAACCATTGTGGACGTCCCATTATTTTAGTTGCATCCTATTTATTTTTTATCTTTATTTGTTAATTAATTCGTTGAGAAGATTAAATAGATAATTAAATTTTAATTGTTATCTACTCTAATCCTAAAAGGGGTTATGGGCTCCTTTAATCATGACAATTGATTCGATAATTAGGATTGCAATCCTAACGATCCGAATATGTATATAAGGAGGGACATGACC
Source organism: Ottelia alismoides (assembly GCA_037367405.1). Taxonomy (NCBI): domain Eukaryota; kingdom Viridiplantae; phylum Streptophyta; class Magnoliopsida; order Alismatales; family Hydrocharitaceae; genus Ottelia; species Ottelia alismoides. The sequence goes on from JAZKJV010006211.1 coordinate 126,023, forward strand.
TGCTCTCAAAATACAATTCTAAGAGCAACGAGTCTCGTCTCTCTCTCTCTCTCTCCAAGGGACGTCCGCTCATCGGGATAATGCCCTCAATGTTGGATATTCCCCCTTGCCTATAGGACCCCAATTGTAGGGATAATACTCTTAATGGCGGATAACCTTGTTGTTACGCTAAAGGATCGATTTGATCGATCTCTTGTAGAGTTTCTTCATCTTTGGTCCTTCGGGATTATGATGAATGATGATTTCCTATGACGAAATCATGAGCAAGGAGTCCCAGACCGTCTCGTTGGATTGCAGGAAGTACAGGGTTCATCCCCTTGCCCGCAAGTGTTGTCTTCCTCTGATCAGATTTCATACAGGAGGTCTCTTGCTTTAGAGACTTGAGGTCACATTCACGCTTCAAGAGGTAATCCTATACTCGTGTGATATTGATGGAACATATTAGAAGTGATTCTGAATCCATGTGGTTCCATCGATTTTTTTTAATTTCACTGCTATTGTGACTTATACTACAAGTCAGTTTTTCGATTAGATATGATCCGGTCCACATGCTTCCGTGATGCGTGAGGCCTTAAAAATCTCCTTTCAATCACAACTTTTAAATGATTTAAATAATGTCTTTCTCACATTAAACTGAGATAAATTAATGGTAAGTGTAGCGATATTCTTGTAAAGACAGTTGTTTGGATGCACATATTTTTAAATATTTGGATGCATATACTTGCCTTTAGCTAGTTGTCCTCATTGTACTTTCAATGGTCCCCGACTTAGTCTAATTAGGCTAGCTCGGGTACCTAATCCCGAAGGCTTCTGATTCTGAACTTTGACCTCATCTTAGGCTATATGGAAAAATCATTCAAATAATAGCTAATATAGCCACGATTCAATGGATTAGGTCTACTTACTTTTTATTAGTTTAATATTTTTAGGATTGGATTGAAAGATGGAAGAGTGATTAAGCAAGAATACATTTGTTTCACAATTAATATAATTGGATATTGTTGGGAGAAAAATAATGACATGCTTATTCATGAGGCCCTAGGATTCTCTTATATAGAGGAGAAATCTGTTGGACAAATTACATAAAGAGGACATAAAGAATACAAATATATAAAAGGATAAAATATAGCTAATATCTCAACACTCCCCATCAAGCTGTAGCGTACTATTCGATCATGCTCAGCTTGGAACATCATCTCTGGTAATGCCCTCTAGCTAGGGCCTTGGTAAGTACATCTATTGTATGATCTCCCAATCTAACATGAGTAGTGGAGATGAGGCCCTTCTGTATCATGTCTCGAGTGTAGTGACAGTCTACCTCGATATGATTGATCCTCTCATGAAAGGCTGGGTTGTTGACTATGAAGAGTTCAGTTGGTTGTTTCATTGGAGGTGCATGGGAAGAGGCACCTCAACTTTTAGGCAAGTAAGATTAGATATGACCCACATCATCTCTTTACTAGCATGTGCCATGGCCCTGTATTCTGATTCTACAAGGGATCTGACAACCACTGTTTGCTTCTTGTTCTTCCATGACACAAAAGAACTCCCTATGAATGCTGCAAAGTCAAAGGTAGACTTCCTGTCCTTGGGATACCTGCATATTCTGCATCTGCATAAGCTGACAAGGGATGTATCTCTGCTGAATAGAATACCAGTGCCAGGTGAGGCCTTTAGACACCTCAAAATCATATAGACCACTGTTGTAGAAGTCCCCTGAATCGCCTAACTACTAGGTCCGACTGGTCTAGTCAGTGGGGTGGCCGACCGAGTATTGACTAACTCCGACTAAGCTGACTAGTCGATCGATTTTTGCTTGGAGATAAATAAGAACAACAAAGCCTTTTCCCACAATTAAATAGGGTAGGCTACATGGATTCCTCGCCTCCATTCAGATCTATCTTAGATCAATCTCGAGCTTATATCCACAAAATTAAGATCCCTTCGTATAGTCTCTTTCCGACACTTTTGGGTCGTCCCCGCCCTCTCTTAGTCGGCTCAACATCCAAACACTCACATCTCCTAACTGGTGCATCAACTGATCTTCTTTGCAAATGACCAAACTATCTTAAGCGATTTTCTCGCATCTTATCCTCGATCGGAGCTACACCAACTTTCTTTCTGATTGCATCGTTCCGAATCCTGTCTTTATGTGTGTGTCCATACAACCACCTTACCATTTTTATTTCTGCTACAACCATTCTCTACATATGTCTATGGTTCACAGGCTAACATTCAGATCCATAAAGTATAGCAGGTCTCACGGCTGCTTTGTAAAACTTTCCTTTTTTTTTAAAGGAATTTTCTTATCACAGAGAATAACAGAGGCTCTTCACCACTTTAGCCAGCCTGCATTTATTTTATTAGTAACATCTCCATCAATTTCCCCATCATGTTGCAAAATAGATCCCATATATTTAAAAGAATCTCTCTTCTGAATGTTATCGTCACCAGTCTTCATCTCGATTCCTTCACCATTGCTTCCATTGAAGGTAATTTCATATATTCCGTCTTATCCCTACTTATACGAAATCCTTTAGTCTCCAGCTCATGTCTCCAGACCTCAAGCTTCTCATTTACTCCACGTACGCTTTGAAACTGTACGCTTTGAAAAAAGGGTGAGTCATCTATAAAAATATGGATTAGTTGAAAAAATGTCTTAAAAAAGAAAAGAAAAAGCCGTAAAAAAGAACAGATTATTTGAAAAAAAGATGTGAAGGCTATTAAAAATGAATGACATGGTCGGGAAAAAAATTGATTAAGAAGAAATGCTGAGAAAATTTGTGACGACTTATGTAGTATTTTTTGTTTCTCCCCATTTTATTGTCTTCTTCTAACTTTGTTGATATCATTGTTTTCTGACAAGTATGGAGAAAGGGGGAGTATTTTGTAGAATCACATGTCAGATTCCATATTCAGATTCTCCAGTCCAGAGGCCAGCCAGATTTTCAAACTACAAAGTTTTTCATATTCAGACTCGACATTCAGATTTCGAGTCTACTGTTTGATTCACACATGTATGCGATCATCGATTCAGTGGTCCCCATCATTTTAGTTTTATTGGCTCATGGTTTTCATGTGATCCATAGGGACTCCAGAGTGGAGATCCCATTCCCTATGCCATGTGGTGAGGGTTTTCATGTGGTTTCATTGAGACTTCAGAGTAGAGATCCCATTCTCTGAGCCAGTATGGGAGAAACCCAATTCTTCGATGAGGAGACTTTTCAGACTCCATCTCCAATGATCGTGGACTCCGACATGGATGTTTCCACGGTCTTTTCAGTTCAACCTTCTCAGAGATGGAGCGGTTGTCCACATGATGTGGCTGGCCAGAGTTCTCCAAGTGGAAACTCATTTCCAGTTGCAGTGACTCTGACAGATGCATTATAGAGCACATTCTCTCCGACGAGGAGATTCAGTTTGACTCGTACTCTATCCCATTGTTCCTTCTTATCTGCACGACATGAGAAGCAACGTTCGCGACAACAACTGATAGTTGTGTTTGTATTGAGCTGATATTGTCCATAGTGTCCTGTATCATGAGTTTGAGATTTCTTTCTATTCGTCCAAGCTGAGCATTGCATGCTCCAGCTTGAGGGGGAGTGTTGGAGCATGTTAAGTATGCGTCGCTTATGTGGTAGATGGGTAAATGGACACCTCCAGGATCCATTTACCACATCCGGTTGTTTAGTCCTACATCGATCGTCTGTGGGATGCGGAGACTCATTGAGGGCTATATAAGAAGCTCCTCACCCTCTTGTAACTGTGAGAAAGTTCAATAAAACAATCAACCCTTTGAGGCATTCTCTCGTGGTTTCATCTCGCTCCTTAGGGAGTAGGGGTTCCATGTAAAATCCCGGTCTTCTTCTATGTTTTTATTCTATTATCTCTGATTCTGCTTCCACTACGTAGTTTCTAACGTACTCGATAGCTGCTTTTAAGGTGATGCACCTGTACTTGATATTTAACAAAAATGCACCTCCGCTTGATAGCTACGAAACCTTACGCGATAGCTACGCCCGATCAAGCACCCTCCTATAGTTGCATCAAATTTACTTGGGTATTTCCTCTTGCCGCCGCTTTCTCGTGGAATATTAGACGGTAGATGCGGAACCCTATTTGATGGGTTCTTCTCCTTTGGGAGAAACTATATTTGATGCCTTTTGGTGGGATGTTGGGCTGCTATACTCCTGTATTCAAGCGTAAAAGAAAAGGGTGGTGGCATTTGGGCCTAATTGGGATGTATTCAGAGAAAAAAGAAGACGCAATTTTTGAGCCCAAAGAGGGCAAGAAAAAGGAGATGACCGATTATAAAAAAGAGGAAAATCCAAAAAAGAAGGTACGACTTATAAAAAAAGATGACTTGTATAAAAAAAGGAAAAAAGATCGAGAAAAGATGCATATTTTATGTTACTCCCTATTTGACTATCTATATACTTATTCTGATAATAGAGAATGGGAGTAAGAGCATGACATATTCTTCAAGCTGAGATGTTTTCACATGCTTTCTATCGTATCCATCTTCCTCTACTCATGGCTCCTCAAAAAGCGATCTCATCCTCATGGTCATTATATAGGAGAACTGACTATAGGTCCCCATAAGATATGGGAGAAGTCATTTTAGGGTTCACATATCAGAAAGGCCCATCTCTTGAGATCTTTGTATGAAAGACAACCATTCTACTTCTGATGTTCGACATCGACATCAAGTAGTCTAGGTGGACTTCTCTACATGTGCTCGTTTTAGACTTCTATTGTCGATCAACAACATGGAGATCTACACTCTCAACTACTATTGCATACCAGTCATCTTCCCGAGCATCTATTGCCTGCGCAGGTCTCCTCCTAGCACGACTACTCTTCACGTTGGTCTTCTCCTTGAGCAACTCTACTCCAACATATCCTAATCATCCCGATGACTCTATTCTAGGCATGTTGTAGTTGTCACAAGCTCGTCCTCGTACGAGATTTCTCCCAGCAGTGACTACTTCAAGCGGGTCTCCTCCCATCTCTCTCAGGATGTATCGAGTGAAAATGCGTTGCGTATATTTTCTTTTATTGCAAGCCGCACCTTTCTCAGTTCCAACTTGAGAGGGAGTATTCTAGTATGTAATAGATGTGTAATTGGATCTCTCCAAGATCTAATTACTTTGCTCTCTTGTTTAGTCTCACATCATCTATAAGTGAGACTCTTGTTTTTATGTGGGGCTATATAAGAAGCTCTACACCCCTTGTATCCATTGAGAGATTTATAATGCAGTATCCAACCCTGTGAGGCATTCTTCTGTGGTTTCATCCCGCTCCTCACGGACAGGGTTCCATGTAAATTATGCTGTTCTTGAGCATTCTTATTCTTTCTTTTATGTTTTTGTTCTGATTATGCATGCACATTATTTATTTCAGCAATAACACAATTACATAACTTACATCTTATATATTCTTTTTTGTCAAACACGCTGCTCGAGATTTTTCCTGTCACTGCCTGGCTAAATGAAAAGAAGGCAAAATAACAATTTCATTTTTCATTCACACTTTGTGGATCGAAATGATAAGAGCGGGGGTGAAAAATAGAAAGCATTCTTTTAAAAAAATAGTAAAGATTCGACTGTGTCCATCGGTGGAGGATGTTTTGCTGAGAACACCCCTATGATCTTAAAAGATTGAACGTCTAACCATTTCTGAAGAACTTTTTATATAAAGTGGATCACAAGAGGCATAAAAAATGGGGGTCCAACCTTACACAAGGATTTTCTTTGATATATTCATGGAGGGAAAAACATAGACTATCTTTTTCGAAATGTTCCAGGGTTTAGTTGATTGATTGATCATCTCATTCTGCTTGTTCAGGATAATATTGGAGTATTTGTGGATCAAAATGGCAAGCTGCTGCAGGATGGACGAATATGCTGGTCAGAGGCTCCTGGTTCTGTCATAATTCACAAACCATATGCTATTGCCCGCTTACCAAGATATATTGAAGTACCGACATTTTTTTTAATTTTATTGTCTTTAGTTTCATTGTTTCAACTGATGTGATATTATTCTGCTTTTGATTGCATTTTGTTTTAGATTCGCTCTTTGAGAGCACCTTGTCTATTGGTTCAAACAATTGTCCTTCGTGATGCCCATCTGCTTGTTCAAAGCAACAATTGTGTCATCGCTGCTGTAGGAAATGCCATTCATGGGCTTTTAGCTGTTCCAATTGGTGCTCAGGTACATTTTCATGATTCTTTGAGAAAATTGAATTAGTGTAGCATCATGTCTAGTGCCGCTCAAGAAGGATTTAGAAAAACGAAGCATTACATTTCTATGGATGGAAAGCTTTCTGCGGAGATGAAAGAATGAATTGCATTATTGATGAGGCCATAGGGTTCTCTTATATAGGAGAGAACCCGCTGGGCAAATTACGTGAAGAAGACAAAGAAAACAGAAATTACATAAACGCTATAAAAGATATCTAATATCTCAACACTCTCCCTCAAGTTGGAGCGTAGATATCAATCAGGCTCAGCTTAGAGCAGCATTTCTGGTAAGGCCCTTTGGCTAAGGCCTTAGTTAGTACATCCACTGTCTGGTCTCCAGAGCTGACATGAGTAGTGGCGATGAGATCCTTCTGTATCATGTCATGCGTGTAGTGACAATCCACCTCTATGTGCTGGGTCCTCTCTTGGAAGAGAGGGTTGTTCGCAATGAAAAACGCATCCTGGTTGTTGCATTGGAGGTGCATGTGAAGATGCACCTCGATATTCAGGTAAGTAAGAACAAATCTGACCCACAGCCTGTGCCATAACCCTGTACTCTGACTCAACACTAGATCTAGCAACAACGGTCTGCTTCTTGCTCTTCCAAGACACCAGAGAATTCTCTATGAACACTGCGAAGTATGAAGTAGGCTTCCTGTCCTTGGGACACCCAACATAATTTGCATTTGCACATGCTGTAACTAAAAGGGATTTACATCTACCGAATAAAAGTTCAGTGCCAGGTGATGCCTTTAGATACCTCAGTCATATGGACTGCATCCATATGTGCATATATGGACTGCTCCATAAACTGATTCACTTTGCACGCGACAAAGGATATATCGAGCCTAGTAATGGTCACATACTGGAGCTTGCCAACAAGCTCTCTATTCCTCCTCTTGTCGACCTCAATATCATCATCGTAGAGCTTCATGCTCAGTTCCATAGGAGTAGTGGCAGGTTTGCAGTCTGCCATGCTTGTCTCAGAAAGAAGATCTATAACGTACTTTCTCTGGATCATCACAAGACCTTGCTGGTTTCTGGCAAACTCCAGTTCAAGGAAGTAACGTAAACTGCCTAGGTCCTTGATCACAAACTGCTGACCTAAGAAATCCTGAGCAACCTATATACTCTGCTTCTCATTCCCTTTAACAATGATATCATCAACATAGACAAGAATGACAACTGTACCTCTTTGAGTTCTGTGCACAAACAGAGAGTGATCGATGATCGATCGGACAAACCCATGTTGCTCTATCAAGTCTGAGAGCTTATGAAACCATGATCTTGGACACTGCTTAAGGCCATAAATAGCCTTTGTAGCATGTAAACTTTCTGATACTCCCCTCAGCAACGAACCCAGATGACTGCTGTATGTAGACCTCCTCCTGTAGATCACTATATAGAAAAGCATTCTCTACATCAAGCTGATAGAGGGGCCAATCTCGTGCCACAACAACAGAAAGAAGGGTACCTAGAGTAGAATGTCTGACAACTAAAGAAAAATTATCATGATAGTCCACCCCATATGTTTGTGTGAACTCATGTGCCACAAATCTCACCTTGTAGCTATCCATACGGCCATATGCACGGTGCTTCACAGGGAACGCCCACTTGCACCCAACAACAGATGCGTCAACTGAAGCTGAAACAAGACTCCATATGCCACGTGATTGTAGCGCCACCATCTACTCCTCCATGGCCAGACACCATTGACTGTCCTGAATAGCCTCCTGATATGTCTGTGGTATCTCCATGGCTGATAGTACCACGGTAAATCTTCTGAAATCCTCTGAATGTCTGCTCAAAGAAACATGAACTGCAAGAAGATATGTAGCAGACGTACGTCTCTGCTTTTGCAGAGCAATCACCACATCAAGATCATCTGCCATGCCATGAACCTGTAAGTTTCCCTTTTGAAGGGTATCCGCTCTTCTTGTAGTGACTCCTGCTGCATAAACAACTCAGTAGTGCCACCATTAGAAACAATGTACTCATTAAATACCTGAAGCGTGCTGGATGATGGGGAAGACCTGTGAGTAGGGGGAATAGAGCGAGACATGCGAGTAAACACACATGGTAAAAACTGAACCAATGTAGGTGGTGGTCTAGGGGCAATCACAAGAGCAGGTGGAGGAATAAGAGTAGGTACATGTGATGGTGGTGGTGAACTGGGCGGTGGCTGAGCAGGAGTAGGTATAGGTGGTGGTAGAACTGTAGGAGGCGGAGGCATGTAGATCTCGTTATCAGAGTCTGATGGGGCCAATCTATCACCTGTAGGAGAGAAATACATTTTTTTTGAGGCTCAAAAAAGGGGGAGACACTCGTTGGTGTTCACCCCAGTAATGTATAAAATAAAATAAGAAAAGATAGCTACAAAGGCGAGGTGGGAGAAATGAAAAGAGAAGCCACAAGCAAAAACGACAAAACCCCGGGGCTAAAGAAGTCACCGGCCCGCAACAATAAGGCCCAAAACCCTACAGAATACACCAGTCTCCAATAAAGCGAGCGCACAAAATAAGAATGTTTTCTCGATAAAACCGCTGCCCGGAGAAGATAGCTTCGTTCCTGCCAAGCCATATGCACCACAGTCGCGCAACGGGAGCAAAGAGATCCCGCCTATCCCTGTTCCTGTTGGTCCAAAGAAGCTCGCAGAGAGCAGAGAGGTTGTCTGCTCTCGCCCAAGGCAAGTCGTCCCAGATCCCCGACACCATCTGGCAGCCGAAGAAAAGGAGAGAAATACATGACATACTAAAAAAATGTAACATCATCACTGACAAAGTATTTCCGCCAAAGCTGATCAAAGCAACACTATTTTTTTGAGTAAGAGAGTAGCCAATAAAAATACACTTGACAGCTCTGGGGGAGAGCTTGTCGCAACCCAAAAATCATGAACAAAGGTTACAGATCCAAATACACAAGGTGTGAGGGAGAATAGATCCTTCTCGGGAATCACAATCGAGAAATAAATCTTTTCTCCTAAAACAGAGGAATGTATGCGGTTCACTAAGTAGCAAGCAGTGAGAACCGCATCACTCCAGTAAGCATAAGGAACACGACTCTGAATCAACAGGGTTCTGATCACATCGAGTAAGTGATGCTGTTTATGCTCGGCAACATCGTTCTGTTGAGATGTATGGGCACCCGAGGTCTGGTGTACAATGCCAAGAGATATGCGAAACTCGAAGGAATTATCAAAATGCATATATTTGATATTGGCATAAAAAATATTCTTTATCTCATTAATGAATGACTTGATAATAAACCCATAGACTTATTCTTCAAAAAGAAAATTGAAGAAATTTTAGAAAAATCATCTACACCAACCAAAGAAATATGATGTCCCTGGTCAACAACTCAGACCCTAGATATCTAAACGAAGGAGCTTAAATAATTGAGAACTGCTCTGACTTGGGCGAGATGGAAATGAGGAACAATAGTGCTTCCAAGCTGGCAAGCCTCACACTGAAAGGAAGATCACATGGAGATCTGTGGGAGGACATGACGCAGCTTCTGTAGAGGAAGGTTGTCAAAACGAAGGTGCTATAGGTACTGTGAGACTGGTCTAGTAGGAATAGTGAAGGTACCAACATGAGGAGGTTGGACCAATCTATAGAGCCTCCATTGCTCACAACCACATCCAATTACTCTGCCCGTGAGTATGTCCTGAAACACAAGATATGAAGGATAAAAAACGGCACAACAATGCAAATCCTTAGTAATTTGACCAATAAAAGTAAGTTCATATGAAAATCAGAGGCATATAAAACATTCTGAAGGTGCATGGATGCCGTCAGATACACCTCCCCCTATCTTGTGATGGGTAAGTGGACCCCATAAAGCAATAATAACCCATATGTTATGAGGTATAGTCCTGTAGGATCTGAACTGCGTTCTATCTCCACACATATGGTGGGATACGTCAGAGTCCATGATCCACTCTGTCATATCTACCTCGCTACTTCCCGTAAAAGCGTAAGCGATACCTGAGGAGCTCGAAGAGGCTCTGGATGTGGCTGTCGTATCTGTGGATCCTATAATGGTGGTTTCGGTCACCGAAGTTATGATCTCTCGTATACGAGAGACAATGTCATCCGGATGTGGATCTGCCTGGGAAACAAGAATCTCTGAAGGTTCGATCTGTTCTGCCACATAAGAAGATGCAGGGTATCCATGCTTCAAATAGCATGTGTCCTATGAGTATCCTGGACGACGACAATAGGTGCAAGGACCATGCTAGCATCAACCGCCTCTGCCACGAGGACTACACCATCTGAACTGGGTAGACCCTTCTCTGCCGCGAGAAGTGGCCATCACTGAAGAGGGTTGTGGAGTGGCAATAGGAGGAATAAGAAGCCTGCTGAGACGATTGTAGGCCTCTTTCATGGGAGATATGTCGTCTTAGTAAGGAGCTGTGCTCGTGCTGCATCATACTTTGGGTTGAGCACAACCCGAAGTCTCCAACCATCGTGGAGTTCCTGTATGATATCAACTGCTCAGTGGATGTCGTAATAGGTGTGAAGCTATGAAGCTTCTTGAACATAACACGAAGCGAGGGGTAGAATGTGTGCAGTGGACGACTATTTTGCTTAGCCTTTTAAATGTCAAATTGAAGCTGAAGAATCTTGTCATTCTTTGCTTGGGCATAAGTAGATGTCAAAATATCCCTCATCGCCTTGGCGGTACGACAATTCACAATATCATTGGCTATCTCCGTGATGAATATTCCATAGAGCTAAATACGTGCATAGGCGTCGTCTTGCTTCCACGAAGCATTGTCTCCAGTCTTATCCATCAGCTCCGGCTTCGTCGGAATGTGCTCCTTATTGTTGCATTGCATAGAAGTAAGAAAGTATATGGACCACAACTCATAGTTGGTCCCTTCCATCTTCACGATAGGGATTGGGCCCTTGAAGGCACTGGACGAAGACAAAATATCACCCTTGTTCTCTAACATGATGGAAGAATGGGCGAAACCGAACTCGACTGGGAAATAGACCGATCTGAGCGAGTGTATGCAATCACATGGAGGATTTGTTATACATGTAAACTCATCCATCCATCCTTGTCAATCCTCGGTGCCCTCTAGGACCGGAAAACATGATTTATAGGACTGAAATCACGTTTTTTGATCAAAATCAGATCGTTTTCAGATCAAAACAGACTGCTGGTTGGCGCACAGGAGCGTTACACGACGGCATGGGCTGCAACAACAATGAGGGGCCTCTACAACTATGTGGTGATGCGGCAGTGCCTCTCCAGCAGTGTGGCGATGTCGCTGATGAGTAGCTGACAGCTACGACGGTGCGAAGCTTGCTACAACGGCGTAAGGAGGTTGCTGCACTTTACGACGGTTTTCAAATACTGCTACAATGATTTGGAGATGGTTGGGGGCTATCGCGACAGTTATCACGACGGCGGAGATGAAAGAATGAATTGTATTAATGGTGAGGTCCTAGGGTTCTCTTTTATAGGAGAGAAATCTGCTGGGCAAATTACATGAAGAAGACAAAGAAATTAGAGATTACATAAACACTTTTGTGGAAAAAGAGATGAGAGAATGCAATGACTTGTTTATTCAAGTGGTCTAGGGGTCCTTATATGAGATTAAACCCTAGAGAGCCCAAAAAGATAAAATACATAAATAACCCCTTGCGGTTACAAGGGAATATAAGAACACAATCTACTGTAATCTATAACACCCCCTCAAGTTGGAGCATATCCATCGATCATGTCCAACTTAGAAGCTATCCAGAAAAGGCGCTTCTTTGATATTGCCTTTCTAAATATGTCTCCAAGCTGAAGATCTGTCGAGATGTGTGGTGTAACAATCTTGCCTCCTCGTACAACATCATGGACAAAATGATAGGCAATCTCAAATTGTTTGGTTCTCTCATGGAATGCAGGATTTGTAGCAATGCAAGTAGCAGATTTGTTATGATAATATAAAGGAACAAGAGTGGTGATAGCAATACCGAGTTCTTGCAGAAAATTCAGTAGCCAAGTAATTTCACATGTAACTTGTGCCATTGCCCTGTATTCTGCCTCTGCACTGGATCGGGAGACTACTGTCCATTTCTTGCTCCTTCAACTAACAAGGTTTCCTCATACCAGCATGGCCTATAGTAGAGAGAGAATCCTCATGTGAGCTTGCATAATCAACATTGGCATATGCAACAACATTTGTGTATCCATTTGCTCCATAGAAGAGGCTACATCCAGGTGATTCCTTCAAGTAGAGAAGGATCTGAAGAATGCCTTGCCAATGGCTGTAATAAGATTTTTCCATGTATTGACTAGCTCTGCTCACAACATAGGATATGTCCGGCCTAGTAACAATAAGATACATAAGTTTGCCAACCATACTTTTGTATCGTGTAATGTCTTCAAAGACATGATCAATGGAGGTAGAGTTTTCCCTCGGTTCTGTTGGAATGCTAGAGGGTTTGCATCTAAGTAACCCTGCCTCAGTCATATATCTGAACAATACTTTCTCTGTGACATATGGAGTCCCTTCTTGGTGCATAAAACTTCTATGTCCAGAAAATAACGAAGTTGCCCCAGATCCTTGGTGACAAAGACCTTTTGCAGAAAAGCCTTGGTATCTAGCACCCCTTTATCATCGTCACATGTAACGACAATATCATCCACATATACAACCAGTATAACGGTACCGGTTGGCCATTTTCTCATGAAAACAGAGTCATCAGATGTAATTCTTTGGAAACCCAGAGTGCCAATATCTGTAATTAGTCTATCAAATCATGCCCTCGGGCTTTGCTTCAAACTATAGATTGCTTTGCAAAATCGGCACATACTTCCCCTCAACATTGTATCCTGGAAGTTGCATCATGTAAACTTCCTCCTCGAGATCGTCATATAAAAAAGCATTCGTGACATCCAATTGAAAAATAGGCCAGCACTTGTTCGCAGTTACTGAGAGGATAGTCAATATGGATCTCGTCCTTGCAACAAGAGAAAAGATCTCGAAGTAGTCAACTCCATATGTCTGTGCGAAGCCTTTCACCACAAGTCTTGCTTTCAACCTGTCAATAGAGACATCTGGAGACTGCTTTGTAGTGAAGACCCATCTACATGCAACAGGTTTGTACAAGATCCCATGTCCCTCTAGTATTGAGAGCATCCATTTCTTCACTCATTACCTTTCTCCATCCAGAATCTTGCAATGTACTATAATGGTTTCTTAGAACAGAAATGGTCATAAGAGCATCTGCATATCTTTTGTCAGAACATGATAATCTATTAGTGAACGTGAAATGAGACATAGGATGAAGTGTACATTGCCTCTTAGTTCTGTTCAGAGCGATTAGAAGCTCCTGAGGATCATCAGGGCACTATTGGTGGGAGTACTTAAGGATGGCGTATTTTCATGCAACAAAGAAACATGTAGAGGAACATGAACAAGAGTAGAAACATGTTTTCTTTTATACACAACATGTGGAGGAGGAAGATCTAATGGTATGTCTGACACAACCTGAGTAAAGAAGCTAGTTTGTTCGAAAATGGTGACATCGACAAATATGTAATAGCAAGGGCCAGAAGGATCATAACATCTTTACTCTTTCTGAATTTGAGAATAATTCATAAAAACACATTTAATCACACATGGATATGATTTTTCGACAGCATTTGGGTATAGTAAGCCAAAGGAAGTGGATCCAATTAAGGATGCAGAGGGGACCCTGTTAATAAGGTGGACGACATTGAGTATATCATCTTCCCAGTAGGGCTTGGGAACCTTCATTTGGATGAGTAGAGAGTGGACAATATCAAGGAGATGTCTTAGTTTTCTTTCGACTACCCCATTCTGTTGGGAGATTTAATGACAACAAGTTTGATGAATGGTGTCCTGGGAAGCAAAAAAGTATGTCAAATCATTTTGTGTAAACTCCAAGGCATTATCCGAACAAAAAAATTGAATAGCAATGAAGAAGATATTTTTGACATAGTGAAAGAAGTTCTTGGCAATGTTATTTATTTCTTAATGTTCTTTTAACAAGAAGACCCAAGATAATCGACTGTAGTGTAGTCATCTACAAAGACAACAAAATATCTATGACCACTCAGAGTTCGGACCGGACAGGGTCCCCAAATATCACAATGGACAAGAGAAAAAGGAACATGGCGACGAGGCTTGGTTCGTGCATGGAAGGATGCTCTATGATGTTTCCTGAACTAACATGCTTCACACTCACATGGTTTGAGCGTAGATAATTCGAGGAACATCATGGAGAGGACCTTGGCAGAAGGATGACTCAGACGAAGATGCCATAGAAGAAGATCTTCAGAGATTGAGACAACGCCAACAAAATTGGAATCAGAAGGGATGTCGAGTTAATGGATGCTGTTCCTCTCACGCCCCTTACTAAAAATCGGCCTCGTCTGGATGTCCTGGAAATAACAACAGAACTCGTTAAAAATAACACGACAATTAAGTTCACGACATAGTTTCTATACAGATAAAAGACTGAGAGGAAAGACAAGAGCATAGTGAGTATCTGTCAATCGGAATGGAAGAGAAATAACAATACCGACATTAGTAACTGGGGAATGATCCCCATTAGCAACTCGAACGGTCTTCACAGAGGAAGACGAATGGGAAGACATGAGCAAACTTCCTTCTCCCGCCAGATGGGTAGAGGCTCTAGAGTCAATAATCCATGCATGTTTAGAGGCAGAGACAAAATTTGCTATTGTACCTGAGGTAGTAGCTAGTCTAGCAATAGAAGCAGATGCAGATGCAATATTGTCACCGACAGAGGAAGCAGAGTTTTGCAACAGTTGTAACATGCAAGCATATTCGGAAGCAGTAAATGGAGTTTGTACCTCTCCAATTTGATGACCAGATGTATCTTCAGTTGTATCATAAGATGCTTCATCATAGGCATTGTTGACATTAGGTTGCCTGCCAAATGTTTCCCAACAACGATCAGAAGGGTGATTCCAGCGTCCACAATGCACGCATGATGGGCACCGAGTAGTAGAAGAATCACGACCACGTCCACATCCAAAGTCACGTCTACGTCCATATTGACGGCTACTTCCAGATTCACGATCGCGTCCACATCCAAAATCAGGACTCTGTCCTTCTTGATAGTTCTTATTGGCCTCTATATCCTGAGGAGGTATAATGAGCTGCCGTCTCTGTAGATGTGTGGATGGTAGAGTGCTGAATTGGAGTCTCTAGCTCCTGTAGTCGTCTGAAGATGGTCTCAATGCTGGGTAAAGTATCAACCATCAAAAACTGATCTTTCACGTCCTCATATTTTGGATTCAATCCTGAAAGAAATATGTAAACCTACCATTCAACACGTTCTACCACATGTTTACCATAGCATGCATGATGAAAAATAAGAAGCTCCTCAAATAGGTTTGTAACATGGTATGAAAAAGCTAGCCTCGATGCAGTCGAGGCGGAACATGGCGTGCCTTTTTGCCTTGAGGCGTATGCCTCGGATGGTATTGATGAGGCGTACGCCTCAGAAGGTCGAGACGGTGAGGCGGTCGAGGCGAAACGCGGCAGTCTTTGAGGCTTTTTCTGGATTTTAAAGCATTTTCTAACGATTTAAATTGTATTATTGGTAGTTTTAGATGCTTATAAATATATAGTTGTCTATGATATATATTTACAAGATGAATGCTTGGAATTTTAAGTTTGTTCATATTCATATTGAGCATTAAACTTGTCTAATTTTTTCAAGAAATTCTTAATATTGCACTTTTACATACACATTCCATAAAGGTTAAAGAGGAAAAGCTAGTGTTAAGAAAAGTGACATCATGAACGACGTCATATACCAACAAAAAAAATAAGATTAGATTCAAGGCATATCAATGTTGTCATATTCTATATATTAGTCATATAAGAAGTACATTTAATCATAATTTTTTATGCACCACAATATTTTTCGCGAAAAACATGTTTTCTTTGATACTTTGATGACAATTATAGCCAATGACTCTATTTTTGAATGGGTAGAAATTTTGTAGATAGGTTTATGAAATTTACATATCCTTTCTTTCACATTCTTATCTTCATAATTTAATCATATATTATAATGTTATATATTATATGTAGGTCAATTTAGATAATTTCATCCTATCCAAAAAATTTATATAATTTCATTAGTAAATATATTTATTATATTTTTTGCAAGTCTTTTCCCTATACAAACTGAGGCTTACACATCGACCGCCTCGAGGCTGTGCCTCGGCTCACCTCAAGAGAAAATGCCTCATTCCACCTTTCGTTTTTTTAAACCTTAGTACTCGATAAGGATCGATTGTCCCTGAGTAGCGTACCCTATACTTGTGTATATATTAGAAAGAATAGACTTGGTCGTCTTCTTAGAATATGTGCGCTCAAGATTTTCCCAATCGCCTTTGCAATGTCTTTATAAAGAAGATTAACAACAATGTTTGGATCGACGTTGGTCATCATCCAAGTTTTAACCTGGCAATGGTCAACAAACCAGGTTTCATAGTCCTTGTTTGTTTTAGCAGGTTGGACTTTTGTAAGAATATAACTTGATAGAGGTGCCCTGTACCATCAAAGAAGAAGTAGGGTACACGGGCTTGGTTTCGGTGGATGTCATAGTGGCTGCTTAGGTCAAGAAAAAGTGACCTAAAAAGTATATCTTGTCTTAGTTGAGCATCAAGTGCCTAGTTGCACATCAAGGAATGATACATATCGATCTTGCGTGGTTGTAGAGCCCTTGGTGGTATGCAAGAGGGAGCTGGAATCTCCCAAGGATGCACAAGAAGGCGAATAAGGGATAAGGCGCGTTCAGGCAACGCTAGGGTGGTGATGGAGTGCTTCTGTCAGGGCTAGGGTGCTCCAGGTGGTGTTCCTACGGTGCTGGTGGCGCTAGGAACACCTAACGGGGCTCCAAGATGCGCTCAAGCACCTAATGGCTTGTCCGATCGGCGCATGCTGAACCTAGCAGCATGTAGTAGGGCCTAGTGGCCCTTACGATCAATGCAGGTGGCTCCTGGTGGCGATAGAGGCATCGCTGGGAGCCCTAGCAGTGCTTCCAGACGCGCCGGCACACGGTGATGCACGAGAGAGAACTTGGAGGTCCGGCAGCACACGATGGATGGAGGGGGGTTGGCAGCGGCGGGGAGTTTTAGGTCTGAACATCGGTCTAGGATTGTTGCTTTGATACCATGTGGAAAAAGAAATAAGAGAATGGGATGACTTGTTTATTCAAGTGGTCTAGGGGTCCTTTTATAGTACTAAACTCTAGAGAGCTAAAAAGATAAAATACGTAAATAGCCTCATCGGGTTAAAGAGAATATAATAACGTAATTTACTGTAAGAATAAATTTGTTGGGGGAGGAGTATTTGCTTTGTTTCGTGCGTGTCACCTTTTGAAGAGTTCTCTTTAGAATATTTAAATATGGATATATTGTCCCGATAGTATTTGTATGCAAATGGGTGTATTTTAGCTCTCAACATGTACATTGGATTTTCATCTAACTTCCACCTACAACTTGATCGAATTTGCATCTAATTTCTATCTACAAATCTTCCACTATACCTAAGCTAATTGCCAAAAAATAGTCTGGATGTTGACTAGAAGATATATGCAGTTGCAACCTGTCTGAGCATCCCAAACAGGTTGAGATGCGTCCCAAACAAGTGATGTCTAAATGGCTTTTTTTTCTCACGATTGGAATTGCAGATTGTGCAACTGACAGCATCTGGAAATTTTGAGGAGGCATTAGCTTTGTGCAAGCTACTTCCTCCCGAGGATTCAACTCTTCGAGCGGCGAGGGAAAGCTCCATTCACATGCGGTTAGTAGCAATATATAGAGAATATTCTAATGGGCATGGCCTCAAATTTCAGCGAACTTCGGTCGAATTTCTGTCGAATATCGATATCCAGTTTTTTTGACACTCCAAAAAGGGGGAGACACCCGTAGGTGTTCGCCCCAGTTTATTAAGGCTTTATGAAAAGAAGATACTTACAGAGGGAAAAGGGAAAAGAAGACAGGGGAGTTGATATCAGTAATGATACCAAACGCCCCCAATTACAAAAAGTTACATAGAGGACCAGTCCATACAAAAGCGATTTGCGTCAATGCTGATATTTTCGATATAGAATCGCTGTCCCGCGAAGATAGCTTTGTTTCTTCCCAACCAGATACTCCATATGCGCGCGAAGGGGATTAGTTTCTCCGACCTCGGACGAGTTGCAGCAGCTGCAAGGCTGGCCCAAAAAGATTCCATGGACGAGTGGTTCACCCAGGCAACGTCATCCCATATGGACCGCACAAGGTCGCAATGAAGAAAGAGATGGTCGGCCGTCTCCAAAGCCGCATCGCACAATCCACAGAGACTTGGAATATTTGGGAATATAGATACCATATGGTCGCGGGTAAGAAGACGACCACGCCTAAGGATCCACAAAAATATACCAATCCTTTCCGGAAGCCTAAGACCCCATATGAGGTTGCAGTGATCAATAAGAGAAGGCTCCGTACGAACAGCGATGGGGAGAAGAGCAGAGTATGCCTTCCTCGAAGAAAAGGACCCCTCACCCCAAATGAAGTGATCAGGACCCCCCGATGGAGTTGGGGTGTCGACGAGTAAAGTCATCAGAGAGCTGAAATCCAAAATCCGCTGAGCAGAAAGAGAGTCGACCAAAATCGGGCACCAAGATCCATTGTTCCAACATGAACCCACCGAAGCGTATTTGTCCCTTGCCAGCGCAAAAAGTCTCGGGAAAAGGTTCATGAAGATGCCCTTACCTGACCAGTCCGAAGTCCAAAAGCGGAATGAGGTCCCATCGCCGAGGGACGGCCGAAACAGGGACCGATTGCGGTTGAAGACACCAAAGGCCTCGCGCCAAAAGAGTGGACAGTGATCGGGAGGGCGACCGTCAAAGGCGGAAAGAAATGCATTGCCCGCCGCCGTGCGAAGGCATCGCACAAGGAAACCATCATCGTTGCTAACAAGCCTCAAAGCCCATTTGAGAAGAAAAGCTTCACGAATGACCTCCAGCCTCCGAACGCCCAGACCCCCGTCGCATTTAGGACGCGCAATGGCATCCCAAGCGACCAAATGGATCCCTCTACGCGCAGAAGCGTTCTTACCCCAAAGGAATCCCCTCATATATTTCTCCAGGCGAACCGTAATCCCCTTTGGCAGACCGCGCGTCGATAGAAAATAAATAGGAATAGCCGCAAGGACGTATTTAAGAAGCACCAATCGCCCCCCGCGAGAAAGCAATGAAGATCGCCAACCAGCCAGCCGAGTCTCAACTTTCTCCACCACCCTTTGATAATCGCGCAGCCGTGTCCTGCCCACCGAGATAGGTAGTCCCAAGTAATCCAGCGGTAGCGTCCCAGGAACAGCCCCCAGGATGGAGGAACAATCCCCAACGTCCGTGGGCGAAAGAGCAAAGGGCACAAATTTGGATTTGTGCTCATTGATACGGAGGCCCGACATTTCACAAAATAGTTGGACCGTATTGGCCATACCCGCATATTGAGGCCTGTCCCCCTCAATAAAACATAGGGTGTCGTCCGCATATTGTAGGAGCGGGATATGGAGGTCACCCATATAGCATCCGCGAGTAAGACCAGCGTTAGTTACACGTTGGATCATCCGAGGCAGCACGTCCGCCGCCAAAACAAAAAGAAGAGGGGCGAGGGGACATCCCTGACGAACCCCCCTTCTAGGCTGGAAGAGTCCCCCAGAATGCCGCCCATTAATAGATAGGGAGAAGGAAACCGTGGTTACACAGCGGCGGATCCAGGAGATCCACAGGGGTGGGAAGCCCCTAGATTTCAAGACTGACCAAAGGAATCGCCAATCCAGGGAGTCGTAAGCCTTCGCAAAATCAATTTTCCATAAAATCCCCTTCGTCCCATTTCTGTGCCAGCCGTCGATGATAGCTGAGGCAAGAGCATAACAATCAGAGATTTGCCTCCCTTGAACGAATGCAGCTTGGCAAGGAGAGATGAGAGAGCCAAGGAAAGGCGCCAACCGGCGAGCCAACGCCTTCGCAATGATCAAGTAAATGCCATTTGAAATTGCAATAGGGCGGAAGTCCTCAATACGACGCGCACCGTGTGTTTTTGGAATGAGAACCATGCAAGCCCTATTAATTCTGTTGAATCCGTGGTTCCCCTCGCAGAATTCGAGAGCCACCTCCAATACGTCGTTGCTGATAACGTCCCAGAAGTCCTTATAGAAGGCTATAGGGAACCCATCTGGCCCGGGAGAGGCGTCAGCGTTAAGGTCCCATGTCGCGCACTTAAGCTCGTCCAAAGATATAGGCCGAGAAAGAGTAGCAGCATCCGATGAGGAGAGCGAGGTGACACCGGGAGCCGTCCACTCCCATGGAGATGAGGGGAGACGATTGAAAAAGTTCTTGAAGTAATTCACCAAAGCCGAGCTCATATCGCGATCCGATTGATAAATAGCGTCCCCAATTTCAATGGAAGTAATAGTATTGGCGCGTTTACGTGCACTAGCGACCCGGTGGAAATAAGCGGTATTAGCATCCCCGTCCTTGATCCAACGAATACGCGAGCGTTGTCTCCATTCAATGGTTCTTTTCCTGTCATCCTCCGAAACGATGTGTGCAGCCGAAGCTCTTTCGGTTAATTCTTCCGGGGATAGGTCCCTGTCATTCTCCACTCGATCCAATCTAATAATAGTCGCCTCCGCCTCGTTGCGAACGGCCATCCGAGCTTGACGAGTAGAAAATTTGAAAGATGCAAGAGCTCGTCGCAAGGATGATAGTTTAAGCGCAAAGCGATGAGCCGTGTTACCCACGAATATCGATATCCAGTTGAAATCGAAATTCAACCGAAATGACCGAAATATGGGGGTCCTTGTACAAAAAATGACCGAAATGACCGAAATTTCGGTCAAAATTCCACCGAAACTCCATCGAAATTCTGTTTTAGTCGGTACCGAAATGGGGAGTGAAACCGACATTTAAGGCCTTGCTAATGGGATGCACAATAACATGGTCTATAATTATACAGAACATATTGCAAGAATGTGCAGCATATCCTGCTGTGGAATTTGGTCCTGTCCTATCAAAGTTGTACCATAAATATCTAATAATATAAGGGGGAGAGATAGTTCCAAAGTTTGGTTAACATGCTCTCCTAACTAGTGGATCCTCTGGTGGTGGGTAGGAGTCGTGAGTACTGCATGAGGCAGAATCACCACTATGACTCGGGCATGGTCAATTGTATGTATATGTACGTGGTTGAGGTTGTGAAACCTCGTACCAGCACCAAAATTACCATAGTTCTAATTTATGAAGTAACATATGCCAAATCGCCACTCATGGTGAACCTGTGGGTCATCACAAAATTAGGTTTGAGATCTTAGAAAAGTGTGCTTCTTGGTTACACATACTTCGGCATTTTTGTGCTAAGTTGGTAATATACAGGATAATATGCATGGCGACTAGGGGAACGACCAATGTATTCCTGACTTAGGATGACATGCCTTATGGTCAGTTGGAGAAGCTCTTATATGTCTGATTTCAGGATGATTGCCTTCTAAGATTGCTTTGTTCTAAGTTGAATATAGTTTAGCTTTACTCCATAAATTTAGAAGGATTCTTTATGTATCATGGGGGAAAATCATAGGGAAATGTAATGGAAAGGCACACTAGAGGAAGAATCTCTATTATTCTGAATGCTTGCTTTGAACTCTGTGCAGATGGAAACAAGATAGATTTTTCATGTTGACCCCTTTTCAACAATAGATTTTCATGTGTTATACCATTTTCAACCCATTAACATTGCATCATTTTTTTATATTTACATGTAATCCATATTTTTTTTAAAATTTATAAAGAATATATATTTTAATAAAAAGAAAGAGAGTTGGGTTATTTTCACTGATGCAACATTTAGAAAATAGTGTTTGTTGGGGTTGGGGGGGGGGGTTACTGCAATTAAGGTTTAATTTCTTTGGAGGACAAAGAAGGTATGATGTCGGGAAGGCACCTATCCTATAACTTTTGTATATTCACCATATATATAATTTACGAAGACCAAAAAATTTTTAAGCTCTTAGCATGCTCAATTATGTTTTTCATATACAATCGCTTCCATGTGAATATAGAGTCATTCCAAGCAAGCCACACAGACCATACAATTGCAGTCACCCACACTTTGGTAGGACTACTATCACATCAAGAGTGTCTAGGGACTCTCAGAACTCATTTCAGTCCAATTTTGAAATCTTTTCTACAAGTGCTACAATACACACCTCCCTAACAAGAGGGCATACAAAGACTGGATGCTCAACACTCTCCTCTGCTGTTGAGCATCGCTCACAGGTGCCGTCGCACTCAGGAAAGAACCATGCTATTTTATCACCAATCATATGACGATTCCTCCGTAACAACCATATGAAAATCCAGGTGCATAAAGGTACATTCTGGCTCTACAAGTCAATGAATGGATATGAGACCAATGCCTGATCAAGAACCTCAAGATAATAGAAAGCTTTATAGGCCTTCCGCACAATAAAGCATCCATCATTCCTGGAGCAATGATAAAAAATCCATCCATCCCCCTCTAGCTGGTTGTGCCTCAAAAAACAAGACATCCATGAATATCATTGATCCAACAACTCGGTAAAAAAAATGAGGTATCAAGATACCACCCTCCCATCAATCTTTGACTTCTCAGTGTCAACTACCAGTGCATAATGACGCTGAAAATGACCTTGCAATGGCCCATGCCCAGTCTAGTCATCTCTTCGAAATTTGAACCCGCATCTATCACCTAAAACAATCTTCACGAGCGGCACCATATGCGAGAAAACAAAGCAAACCCCCTTCCGAAAATTGATGGGCAAGAGTATACCATCATCTGGACCGATGGATCAAGGGAAATCCCATATATAGAGTACAAACTCCTGCAGGGCAAATATGATCCTCCTTCCCATATCGAGATCAGTGTTCACGAAATCGGTCCGAGCGACCGCATATGCGGTCGCATATGCATGTGCGAGGACTCTAGCGCACCGATTTCCTAAAATCCTTTATTATGAGACCATTGCGCATATGCCGTCCGTATATATGGGCTGTACAACCACATATACGTGCTCGCGCTTCTTGCTTTTGTCCGGTTTCCATATCCAGATTTCTAGATCTGGCTGTGGATCGGTCGCGTTTATTAGGTTTTCGGATCCTGATTTCTAGATCCGGTTGGTATTTCGCATGAATTATACTACTACATGGACTATATTAATTTAGATTAAATGCTTAATTTCACATAAACTTCATGATATTTAGCATGGATTATGCTACTATATGGATTATATGCCAAGGGGGTAGTATTTACATCTTAGACTAATAATTTACCGTCACAAATGATTATATTCTTCTTTTTCTATTGTTTATATCTTAGACTAATGTTTCCAGTTACCATAAAGTTATATTTTACATAATAGATTATATAGTACTTTGTTGATGATGTTTTTTATATAATAGATCATATAATACTTTGTTGATGATCATATAGTACCATAATTATACATAAGTTTAGTTCAGTTGTAGTCAAATTTGTACATATTTATTTATTTTTAAATAAAAATTTAGTAAACAATGTAGAACCACATATACCCCGTATATGCCCCCGCATACCGCTTAATCGCTATTCAGTGGCCCTATCCGAACGCATACGCATACCGCTTTCCTGAACCTTGATCGAGATTTCCCACTTCGTCAATAGTGCACGATTCATTGCCTCTAAATCGTAGATCCCCAATCCATAATCTCTCTTTATCTATACTATAGTTTTCCATCCCACCAAAGGCATCACCTACATCTCCCAAAAAGAAGCTCGGAAGAACTGTCTCATACTAGCCTCCAGTTTCCCTTTCACCCCAACAAGCAACATGGACGTAGGGAGGGAAAGCATTGGGATAGTTGAGAGAATCATCTTCAATAGCACAAAGCGACCATCTCTTGAGAGATGCACAACATACCAGCTCGCTAACTTCTTCTCCAGCTTCTCAGTAACATACAACCCACTCAGGCTGTTGCAACCTATTTCCCACTAGAGGCAAACCAAGATATGTAATAGGGAGAGCCACTCGTTACGCATGCAAAGCGTTCTTATAGCACACCACTTCCTCATCCGTCCCAAGAGACACTAAAGTGGACATGATTAGTCTTCAAGTCTTCAAGTCTGAGACCAACCCAACCATCTCAAGAACAATGCCCATACCCTACGCAGTCACAGATCCCCCCTCCACAAAGAAAATAGTATCGTCTGCATACCGAAGAATGGGAATTGAAATTCCACAGCGTGGAAACCTGCATGGAAACCATCCTCCCAATTATAAACCAACATATGTAACAGGGAAAGCCCCTCGCTGCGTCTGCAAGGGGTTCTCGCAACACACCACCTCCTCCTCATCCATCCCAAAAGGCTAAAAAATGGACTTAACATGATTAATCTTCAAGCCTGATACCAACCCAAACATCTCAAGAATGGTGGCCATCCCCTCCATAGCAGCAGATCCTCCCTCCATAAAGAAAATAAGTTTGTGTGCATACTGAAGAATGTGAACTGAAATCCCACCTATGTGGAAACCTTGAAGGAAACCGCCCTCGTCGGCCTTCACCACCGTCTTCGTTAGAGTATCTATCACCACCACAAAAAGTAAAGACACCAATGAGCAATCTTGCCTAACTCCTCGTTGTGGAGGAAAGAAATCACTCTCCTGTTTGCTATTCGCTAATACTACATAGGAAGCAATGGCCACACATCTGTTCATCTCAATCCATTTGCTTGGAAATCTCCTAAGATATATGGATGACAACACGAACTGCCAATCTACGTAGTCATTTACCTTCATGAAGTTCAATTTCCACAGGTTATCCTTGGCCCTAGTCTTGCATTACTCTGAAACAATCCATTACATGACGATTACGGATGAACGTCGTCTGGGTTGAATCTATAATAGAGACAATCTCCACACAAAATCTGTTAGTAAGCACCTTTACGACAATCAAATATAGAACATTAGATAGTGTCATAGGGCACAAATCCTCCATACGCCTCACCACTTCCTTCTTGGACGGGAGGAACAAAAGAAAACAACTCAACTGTCCGAACCCACCATTTGTTCGATGCAATTCCTCCACCATGTCCAACATCTCGTAGCCAACAACGTCTTAAAACTCTCAAAAGAAGAAAACGTGAATCCATTCGGTCCAGGAGATCCATCCCCATTCACATCAATAACTGCACGCTTAACCTCATACAACAAAAATTATCTCATCAACTCCTTATATTTTAGGTTAAGCAAGCGCATGATATCTCGTCCAAACCATCTTGTGCTATTGCTAGGCACACGTCTGCTGATTCTTAGATAATATCTTCTCGTTGTATTAGTAATGAGACGATCTCCAACAAGCTCCTCACCCTTCACATCGATGGTGTCCGTATCCCTATCCTTCAACCACTTTTGTCTCGACCATTGTCTCCATTCTCTTTCGCGTTTCTTGTCCTCCTCCATAAGGACTTGACTATGCTTACACCTCGCGGCTACCTCCTACAATTCTCCGGTGTCCTCAATCTGATCAATGTGCACAACCTCGGCATGTGTAGCATTTCTCTTCTGCCCACAAAGCACTGAGACTCCTTTCTATACTGGATAATCATGCATTGCAAGGCCTTGAGCTTACCAATCATCCTCTAAGATGTTGAACCCACAACCTTTATTTCCTGCCAACATCTCGTGACTTCCTTACGAAAACCCTCCTCATGCATCTATACATGCTCAAAATGAAAAATGCTACAAGACATAAGCCATCACATAGATCCCATCAGATGGGCATATGATTTGAATGTGACCTGTGTAAGGCCGCCACATCCCCAAGGTAGAGCTCTCCAACAACCCAATCGAATTAAGGAAACGATCCATGTAGGATCGAGAGAATGAGCTCCTCCAAGTATACTTCAAATTCGTTGCGTCTAAGACCTCCATCTCCTACTCGCCAATAAACCCAAAAAAGATGGGGAGCCAGGGTCTAAACCACCTCTCTTGCGTGGCCAATAAGCAGTAAGAAGAATGACGTTGAAGTCTGATGCAGCGTGACCCCAAATTATAGGGCCACGTTTATTTAATTAATTATTAGTCAATTTTATTTACGTTTTTAGCGATCGTAATGGGCTAATTAAATAACTGGCGGTGGTGAGGCGCAACCGGGAAGGGGGGGTGCTGGCCTGCGCGTGAGTGGCGGTGGAGGAGGAGGGGGGGGGGCTGGGGTGCTGGGCGAGGTGGCGCGAGGGGACGATGAGGGTCACGGGGAGGGGCTGAGCGGTGGGGAGATCTGTGGGAGGAGGGTGGGGAGGGAGGCGATGGGGATGCGGGTGCGGGGTTGGGGCGATGGCGGCGAGGTCTGATGGGCTGAGGGCGCACGGGACTGGGGTGGGGTTGTCGCGGGTGCCTGGGGGGTAGTCGGAGGGGCACGGGGCGATGGGAAGGAGGAGAGGGTCCGGTGCGGCGGGGCGTGCGGGAGTTAGGGCCGGCTCCGGCGAGGCTGGGGAGGGGACTGGAGTTGCCGGCGCCGTGGGAGGGACTGCCGGTAGGGCGGCGATGCTCTGGCCGGCCTCGGGAACCTGCGGAAGGGTCGTAGATGGTGCCAGAGTCGTTTCCGGTGGCGTTTGCAGGTCTGAAATCGCCTGGACAGCCACTGTTTCGTCGCTTTTTCCTTCTAAGATGGTCTGGACAGCAGCGGATTCTTCGTGGACAGCGAGCTTCTCGTCGTGGCCGGTGAGATCTTCGTCGGTTAGCGCGTCCAGCCATGCTTGGACCTTCAAGGATGCCGTAAGACGCTTTTTGTACTTCCGTTGACGCGAACGCGCCTGCGGCCCATAAGATACGCGGTTGAGATCAAGCTTGAGACGCCAATATGCCACGGGATCGTTGAATCGTAGAAACGACTCAATATCCATGCTCTGATACCAAATGATGCAAACAGAAATTTTGCGGCGTCGAGATAATAATAATTTTGTGGTTACTTTTTTTGTAGAAGAAAGAGATGGGTTGAGGAGAGAAATTGGAGGGGTTGAGAGGAAGAAAAAACTCGTCGGAACGAGGGGTTTGGAGAAGAGGACTCGCCGGGAATGCGAGAGGTTGAAGGAGGAGAACCGCGGAGATCGCGTGGAGGAAGAGAGAGAAGAGAGAGATAATGAGATAACTCAATTTTCCATAATACTTGACTGAATAAAAACATTGGGCTACCATCTCTTTATATAGGAGAGATGGGTTTACAAAAATAGTAAACAAATCAAAATTGACAACTAACTTTATCCTAATTGGACTCTAACAACTTTCAATTGACCCCTAATTACTCTAATTAGACTCTAATCTAATTAATTGACCAAAATTGCAATTAAAATCTACGAAATAAACGTTGAGATCACAGGCGATCTCAATTATTTAATTAGCCCATTACGATCGCTAAAAACGTAAATAAAAT
The DNA here is from genome assembly GCA_037367405.1 of Ottelia alismoides. Taxonomy (NCBI): domain Eukaryota; kingdom Viridiplantae; phylum Streptophyta; class Magnoliopsida; order Alismatales; family Hydrocharitaceae; genus Ottelia; species Ottelia alismoides. The sequence goes on from JAZKJV010006211.1 coordinate 153,771, forward strand.
TGACTAATAATTAATTAAATAAACGTGACCCTATAATTTGGGGTCACGCTGCATCAAAGTCACTACCAACAAGCCATGTAGTGTCCGAGAATTGTGTACGCACCAAAGAAACTCATCCCACAACGCATATGACAGTGTGTATGTGGGGCCATATACCGTCGGAATCAAGAACTGAAAGCCATTCGAGATTCTCCACAACAGTATAGACAATACCCATGTGTCGCACATCGACTCCACAAGTTTGAAGCACTCTTTATTCCAACCGATAATTATGCCCTCTCGATGCACCCACAAATGGCATCATTCTCCACTCAGTAAATCGAGAATCTGCTAAGTCACACCAGCTGAAACTGTCCTATGCCTCAACTTAGCGTCCTGTAAACATACAACATCCACCTTCACCATTCCAAAAGCACACCCATCGCTATCCTCTTGTCCGTCTGTCCAAGACTGAGGACATTCTAGGGCACAATCTTCATTTAGCAACAATGGAGAACACTCCCATCGACAACACCTCCATGTAGCACGCAATCTTGCCTGCTTCTTAGACCTCTCCATAGGTACATAGGACCTAAACACCTCCGCATTGCCGCCCTCCTCACAAGCGACACTCAATTGCTCATCCACCAGCATCTCCTCATCAACAACCTCTATTAGTGGCGCACTCGTCGAATGTTTCCAAGGGCCCACCGATCTTTGCTTGTGACGACAAACAAAAACCTTTGAGCGATCTGCCTTACAGATGGCAAGGGCAAGCAACATTGGGGCCCAATACAGAAAGTCCTGCTTCTTTTGCATCTTGAAACTTACAACCACAGTTCCAATAACCCTAGCAGTCGAAACCACAACTCAAGAATCTGCAGCAAGGAAGTCCACAGTCGCCAATGAAGAACTACGATGCACCTCACATAACTAGCTAGCTATAGGATCAGAACTACATGATTCTGAGTAGCATCTTGGATCTGAGCCATACAAAAAACCTATATCCATAGGTGTCGAGCGCCTGAAGTAGTCCGTTCCAAACAAAGGGTTAAGCTCCAATACGAGGACATGTCCATTAGCTCAAAAGAGTTCTTCGTCAGGCCACCACGCTCGGGGAGCCTTGACAAGAGACCATAATCATCAGTTGAGGGAGGTGGTTAATATTCTTCCAATAGCAGAAAAAAATGACAAAGCCTTCTCCCACTAAAATTAGGATCGACTTCATGGATTCTTGCTCAAATCCAAGGTTCAGGAAAGCGGTATGCGTATGCGTTCGGACAGGTCACTGAATAGCGATTAAGCGGTATGCGGGGGCATATGCGGGGCATATGCGGTTCTACGCGGTTTCCTAATTTTTTATTGAAAAATAATTAAATATATACAAAAGTGACTACAAGAGAACTAAATTTATGTATAATTGTGGTCCAACCGAAGATCTAAGAAAAATAACTTTCATATAGAGTTCAAAACAATCTCTATCAATCAAATATCAATACTTCAATAGAACGGTTAGCACATAAAATAATTGACAGCAATCAACAAAATAGAAAAGTTAGCATACAAAATGCCTCTATTATTGAATGTATTGTCATTTATCGTTGTTGTTATATTTATAATTGATCCTCCATCAAAAGTACCAAACTTTACATATAATATATTACATTCATTATAACTATTAGTTGACTAAATTAATTTGCTAACTTATTGGTACATTATTCTTTTTCTTCCTCGCGTGTTTACTCCAATCTCGTCGTACAATTACTTTGATGATGGATTTAAATATTCATGGATGCATGGTTGGCATACATGCAAAAGCAAGAAAAATGTGGCACAAATAACATAATAAAAATATGGCAAAAATTAAAAACATAAAAAAAATAAAATAATATGTATGCGGCCGCACAGACCGCATAGGCGGCCGCACAGCCCGCATATGCGGCCCGCATAAGCGCACAGGGCGCATAATGCAGGGCTTCATGAAAGCGGTGCGCTGAAGGCACCGCATACGCATATGCGGCCGCATATGCGGCCGCACAGACCGCTTTCGTGAACACTGCTCAAATCCATGCTTGAAGATTTGACTATTTTTTACGCTGTCTGTCGACTACATAAAGCAACCCTCACAATGGGGGATTTGAACCTTGGTTGATGCAAAAATAAATTTTGCGCGTCGACGAAAATAAAATATTTGAAAGGTAGATTTTTGTGGAGAAAATAGAGGGGTTGAGAAGAAGAATGCTCGTCGGGAAAACGAGGGATTTGGGGAGGAAGAACACGTGTAGACTACACAGGGGAGAAAGAGAGAGATGGAGATAGAGATAAAGATCTCAATTTTTCAAATACTGAACTGTCTAAAAACAATGGACCACCATCCCTTTATATAGGAGGGATGAGATTACAAAAATGGAAATCAAATTCAAATTGACAACTAATTATCCTAAATAAACTCTAACTAATTAACCGACTAAATTTAGAATTCAAATCTCTAACCAACTAATTGAGATCACATGCGATCTCGTTTATTCAATTAAAAATACTACGACGTAAATAAACGTAAATAAAATTAACATATAACATTAATTAAATATGTAGCCCTATGTTTTCGTTCCACGCTACATCAACTCTCCTCAAAAAAATTCGTCTCCTGACGAATTGCTGGATCTGTAGTGTTGGAGGTTGAATCCGCGTTCTCAGTCATCCTCTGGAAGAATTGATGTAGAGCGAATGACGGAATCCACACACAGGCGTTGGTGACGTGGCCTTCGTGGTGGAAGAACATGCGTGGCGCAAAAGGCGGCGTCTTCATGAATCTTGTCTCCTCATTGTGATGATTGAAAAATTGGTGAGGCATGAACAACATAGCTTTTGGAGGATCCATGGCAAAGCAATAGCACAATGAAAGGAGAGGAGGAGATGTGGCCAATGAATGAAGCCATGGGGTCTTTAAATAGGGGAAACCCATGGTCCTAGTCCTAATAGGATAAGGAAGCCTCCCAAATTTCCTTCTTTCAGCCCTCTTCTTTAAATATTTCCGCAGCAGGGGGTTTAGTTGCAATTTTCGTACTCTTTCAATTGAACATATTTTGTAAGAGGAGCCTTTGAACTTTCCATTTGAATAAACTTTTGCAAGGAGGGGTTTTCTTGTAATTTTCCCAAAGTAATTTCCAATCCCACATGTCATGGGATTCAAGCCCCGTAGTCATCGGGCCCCCGGTTAGGGCTCTCCCGATCTTCTTGCGCATACGATGCGGACAGGGGAGGCGGCGTCCGCGACTTTGTTCCCTGGAGTGTCGTGCGACTCGTGAGGATGGTGGGTACAGATCCTCCGGTATCTCCGGTGCGAGCCCGTGGCCTCTGAGGATCCTGAGGCTCTTGCTCCCGGTGACGCTCTTCCCCTGCACGATCCCGTGCGAGTCCCGGAGTAAGACGCTGATCTGGGACGGCGTGAGGCCCTTCTTGGCGAACTTGCAGATGTTGTCCTCCACGTCTGGGTCGGCGATCGTGAGACCACTGGGGGGATTGCGGCGGTAGGGGAGGGCCGATAAGGAGAGGCCCTTGCCGCGGGAGTGCATGCGCCCCATGGTGGTGGAGAGGGGAGGAGTGTTGCCTGTTGCGGTGGCGGAGCGAGCGGAAGGGGTTGCTGGTGGTGGTGCGGATTGGCGCGCGGGAGGAGGTGTGGGGGCAGGAGCGCGGGAGGGTAGCGGGGGAGGGAAAGGCGGTGCGGGTGGGGGGTCGGTGATGGGTGCTGTGGGTGGGAGGGTGGCGATGGAAGCGGGTTTGGGCGGTGGTACGCAGGGGGGGTTTTGCGAATCTGAATATGCTTGGGCAGCAAGCAGGTCATAAAATTTACCTCCTGAGATGGCCGGGACAGCAATCGGATCAACGTTGATGGCCTCTTTTTCCTCGGGAATAGGTTGGACAGCAAGCCGGTTGTCATCTTTCTCCTCTGAAACTGCCTGGACAGCGACCGAATCATCGTTGTCGACGAGTTTTCCTTCATCACAAGTCTAGATAACGGCTTCGGTAGTGGACAGCTTTGATAGGGCGCACATAGCCTTGAGATTAGCCATTATCTCTCGACCTTTGGACTGGAACTCTTGATATCTAGATTGGAAATATTGATCTTGGGCCTCAAAATCTTGCCATTTGGTCCGGAAATCTTCTTTGGCTCGTTGTTTACGCTCCTACGAATGATGGTGTTTCGTCGCATGTCGACGCGAACGTCTGGACGGATCGTCAGATCGTGAGGACGATCTGTAGGCCATGCTCTGATACCAATTGATGCAAAAATAAATTTTGCGCGTCAACGAAAATAAAATATTTGAAAGGTGGATTTTTGTGGAGAAAATAGAGGGGTTGAGAAGAAGAATGCTCGTCGGGAACACGAGGGATTTGGGGAGGAAGAACACGTGTAGACCACGCGGGGGAGAAAGAGAGAGATGGAGATAGAGATAAAGATCTCAATTTTTCAAATACTGAATTGTCTAAAAACAATGGACCACCATCCCTTTATATAGGAGGGATGAGATTACAAAAATGGAAATCAAATTCAAATTGACAACTAATTATCCTAAATAAACTCTAACTAATTAACCAACTAAATTTAGAATTCAAATCTCTAACCAACTAATTGAGATCACAGGCGATCTCGTTTATTCAATTAAAAATACTATAACGTAAATAAACGTAAATAAAATTAACATATAACATTAATTAAATACGCAACCCTATGTTCTCGTTCCAGGCTGCATCATTGGTCTTTTGGAGGTAGGCACACTGCACTACCACTAGACCATTTAAGTGGGTACGCAACCTTAAAAATCTTCCAACAACAGACGAAATGAAATTTGACCCACCACATAGACAACCTTAAAAATCAGACCACCAGTGCATTCCTCTACCACAATCACTGCATCGATGCCATCTTCTTGATGAAGACCATTCGATAAACTCTTAACCACCTTCACATAGTTGGTCAACGCATTTGAAAGTAGTCAAGACTCTGAAAAGTGAACGACATACCATAACGAGGAAATGCCCCTTCCCTGAAACAAGGTTGCCTCCACACAACTCCAGAGATCAAGACATCAGCTGCAAGCTGAATCCTCACGTGCTAGGTTGAGAGACCATGCACATGAAGTCAATGGTTTTTGGAGGACAACATCTCTTGATAACTGATCCACGAGAAAGGACCCAAGGCATCTTCCAATCAAATCCAAGCTGCTATTACAAGCCACCAAAGCAATCAAAAGCACGGGATGCTGGTCCGTTGATACATCAACATTCTCCTACAGACACGAAAAAAACTCCTCTGCAGAGCGAGGGGTATTCAAAGAACCATTGAACTTGAAGTACATGAATGCGGCATCGTGGTCCCATCTGTCCTCAAGGTGGCAGAACTTCGAGGCTGCCATACGCTACATACCTTGCAGTCACGATGTTAGTAGCCTGGAATACCAAACTTGTAGCATTGTAGATCCGTAAAATTCGGCAGCGAGCCCCTCAGATGGATGCAAAAACCCACAAAAACAACAACCACAAAGGGTTACGAGGCAACCCCTGAGGGATGCAGCTCCATTGCAAGAAGAATACCTCCATACAGAGGCACATGTGGTCCAGGCAGAGCCCCCCACCTACCATCGATGGCCCAAGACCCCTTGGCGACAACCTTGGGAGCTCACCACCTCCCGACAACGCACCATACCTCCCAAGTGGAGCCCCCACCCATCAGTAGTGGATTATGATCCCTAACGGAGGCCCACATAGCCCCTCACCACCTGACTACAATCAAACCGACCTAGGCGGCATCATATATGATCCAACTCCATGTAAAGATGCCTTTGTTGGCCTCCCAACAATCCATGGTGTAGCCCTAACCTGCATGATAAAGGCCCAACGACATTGGGGGAGGCCCCATGGCCCCAAATCTCCACTCTCCACCGAACGCCCCCTCTTCCACACCCCATGTCGTTCCAGGTAAACCATAGTATGGTCTCTCCTCTCTCGTACGGTAGCCTTGCCTCTCTCCATTGGATGTAAATCAATTAAGGTCTAATTATTGCCATGATAAGAAAAGACGAGTAACATGATCGGAAACCAAAATACGTTATTCGGAACCAACAAAACAACAAAGTAGTCCAAATGGAAGGCCATCATCAAATCATAGTTCGAGGTGTTGAAACATACCATTGTTTCTTACCTTGTCGCCATCCTCACCTATATCGACACACGTAGACTATTGATACTCCATGATGCTGCTTGGTGTCGTTTCACGTTGTTGGATGCTGCATGCCATGCTACCGGATATGGGGGCATGCTAGATATGAGCGATATTTAAGGGGCATATTGACAATTTTCTTAAAATATCAACCTACTTGTGTGAGCATGTTGACAATGGCTTTGATGGCTGTTTATTCTGCCTCATTTACTCATTCTACGTCCCATTTTACCTAATCGTCATCCAACTCTTCCTCTCCAAACTAAGGAATGCTTTATGTAGGACGAAAAAAATGAATTGATTAATGAGAGACCCTAGGGTTCTCTTATATAGGAGAGGAACCTATTGGGCAAATTACAAGAAGAGAAAAGAATTAAAAATAAGAAAATAATAAGAAAGATAACTAATATCTCAACACTCCCTCTCAAGCTGGAGTGTAGATATTGATCAGACTCAACCAAGGTTTGAAAAAACGAAAGGCGGAACGAGGCGTTTTCCCTGGAAGCGAGGCGAGGCGTAGCCTCGAGGCGGTCGAGGCGTAAGCCTCAGTTTTGTATAGAAAAATAAATATAAAATATATAATACATATATTTATTGATGAAATAATATAATCTGACAAACATATAGTATATAACAATGTAATATATGATGATATTATGAAGATAAGAACATGAAAAAAGGATATATCAATGACTCAATGCCATAAACCTTTCTAAATTTCTACCTAATCAAACGAAAATCATTGGTTATAACGTATAACTATCACTAAAAAAAATTATCTAAAAGGGATTGGCTATAGTTGTCATTATAAATATCCAAGGTGTTGATATGAATCATATGATTCAAGAATCCTAACTATATGGTCTACTATACCCAAGTGAAGAACGGTTGTATGCATCCCCCCTGTTGCACCATACCCTACCAGAACGGGGGTCTCGCTGCTCGGTCAGCGAGCCTGGGGGGGCTAGGGGGGCCCAGGTTGGCCCCCCTTGCGGGGGTGCAGGGGGCAGCGCCCCCGTCCCAAATTTTTTTCTTTTATGAGGATTCGAATTCGTATACACATTTTTATATGTTTAAGGATGTAATAGTAAGCGTTCACTAAAATAATTTGGCATGTTAATGGTAAATATGAATATGAAATAGGTCAAATTCAAGCATATGAATATGAAAGAGATCAAATTTAAGCATACATTTTGCATAAATTAATAGTTAGATATAATTAATAGTAAATATGAAGTAGTTTGCTGAAATAGTTACATGTAATTAATAGTAAATGTGGAGTTATGAGTACGAAAGAAACATCAGATTTAGGCATTTATCTTGTATAATCATTATCCTAAACAAGTATATATTTATAAGCTTCTCAAACCACCATGTAACTATCAAAATCATACAAGAAATCTTCAAAAAAATACAAAAACGCCTCGGAAAACGCCTCGACCGCCTCGAGGCGGAACGCCTCGAGGCTACGCCTCAGCCAGTCGAGGCGCACGCCTCACTGGACAAGGCCGAGGCACACGCCTCGAGGCTAAAAAGGCCTGCCTCGCCTCGAGGCGTACGCCTCGACCGCCTCGAGGCGCGCCTTTTAATATCATGGTGGCGACAAGACCCTTCTGTATCATGTCACAAGCAAGGTTGCAGAAAGCGGTAGTCGGTACTCGGTCGGCGGGGTCACTGACTAAGGATCAATCGATATTCATGCGACTAATCGGATTTTGTCGGCCATTAGTTGGTTTTGAATTATTTATTTATTTTCAATATATTAATCATTTTTATACATAGAGTTGTACATTTTCTATACTTTCATAATGAAATAAAAGAAGTAATCAACTTTAAATATAACATTATTGCATATTAGAATAAATTTGCTTATGTATTAACATAGATTTATATATTTTTCTATACTTACATAATGAAACAAAAGAAGTAATTGACTTTAAATATAACATTAAGCATATAAGAATAAGTTTGCTTTTAAAAAAAGCAAAAATAAAAAATGTAAAAGTATGATGTAAAAGTCGGCCGACTAGTCGACTGACTACAACGACTAGTCGGGCTGACCGACTAATGGACGACTAGACCTAGTCGTGTCGGCTACACCCCCTCCCCCCGACTCAACTTGTCGGCCGATTTTTACAAGCTTTCCTGGTGATGTCTTCAGATACCTCAGAATCACATGGACTGCATCCATATGTGCTTGTCTGGGCTGCTCCATAAACTGGCTCACTTTACTCACGACAAAGGATATGTCGGATCTGGTAAGAGTCACATATAGTAGGTTGCCAACAAGCTCCCTATACCTCCTCTTGTCGACCTCAGTGTCTTCTTCATAGAGCTTCATGCTCGGGTCAATAGGAGTAGTGGCATGTCTCCAATCTGTCATGCTTGTCTTTGAAAGAAGATATGTAACGTACTTCCTATTGGTCATCACAAGATTTCGTTGGTTCCTGGAAAACTCCAGTCTAAGGGAGTAATATAAATATCCATGGTCCTTGGTCACAAACTGCTGATCAGGAAGTCCTTGCACCCTGAATGCCCTGCTCGTCATCCCCTGTAACAATAATGTCATCAACGTAAACAAGGATGACGATAGTACCTCTTTGGGTCCTGTGCACAAACAAGGAGTGATCAGAGTTAATCGCACAAACTCCTGCTGCTTTATCAAGTCCGAGAGCTTCTGGAACCATGCTTTTGGACTCTTCTTAAGGCCATAGATAGCCTTGTGTAGTCTGCAAACCTTCTGACACTTCCCCTCAGCAGCAAACCCAAGTGGCTGCTGCATGTAAACCTCCTCCTGTAGATCACCATAGAGGAATGTATTTTTCACATCAAACTGGTAAAGGGGACAATCTCGTATCACAACAGAAAGTAGAATATGCAGAGTAGAATGTCTAGCAACTGGAGAGAAAGTATCTTGATAGTCCACCTATATGTCTGGGTGAACTCACGTGCCACAAATCTTGCCTTATAACGATCCATACTACCATCTGCACGGTGTTTCACAACGAACACTCATTTGCATCCTACAATGGATGCGCCATCTGGAGCAGAAACAAGACTCCACGTGCCACGTGACTGTAGCACGACCATCTCCTCCTCCGTGGCTAACCTCCACTGACTGTCCTGAAGCATCTCCTGATATGCCCATGGTATCTCCACGACTGATAGTGTCAAGCTAAATTTCCTGAAATCCTTTAACAACCCACTCAAGGAAACTTGGGTTGCAAGATGATAAGTAGCACACGTACGTTTCAGCTTACGCAGAGCAATCATCACATCAAGATCATCTGCCAATTCTGGAACCTGTGAGTTCCCCTCTTGAGAGGGCACCTGCTCATCTTGTATGGAATCTTGTTGCACTAACAACTCAATAATGCCATCGTAGAAACAATGTACTCATTACATACCTGAGGCATGTTGGATGATGGGCAAGACCTGTAAGCAGGGGGAACCAAGCGAGACCTACGAGTAAACATGTCGCAAGAACTGAATTACAGTAGGTGGTGGAGCTACAAGAGAAAGTGTAGGTGGTGGTGCAGGAGTAGAGGGAGGTAGTGGTATGACAATAGGAGGTGGAGGCGTGTAGATCTCAACATCAGAGTCAGACGTAGCTAGTATGTCGTCTGTAGGAGAAAAGTACATGGCAGACTCAAAGAAATTGACGCCATTACTGATAAAGTACTTCTGTTTGAGCAGATCAAAGCAATGATACCCCTTTCGATTATGAGAGTAGCTGACAAAAACACACTTGACAGCTCTGGGAGGGAGCTTGTCACGACCAAGAGACATCGTGAACAAATGCAACAGAACCGAACACACGAGGTGTAAGGGAGAAAAGATCCTTCACGGGAAATGCAACCAAGAAAGGAATCTTCTCTCCCAATATATGCGAGGGCATGCGGTTCACCAGATAACATGCAGTGAGGACAACATCCCTCCAGTAAGCATGAGGAGCATGACTTTGTATCAACAAGGTTCTGATCACATCAAGTGACGATGTTTGCGCATGACAACACCGTTTTTCTGGGAAGTATAAGCACATGAGGTCTGGTGTCAAGAGATCTAAGAAACTCAGAAAGCTGTAAAGTACATAACTCTAAGGCATTATCTGAACGAAGGTATTTGACTTTTGCAGAAATTTTTTTGACTTTTGCAGAAAAAATATTCTTCATTTCATTAATATTTGATCACGGATCGAGCCTTAGACTTCTTTAATAAAAAGATCCAGGAAGGTCTAGAAAAATAATCGACAACAACTAGATAAAAACAATGTCCCGGGTGATCAGGAACACGACTCGGACCCCATATGTCTAAATGTAGGAGCTCAACTAACTGAGAACTGCTCTGACTCTGACCTGATGGAAAGGAAGAACGATGGTGCTTCCTAAGCTGGCATGCCTCACACTGGAAGGAGGATCTCATATAGATCTAAGGGAGAACTTGATACTTCTGCAGAGGAAGGTGACCAAAACGAAGGTGCCACTGATATGGTGAAACTAGTCCAATAGTTAGTAGAAATGCCAACATGAGGAGGTTGGACCAGTCTGTAAAGCCCCCCACTGCTCACGACCTCATCTAATCACCCTGCCTGTGAGCATGTTCTGAAACACAAGAGATGAAGGGTCAAAAATTGTACGACAATGCATATCCATAGTAATCTGATTAATGGAAAGTAAAATCATCTTAAATTCAGGAGCATATAAAACATTCTGAAGGTGCATGGACGGCGTCAACTGCTCCTCCTCATGTCCTGTAATCGGTAAGTGGCCACCATTGGCAATGACAACCCATCTGCATGGTGGTATGGTCCTATAGGACCTCAGCTGCGCTCTGTTTCCACACAGATGGTGGGAAGCACTAGAGTCCATAATCCACTCTTTCGTTTTTGCACTAGCTACTAGTAAAAACATAAGCAATACCTAAGGAGCTGTAAGAGGTTTTGGCTGTGGCTGCGGTATATGTAGTGGTGGCTCCTGCAATAGTAGTCATGATCTCTCGAATACAAGATACAATATCATCCAGGCCAAGGTCGACCTGGAAAGTAAGTGTATCTGGAGGCTCAATCTGCTCTGCCACGTGACCAGAAGCGAGATATCCATGCTTCTGGTAACATGCATCCTCTGCATGTCCTGACCAACGACAGAAGGTGTAAGGGCCACACAGACGTCCCCCACCTCTGCCACGAGGGGTGCGTCCTCTAGACTGGGTTGTCCCTCCTCGACCACGAGAAGTGACCATAGTTGAAGAGGGCGGAGGAGTGACCGTAGAAGGCATGATAATCCTTCTGAGACGGCTATAGGCCTCCTCCATGAGAGGTATGGTAGCTCCAGTGAGAAGCTATGTATGCGTTGTATCATACTTTGTATCAAGACCGGCCATGAAAACTCAAACCATTGTGGAGTTCCTATAAGCCTGCTGCTGCTCTAGAGATTTTGTAATAGGCATATAGCTATGAAACTTCTCGAACATGCCACAAAGTGAAGAGTAGTACATGTGCAACGGATGGCCATTCTGCTTGTCGTTGTAGATATCAAACTATAGCTAAAGAATCTTGGCCTCATTTTTTGCTTGAGCATAGGTGGAATCCAAAATATCCCAAATAGTCTTGGCGATGGGCTGGTTCAGAATATCATTGGCTATCTCTGTGGCACGGGTCTCACATAGTCAAACATGTGCATATTCGTCATCTTGCTTCCAAGAAGCATTTGTCCCAATCTTATCTGTTGACTCTGGATATGTCAGGATGTGCTCCTTGTTGCACTGCATGAGGGTGAGAAACTCCATGGACCACAACTCATAGTTGGTCCCATCCATCTTAGCGATGGAAGCCGGGCCCTTGAAGGAACCAGACTAAAATATGTCACCCTTGTTCTCTGACATGATGGTAAAACGGTCAAATATGGAACTTAACTGGGGAGTAGACCAATATGAACGAGTCTACACGAACTTGCCGAGGATTGGTTATATGTGTAGAGTTATACAACCATCCTCATCAATCTTCGCTGCTCGCTTGGACCAGAAAACACAATTTATATGTCTGAAATCACGTTTTTCAGTCAAAGTCAGACCGATTCAGACCGCAGATTGAACCGCAAAGGTGCACTGAGGCACACAGGAGGCCCGACAATGGTCTGGGAGGGCTTGTGTGGCGGCTGACAGTGGCTTGGAGGCTTGGGCAGGGCCTGGGCTGCGATCTAGTTGGCTGTTGAAGGGGGGGGGTGATATGGGCGGTGGTGAGCGGCAGATGGGGGTAGGGTTAGGATTTTGGTGGGATACCGAAACTCCGGTCTAGGATCGTCGCTCCGATACCATGTAGAAGGAAAAATGAATTGATTAATGAAAGGCCCCAGGGTTCTCTTATATAGGATAGGAACCTTTTGGGCAAACTACAAGAAGGGAAAATAAATAAAAAATAAGAAAACAATAAGAAAGATAACTAATATCTCAACTCTTTTTTATGCCATTCTTTCTTAATTGATGGATTATTTCTTCCCTTTTTTTCATCTTTGTTTCCATTGCCTTCTTCTCAATTTATTCAAGATTTTTATTCTGTTGTTCTTTAATTATCTTATAATTGTTAGATTTGGTAGGCGACTTTACAGAATGGGTGATCGATTCTGGAGCTTCTCGTCATCTTTGTGGAAATAGAGAACAGTTCACATGTACAACTCTGTGCCTTCTGGTCATTTGGTTATTGTTGATGACGTGAGATGCTCGCCTACCACATGATCGTGAAAGGTCCTTCTAAAACCCTCTACGCATCTGCAAAAATGTTTTACATGCTGCTGAATTCTCTATGATTTTGTTTAATTAGTTAGCTCACTAAGAAGGTCAACTGTCATGTCATATCATCTTCTATTGTTTTTGAGGATATACTCACATGTAAGGTGATTGGATGTGACTTTGAGTAAGGGGGTCTTTGTCCAGTCTCCGTATGTCGGCATATCTTCCATCTCTACTTGACAATTCTCCTCTTATCTATGGCATCTTCGTTTTGGTCACTTCTCGAGATGTAATGCAGACTCCTTTCTCAATTCTCTCCCTAGTTTGCTTCCAGTGCGAGGCATGCCATCTTGGAAAGCATCATTGTGCTAGCTTCCCAAGTTGTCATCATTGTAGTAGTAGTTCTTTGTTTGACTTGTTGCATTTTGATATTTGGGGCCCCGGTCGTGTTCATGATCATCAGGGGTACCACTTTTATTTTACTGCAGTAAATGATATTTTTCGTTTTCTTGGGGTTTTCTTGTGAAGCATAAATCTAAGGTTGGTGATATTATGAAAAATGTATAATTGAAGTGAATAATATTTTTTCTACAATTGTCAAATATGTACGATCACATGTACGATCCGACAATGCTCTTGAGTTTTGCACTGGCTATTTATACTGGTTTTTCAAGTCACAGGGGATCTTTCTTTAGATCTCTTGTGGCTACCTCTTAGTAGAATGGTCTTGCTGAGAGAAAATCATTGCATCTTTTTGATGCCAGTACGACTCTCTTGATTCGGAGCATGCTCCTCTCTTTTGCTGCATGCTACTGGGTGAATTTTTTTTGAAAGGAAAAAAGGATGACCATTATATAGGTGTGCGCCCAAAAACTTCACCATTATTTCACAAGTTTACAAGAATATGGCTTTTTAAAGCTAAATGATTACATGAACCAAGTATCAGCTAGTTCGTTTGCATGAACAAATACATTTTCCCCATAAAATCTATCCCGATGAATGATTACCCCATTTCTTGCAAGCTATATGGCTCAAACAATAGCCGTGACCCTCATTTTATAATCCTCTCGGCCTTGCCAATCAGACCCAATAGAGTCCTGTAAGTTTACTGTGCAATCGGTCTTTAATCAATGTGTTACCAAGACTTATTTAGACATCCAAAGAGTCACACATGTGAAAAAGAGATGGTCCACATCTTCTATGGCCTCCAAACACCGTGCACAATTAGAATTTGTGCCCTGGAAAAAGTATGATAACATGTCTCCTATTAATATGCGCCCTCGTGTAGGAGCTAAAGGATTACCTTAACTCTCATGGGTACCTTCCACTGCTAAATTCTCCTACAATCTACACTGCACCCACTTGAGTCAAAAGACTCCGACCCCATCAAAGCCTTGTAAGCTTTTCGGACATAAAATCTTCCATTAAACAAACTCCAACAGTCACTCCCCTGTGAAGACCCTTCTCGGCCTTTTAAGATTCTCCAACATCTACATAAGATCTCCCATTCATTGATTTGAAATCTCATATCGAAAGGAAAAAGGGAAAATGAGGAACCATCCGAAGCATCTACCACCAAGATACTTGGGGTCATGCATCAACACCATTAAATGAGGGAATCTAATCCTAAGATCCCCTCCTTCTGTCCAATCATCATGTCGGAATCAAAAACCTCTCCCATCCCCCAAAATTGTTTGCAATAACAGGTGGACTTCCTGTAACACCGAATATATCCCTTTCTAGAAATGAGAGGCCCAACACCCTAGTCCTCAGAGTTTGGCAAAGAAGAAAATGTCTCATAAATCATCCGAATCAACGAGCACACCAGACTATCACAATCTCCCCAAATGCAAGTGATCTGTTTGCATAGCAAGGCCTTGTTCATCTCTACCCAGCTATAGCTACCAAATCCTCCACTAGCCCGGACTAAGTAGCTTTCTTCTAATTAACCTGTGCAACGCCTAGAGAATCGCCAGAACTAGACCAAAAGAAGCGGCTCATAATGGTTTTCATAATCTTCTAGACACCAATAGGAAGAAGTCTGGAAGAAATTTAAAGGACGGGAACATTCGAAAGGAACAACTCCAACAACACCAATATTCCTCCTCTAGACATGCAAGTAGACTTCCAACTAGCGAATCACTTCTCCATCTTCTCAATCAAAGGGAGCCAATCAGACTGGTGCAATCTCCCACTGAGTAAAGGCAGACACATGTACCGCAGTGGTAAACACACACGAGGGGATCTCACCTAACTTGGACCTACATCAGTCTCTCTTTCATTAAAGCTAAAATAAATAAACTCCAACTTGGATCCATTTAATCTTATTCCATAAACATCACCAATTAAATCCAGGACCACAGGTAGGGCCTTACATCTCTCGGGACCACCCTCCGTAAAAATAATAGTGTCATAAGTGTTAGAAAATATAATGCAGAAGTTAATATCAGAGAAAAGAATAAAACATTATGGACATCGTGATTTTATGTGGAGCCCTACTCCCTAAGGAGTGGGATGAAACCACGGGAGAAGGCTTCAAAGGTCCATATGTTGCATTCAACTTTCTCATATGATACAGGAGGTCTGGGGCATCTTATATAGCCTCCTCAGTGTCTTCAAGTCCCACCACTGCTAGATGTGGGACTAAACAACTAGATGGGGTAAATGGATCCTAGAGAGATCCATTTACCCATCTACATATGAGTGACATCTCCAACACTCCCCCTCAAGCTAGAGCATGTGATGCTCAACTTGGACAAACAAAAAGAAATCTCAACCCACAATACAAGACACTTTAGACAATATCAACTCTACGCGCACAATAGTCAGCTGCTGTCGAGGACGTTGCTTCTCATGCCGTGCAGGCGAGGAGGAACAAATGAAATGGAATGTGAGTCAAACTGAATCTCCTTGTCGGAAAGCTTGCGTTCTGTACTACGCTTGTCAGTCACTACAACTGAATGAGCCTCCTCGTCAGAGAACTCTGGCCTGCCACAATAGGTGGACAACTTCTCCATCTTTGAAAGGGTCGAACTGAAAAAATCATGGAAACATCCTCGTAGGAGTCCACAATCGCTGGAGAATGGAGTCTGAAAAAGTCTCTTCATCGGAGAACTGGTCTCTCTCATACTGGCTCAGAGAATGGGATCTCTACTCTGGAGTCCCTATGAAACCACATGAAAATCCTAGCCCTCATGGCATAAGGAATGAGATCTCTACTATGGAGTTTCTATGGAATACATGAAAACCCTGACCAAAAAACAAAAGATGGGGACCACATAAAAAAGATCGCACACATGTGCATTTGAAAATGAGTCTCTCTGGTGAACTCGGTGAAAATGGATCACTTAAATATGAAGTGTCTCGAACTTGGACTCTGAACTAATCCACGAAGTCTAAAATTGAACAGTAGCGTTTGGAAATCTGGTTGGCCTGGAGAATCTGGAGTCAGACCTAATACAACTCTGCACAATACTCCTCTTTTCTCTCATACTTTAGGAAAATAATGACATCGACAAAGTTGGGAGAAGACAAGAAAATATGCAGAGAATAAAACATCAATGAATCACTTAGCCGATCTCAATTTTTTTATCGGTCTTTTTTTAATTTCTTTTATCAAATCATTTTTTTTCTTTCGGCTATTTCATTCATTTTTAATACCTGTCACCTTCCCCCCTTTTATAAGCTGTTCAATCATTTTTTCGGCTCTTCTCGCAAAAGAATCTTTTTTTATACGTACGGTTCTTCCTTTGTACGCGCTTTTTATTTGAACAACGAAGCCTGGGCACAACCTTCTTCTTCCTTTTTTTAAACAGTGGGCCAAATCTTGGCCCAAAAGAACTCAACAACCCCCCTTTTTTATGTTTCAGGCAGAAAGAATCGAATTGGACATGGTTCCCCCCTATATATATATAATCTTCGGGGCTATTTAGGGTTCTCTTCGGGGAACCCTTTCTCACCATTGCCGCCACCCGATGGAAGGGAGGACTCCAACCTCTGCCTGGAGCTTTGCTGGAGGAGCATCGCTGTCGCCAAGGTGGAGATCGCTGGAGGAGCATTAATGCCGCTTGATTGATGCACGCCTGGGGAGTAGTTGCTCGTGTGATGAAGGTGGATGTGAAATCACTCACCGCCGCCTAGAGTTGACATGTTGCATGCTGTCTTATGTTTCGAAACCCATGCGCTGGGGGTTCAAAAGTACGATGGGAATTGTAGCTTGAGTGCATCATTGTCATGAAGTTGCGGCGGCTCGCGCTGCGTGGGGGAACATGCTTCCATCTTGAGCTACGATGGACGTGCCGCACCTTCCTGGACGATGCCGTTAAAGACATGATATCCCGGAGGAGAAGATGCGTTCATGCGAGGGCAAAAATGTATAAGAACTACTGCTGCAAATTCTGCTCTGCTTGCTGTTGTGCTTCAGGATTAGGGGTCCATATCCCTAATTATCTTCTTGAACATGAATCTTCATAATGTCTAGAACTAGGGTTTCGGAAATGACCCTCAAGGAATGTTGCTTGCCACGAATCTTCAAAACTTCGATGATGATATTCGAAATGTGTAGAAATTAGGGTTTCATAAGAAACCCTAGAATCTACTTGAAATTGAACAGATCTTGGAATATAATCAAATGATATAATCGAATATCGAACAAATTACAAAAATAAATCTTCAAGAGTAAACCCTCGAGAATCGAACCCGCTCTGATACCATGTTGGGAAATATAATGCGGAAGCTAATACCGGAGAACATAATAAAACATTATGGACACCAGGATTTTACATGGAACCCTACTCCCTAAGGAGCGGGATGGAACCACAGGAGAAGGTCTCAAAGGGCCTTATGTTGTATTCAACTTTCTCATATGATATAGAAGGTATGAGGTTTCTTATATAGCCTCCTCAATACCTCCAAGTCCTACCATTGGCAGATGTGGGAGTAAACATTGGATGGGGTAAATGTATCCTGGAGAGATCCATTTACCCATTTACATAGGAAGAATAGGCAACGACAAATCATGCTTTGAATATCCACAATAGAAACCATCCGTCCCTGTACGATCAACCATGTTAGTAGGATCGTCAGTAACCAATACAAACAACATGGGTGTCAGAGGGCAACTTGACAGAAACCTCTCTAAGACTGGAAGAAACATCCTCTATGCTGACCATTTACCAAAATAGTAAGGGAAGAAGCCGTAATGCATCTTTTAATCGAAGCAATCCAGGTGTCCAGAAAACCTCTTCGATGTAATAAAGCCGAATGGAAGTGCCATTGGACATAATTATATGCTTTGGAGAAGTCCACCTTCTAAATGACTCCTTTAGTTTTATTCCTCCTCCAATCAACCACAATCTATAAAGCCAAAACCACAATGTCCATCATCTGCCTTCCTAGTAACAAGACACTTTGAACAAGAGAAATAACACCATCTTATACTCCACGCAGTTTGGTTGGCCAGCAACTTTGCAACAAGGGCAAACCTTCTTCTTGGGAAGCAAAGAAAGGAAAGAGTGGTTCAGGCGGTCGAAACATGATTTCTCAAGGTAAACTCAAAAAACATGCCCATCACCTCCTCAACAATAAGGCCCCAAAACTCCCTAAAACAGAGAAGAGGAAAACCATCCAGCACAGGACATCCATCATGGTTAAGAGAAAACATCGCCTTTTGATTTTTCGAACTTCCTGCAAGTGAAACTTGCTGATAAGTTTTTAACGTCATCATCCGAAATTTGGGTGACACCCAAATCGAGCAATCAGGAACTATTGGTGGCACATGACAACTAGCATTTTTGAAGTGATCACCGACCGTCCTAGCCACCATAATCTCCCCATGAATAGTCTCCTTGCCTACCTAAATGGAATGAATAAGGTCCCGTCTCCGTCGACCACTAGCTACACATGAAAGAATCTAGTGTTTGTGTCCCCCTCCTTCAGCCGCCTTCCTCAAGCAATTAATTTAGTGGTTGCGAATCGTGCATTTCCATTCTCATCTAAATAAACTCCACAAGATATTGCAAGGCTTACTCCAGCAATCAAGTTCGCTCGAATTGGAAAAATGAAGGTCTCCTCCTAAATCTAATATGTAGATAGGGAGTATGGGGAGATCATGGCAGTGAATTATAGACTCCATCTGAAACATCTCCAACGCCTCAATTGACAACATAAACCGATCAATGCGAGATCTGGACGACGAGTTTCTTTACGTATATTTATTGTTAATCACATCAAGTACCTCTCGAGCAAGATCCTCCACCACCTCAATAAAAGGTGAGGAACCTACGTCTTGAACACTCCTGGACGATTATTGGAATAAAGGGTAAATTGAAATCTCCCCCAATTATCCAACCCATTATGGGAAATTTGGCTCTTAACTCCCTCAATCCCACCTACATAACTGAATTCGAAGATGTCCCAGAGATACCATAAACCGACATCACCATCAGCCTTGTTTGATCCCTCTTGCTGTATAGGATGTCGATACAGAATGCAACAAAACCACCTCATCTGCTAAGCAGAATAAATCAAGGTTCCATGCAACAACTCCCTCAAATCTTTCCTTTGCCAATACCGCTATGAAGTTCTAGAGTCGAGGGCTTGAGACCGAATTCCATCTCATTTGCTCCCCATATTCAATCTTGTCCTCCTCCACCTTCCCTTCAGTCATTAATCGTCCCAAAGCATTAGCGTCATTCATCACCTTTTGCTCCAGCCTCCACCACGATGGAAGAAACATCCTCGATTAGTTGATCATCTTCCACAATAACACAATTTCTGCTCTCCTTGTATCAAGGATCAAAACATCACACCTCTTTCTTGAGAAAACCAGGGTGCTGTTTGCTGCAACCTCTTGCAACTTTGTAGAGGTGGGATCGTACACTATCTTTGGCTTTAAAGGAGCAATTCAATTGCATTTCCTGATAAGGATCTATTTTCTCTAACACATCATGTCTTTGGTTATGCAACTTTTGTTCATCACTTGACACCATGCTGAGATGATCTATCTCCCATGCAATCCATAAAATCCTCTCTTCACCATCAAATTTATATCAAACATATTACACTCCTTACAAAAGAAGTATGGATTCAAAAATAGGCTACTAGATGCAAATGAGTATCAAGTTGTGCTTTTGTCTTGGAGATAATAACATCTATAAATATCTTATAGGATGGCTCCACTTCATTAAAAGATGCAATTATCTCTTGTTTGGCCTCTTCAAGCTCTCTGTAGACAAAGCCCATGGATGGCTGATGATCTGCATCAACCATGCGTAATAAACGAATGAAAAGTACAAAAACTCAGATTGCAAGTGCAATGTGATTCCCAAAAGATGGGTTCAAGAGTATGGATGCCACTCCCTCTCCCTTATGGGTCATCGATCATTTGCATTTCCTCCACTCACCCTACGAGGGGATCAATATCATTTTATTTTTTCCTCTAAAATGCTTTCAAATGTGAGAAGTTGCTGCAAACCTCGTTTGCCTCTTCTTGCAATGTCTTTCTTGTTAGTTCTACATCAAATTTATAGTTTTTATGTAAGCATAAATGAATACCGTGAGTGCTTTCGCCTTTGTAATTGTGCTCTTCACCTTCGACCTTTATTTATCTCTTCCAAAGCCAAATCAATAGAATGAGCATCACACAAAGTCTTCCATATCTACACATATTTTCTGAGAAGCAATCTTCATGCTGCTAAGTTGGTTAAAGCATTATCCGCCATAATCCGAACAAAATTTTCCATGCCAATTTCATTCATGCACTTATTAAGTAATTGAAAGATATATTCTGCATTGTGAGTCTCATGAGATACATCCATGGACTTCAAAAGTGAAGGTCCCAAGGAGCAATTGGGACATAAGTTCATGATGCTCCTTAATCTCGCATGTCCCATTGTTCATCAGGTATTGTAGGATATCTCATCATATTCCTTATTTCTCAATGATGTTGCAAATCATAGGATTTTCCTTTACTGCCTTCTTTGGATATGGACCACTTATTTCATACCTTATGGGATGCTTGAGACTAGGATCGTACTACCGAGCTGCCTCAACATCTGCCAAAATGTTTTGGTAGTCAATACATTGAATGATTTGTTGCTATATGCTCAGTCACATATATAAGAGACAACCCTTTCTCAATAATTCTTGGACAACACATCTTTTATAGTCATTTGACTTGATATTGCTTGCAATGACACATTATGCTCCATAGATTCAGAAAATCGAGATTATTGATTCATCCGATATCTCCAGTGATATTAACCTCATCCAGCATCGCCTCAAATGGTGATGCTTTTCGAATCTTCTTCTGGGAGATGTCATCCAAATATAGTATCATTTTCTTCTTTATCTTTTCATCGACCTTGGGATATCCTAAGCCGTTATCCTTTTGATGAAAAAAATTATGTTTGAACCTATAAGTTCCTTTTCCACCAACTTTTTGCACAACCGTCATGTAACCGTATTGGGATCTGTATGGTTTTAACAATAGCCAAATGGCCATGAGGAATCATTTGTTCCTGATAGCACATAAAACGAAGAGTGGCTATTGAAAGTGACATTTGTAGGTGTAGCCATCTACAGTTGTAATTGTAATCAGTAATCGATTAATCATCTGTTGAAACAGTCACAACATATTAATAAGAACCATTCATTATCTATTTAAAACATTCACTGTCTATGTACAAGTACAACTATTATCAAGTTTTCTAACTTTTATAAAATCATTAGTCACTATCATCCAGCCTTTCACTAATTAATCATAAATGCACGCAACATATGAATAACCTTTTACTAACTAATCACTTATAAGGACTTGATGCGGCGCAAAGCAAAGAAATAGGGTCGTATTTATTTTTCGTCCATTAATTAGAGTCCAATTTTAATTTACTGTTAAATAAGTCATTGCAATTTTTTATTTAAATAAAGAGATCACATGTGATCTCAATTAGTCAATCAAATTAGGTAGTTAGTTGATTAGAGATATTTAGTCAATTAGGATAAGTTAGATTTAAACTTTGAATTTTGTTTCTATTTTGTAATCCCATCCCTCCTATATAAAGGGGTGATAGTCTATTGTTTTTAAACATATCAAGTTCAAGTTGAAATTAATTGAGAATTATCCCATCTCTCTCCCTTTCTCCTCTCGCCCCACGCGATCTACGCGATTCTCGTCCCTAAATCCCTTGCATCCGATGAGTTTTCTATTCTTCCTGCTCTCTAATTTCTCCACCTAATATTTTCCACCATCAAATTTAATTTTTCCATCTTTGCAAATTTTTGATTTGCATCAATTGGTATCGGAGCACGGCATCTAGATCGTCCTCACGATTTGACGATTCGTATAAAAATTTGCACAAGCATGCACCGAGAGACTACCGTGTGTCGGAACGTAAACGATGAGCCGTCAAAGCCAACAACAAGGAGGTGGTGTACATATTGCTCGAATGCCAGTCAAAACTACGATCAGAGGATCATCTCTTCTTTACCTGTTTTTGGTCCATGAGGGTCTGAGTCGACCTCGATATCCAATGGCTGAAGCGTGAAGGGATGCATGCTTTTTGGGAATCCATCCGAAGGTTTGTGGGCAACTCTAGCGTGGACTGCTCAAAACTGCTAACTGCACTTTGGGCTATATGGACGGGCCGAAACGAACTTATCTTCAAAAATCAGCATTTTTACAGTGAGAAGTGGCACATTGTAATGCTTTGTATAACTTCTGGCTCTCCCGATAATATAATACGTTCCATTATTAATGAAATATATCAGGCGGTGATCCTCGTAGTGGGGACTCACCCAATTTTCAATAAAAAAATTATGAGATTTGGTTGCTGATTTTGAGACCCTAAGTGCTGTCGAAATCGCTACCAAAAAGGCTATTGAGACACCACCTCGTACCCTCGAAGTTTCCGTCCAAGTTCCCGATAAAGAAATCCAAGAAAAAATCGCTGTCATTGACGATCTGTTTGCTGTCCAGGTCATTTTAGACCTTCAGTCGCCGGAGGAATCAACTCCAACGCCACCCTCGACCCTCTCGCAAACCCCTCACTACCCTCGCATATGCAACGTCATTCCCAACGACCCTCCCAATTCCGCTGCAGCCCCTCCTCGCCTCCCCCGTATCCTTGGCGCCATGCTGACCCCGACACCCCTACCCGCCAGGTCGCCACCGTCCAACACCACCAAACCCACCTGTCATCGTCGTCCATCGCCTGCGATGCTGCCCCTACAACCCTGCCGCAACCCCCTCCCATCCTCCAAATCGTATCGCCGCCACCACCCCTCCCGCTACCCTGCACCCCCAGCGAGCCCCCCCTGAACCATCACCGCCACCACCCCCTCCCCCTGCCCCCGCGATATTAAAGAAGCCCCCGGCCCCATCGCCCCTCCTGTCACCCCTCGCCACTGCCAACACCCTTTCCCAACCCCCCTGTGTCCTCTCGATGTCACCGCCCAACCCCTTCGCCGACAACGCCACATCCACCCCCACTCCTGTTTGGACGCTACCTCGATACCGTACCCTACAAACCCTCTTCGCCATCCTCTCCCTCCCGACCCGTACCGCTGCCCGTCCAACTCGATTTCGCCACCGTCGCTCGTCCTAATCGATTCCACCGTCGTTGCCCTTGCTCTATCTAGAGCCGCCAAAGCTGCCGAAACCCTAGACTTAGGGTTTGACACCGCCTACGTCGAGGGAAGGAAGAACGGGTCCCTCAGATTCTTGGTTTATCCCCCACGAGCCTATCCCATGAAATTAGGGATTTGGCATGGATTTCAAAAAATTGCAGAAGAATACCTCATTTAAAACCTTTTGCATAAATGTGAAAGTTAATGGGCATTTAAGAGTAGATATTTTAAATGAAGGGGTATGAAATTGCATTCCTCCCCTCTGCAGGAATATTTAAAAAGGAGTGCTGAAAGAAAGAAATTTGGGTGGCTACCTTATCAAATTAGGATTAGGAATGTGGGTTTCACCTATTTAAAAACCCTATGGTCTAGTTCATTACCCGCATCTCCTCTCCTCCTAAATTTGTATCATTCATTTGCTATGGGCTCCTCAAAAGACGAGATGATCGACATGAAGATGTCCCATCAAATTTTTGAGCACCACGTCAATGGGGCCAAATTTGCGTGGACGCCAGCATTTGCGCCACCTATGGTATTCCATCATGAAATTAATAGCTCCAACAATCGCAATATCTGAATTCCGTCCGTTTGCTGCACATCGATTCTTCCAAAAGGTGACCAAGAACACCGGATTAAAATTGTCAAGCCTCAAGTCAGAAGATCAAGCAATTCGTCGGGAGACGATTTTTTTAAGCGGAGGAGAGTTGATGCATATCAGAGCAAAGAAATAAGGTCCTATTTATTTTCCATCCATTAATTAGAGTCCAATTTTAATTTACGGTTAAATAAGTTATTGCAATTTTTATTTAAATAAAGAGATCGCATGTGATCTCAATTAGTCGGTCAAATTAGGTAGTTAGTCGGTTAGAGATATTTGGGGTCATTTAGGATAAGTTATTTTTAAACTTTGAATTTTGTTTCTATTTTTGTAATCCTATCCCTCCTATATAAAGGGGTAGTATTCTATTGTTTTTAAACAGATCAAGTTCGAGTTGATGATATTAATTGAGAATTATCTCATGTCTCTCCCTTTCTCTTCTCGCCCCACACGATCTACGTGATTCTCATCCGCAGATCCCTCGCATCCGGTTAGTATTCTCTTCTTCCTCCTTTTTAATTTATCCACCAAATATTTTCCACCATCAACTTTAATTTTTCCATTTTTGCAATTTTTCGATTTGCATAAGGACTCTATCAAATAAAACTCCACTTTGATGCAATCAGAAAAAGGGAGAAAAAACTCAAGATACTACAAAAAGGAAAACAAAGGAAAAATCATCAAAGATTTTTCTCTCGAAGCATATAAATTGAAGTTGAACCGATGAGAAACTATGAAGTCAAGTTAAAAGCTCTATATGAAGAGTAATAATGGCAAAAAATGATACCTTGCTGTAGTGCCTACTGGGGGCGACTTCAAGAGGGAGATGGCAACGCTGTGACGACAAGCCTCGATGCTTGCAAGTTGGCTATAGTGGTGCACTGCGAGATGCATTGGTATGTGGTGGCATTGTCGATCAGTGGGAAATGCGAGGGCGAGAGGGGAGAAACTCAATGCGAGTCGAGTTTTTTATACAAAACTTCATCAGCTTTTGACTTAGCTTTGCTTACAACATTCTTTGCTTCCTTCTTCGGTAGTTGTAGTTTGTGACAGTTTCCTCTATTCTATCATTAGACATAGCTTTAAAGCATGCTCTTTTAATTTTTAACTTCTCTTGCACCCCTTCAATCTACCACCAAGCCTCCTTTTGACCTGGAGCTCCTCCCTTTGACTCGTCTAGCATCTCTTTGGCTACCTTTCGGATACACGATGCTACTACCTCCCACATATCGTTTGCACTTCTGCTACAATCCCAACACAGAACATTTTTGAAATTTCATTAATATGATGTTATCTTACAAGAGACTTGGTCAAGATAAGGGTCTCATAATGTTCCAGAATATTTTTGAAATTTAAGCATTGACCACGAAAAATGACCTCATTCCTAGCACACCAAATGACCCAAAGGAGAATGAAGGGAAGAGAACAATCCTCATGAGAATTGCCACAATGCATACACAACTACCTCCAGAAGTGCATCCTGTTGTTTACCTTCAACTGAAGGATCCCTGCCATGTGCCATGTCCGAGATGAAAGCCCACACTTGAAAAATAGTTGGTCTATGTCTTCAGTCTCAAGTCCATATATGTCACACAATCGATCACCTATATGAAGAATCACATCACGGGTTTGTTTTGTAAGCAAGAGGCCTTGTACTAGAAGCTAAAGGAATACCTTAATTCTCCATGGGATCTTACTCCCCCAAGTTAACCTCGCATCCTCACTGATTTCCACATCTGGCAGACTTTGGTCATTAGCAAAGAATTTTTTTGAATGGAAATCTGGCGGCATCTCAAGTTGGTACTTACCACAACAATGAATTTATATATATATATATAACTTATAGGTACATATATTACAAAAATGTCCCCTCAGAGACATAAAAGGCCATATCACGATATATCGACGGTATATCAAAATCTATCGACAGGTGACCGATATATCGCTGATGTAACACGATATTTGGCCTTCCAAGGCTATTTTATTCACAAAATTTGGTTCAACGATATGGCGTCGATATATCAACGATATATCGTATCGACATGGTACCGATATCGATACCGATATCGATATGGCCTTCACCACCTCAGTCTGCATGAAGCAGTACCAAGGTTTGTGCATTCCATATTTTCCAACTCCCCTGTAATCGCAACAGGTCCTCCAATCTCTGATTCCAGAGTGCCGTAGAGAAATTTCGCGACCATGAGTCATGCTCCCACACCGGCTTAACTAAGATGTCCTTATCCTCCATAATAGCCATAAGCCTCGGAAATCACTTTCTAAGAGGGCCATCCTCGGTCTAATCATCTTTATAAAATTGGAAGATCTCACCACTTCCAAGAACTGGATGCAGTTTTATCCTAAACTCCGACTTTATACTATGGATTTCCTACCATAGAGAAGAGGGGGGTCAAATATTTTTGGCATCACCCAACCCATCGATTCCATAAATCTTTCGCATCAAACGACAAACCATGCCATTTGAATCATCCCATAATCTGACCGCCCTTTTTGTAATTAGAGCCTAATTCATACAACCGATTTCAACACTCTTAGACCCCCCATTTTTCTCTCCTAGTGATCGTGCTCCAATCAATGAGGTGAAATCCCTTTTTCTCTTGCTTACCATCTGCCCCAAAGAACTGTCTCATCAGCGTTTCGATCCTCTTTCGTATCCTCAAGTTAATAGTCTAGTAGAGAAAAAGAAAACGGGGATAGCCGAAAGGACATGCTTATGCAGAACCAACTTACCGCTCTTGGAGAGTGTCACAACCTTCCAACTCATCAGTTTACTCTCTAATATAGTTAATATTGGCCTCCAGTCAGATGTTATGCTTCGCCTCGAGTAACGACAACCCTAGATCAAGATGTGCAAACTGTCAATTTCGCATCCATAGTTTTTGTTGGAGAAGAAAAGAGTCCACCCATGTGTTTAGTACCACATGGGGGAGCAGTCACAATTGGGTCTGTCCGTGGGGCTATATAAGGAGCCCCACACCCCCTGTACTCATTGAGAAATTCAATAGAATATCTGCCCCGTTGAGGGCTTCTCCTGTGGTTTCATCCCGCTCCTCATGGAGTAGGGTTCCACATAAAAATCTTTGTGTTCTTCGTGATTATTCTTCTTTATTATGTTATCCCGCTTCCGCTTTCTATTTTATAACATGGTATCAGAGCGGGTTCGATTATCGAGGAATCATGTTTTATTTATTTATTGTCGAGATTCGATTTGAATTTTCATCTTAAGTGTTTATGTTCAAGTTGTAAGATCATTGTGTAAGATCATTGTCTATTCCAGAGATTTTTCTCTTATTCGGTTCGGATTATCATATTGTTCGAAAGGGACTAGGGTTTTCTTCACGAAACCCTAATCTTGGCCGTCATGCTTCCTGACATACATCTCCAGATCCCAGGTGGCTGTGAATCGTACTCCTGGCGGCACAACAGCAAGGGTTCCCATGAACCCTACTCCCTCCGGCTGCTGCATCTTCTGCCTTTGGCGGCGCCGCCATGAAATCTCCAGGCCGCATCTCCTGTAACGGCATCTTGCAACGCAAGATTTACGTCCAGGCCATCGTTCAACATTCAGAGCGAGCAGCATCCCTATCAGTCTTCCCAGGCGGTTCCCTCTGTTCGACGCACATCGCATCTCCTTCCAGCCTCCAAGTTCTGAAGGCCCGCGTCGCTCCAAAGTTGATACCTCCTCGCGTGTTGTCTACATAAGGGGGCGCAGCCCTTCCATGAGCGGAGAAACCCCGCGCAGGCGGCACATCTCCTGGCGGAATCTCCACCGCACGATTCCAAGAACTGCACCGCCAAACCCCCCCTTTTCTTCAAACTCCGCTCGCAGGCGCAGCAGCGCCATCTCCGACGACTCCAGGCGATGCGGAATCAACAAGCGGGGTAGAGAGCCGCTCCTTTTCTGACGCGCAACCCCAGCGGCGACCTCCAGGCACCCTTTGCCTCCAGCTGCGCGCTACTCCTTCCAATCGTGCCCAGGCGGGGCTCCCGCCTCAATTTTCGAGCGTTGGCGGCGGTGCTTCAGTCGCTAGAGCTCCCGCTTGCCCTATCCCGACGCCGCCCAGCAGTTGCGCTATCCCGTGCGCCCCTCAATCTTCAGGCAACGTGTCTCTCTCGCATCCCAGGCGACCTTGCGCTCCCAGGCGGCGGCGCCCTCCAGATCAAGTCCAGACGGCTTATCATGCAAACCAAGAGGAAGGGGGCGACGGCTTAGAATGGTTTCCCTCACGGGGAACCCTACTTCGAGACTCTGGACATTGAAATTGCAACGGGTGGATCATGCTGTGTTCCTAAGAAGGCTTTACCCTGTAAAGATGGCCAGCAAAAGACGTGGGTAGAGGTGGACAAGCCAAGGGCAAGCAAGTTGTGCGGCCGGCGCGTGAAGAAGATGTTGGGAACCAGACGGAGCCAGAAGGGCAAGGAGCGTTACCAATTCTCAAGGATATTCCTGGCAATAACTCTCCTCATTCCAAGGTGGTAACAGAGGCATTGAAGAGGGAACTTTTGATTGGTGGGGACCCACTGGCATATGCGTTGATGGGGGAAGAATTGATTGCCAATCTGGGTCCCGATGCCAATAAGGAATGATGTTTTTGGGGGCTTAAAGTGGGCTGTGAGTTGGCAAAAAAAAAAAAAAGGGAGTTGGCAAGAAAAAAAAGAGGGAGTAAAGTTGGGCTGAAAAAATGATGAGAGCCCATTAAAAAAAATGAAAAAAAAGGAGAAAAAAAAGGCGCGTGCAAGAAAAAGCCGTAGGCATATGGTAAAAAAAAAATAAAAAAAAAGGGCGCGTACAAAATGGAAAAAGCCGTACGCATAAAAAAAATGTGATTCATGTTTGCTTCTCCCAACTTGTCTATTATTTTCATTATTCTCACAAGTTTGGGAGAAAGGGGGAGTAAAAGCCATATGCATCATATATCATTGACTGACAGACCAAACACTCCGGATTTCACAGAATATCAAGTCATCTTCACCGTGCATCGATCTTCGTCGTGGTGTCTCTATCCTCGACATCGACTCCGCACTGGATTTGTTTTTCTTCAAGGCACGACGGAGACAAAGTCCGGTGACCCGCAGGCACGACAGAGACAGAGATCCGGTGACCATGTAGGCACGACAGAGACAGTCCGGTGACCTTCCAGGCACGACAGAGATACGTTCCGGTGACCTGATATACCCGTCAGCAAGCGGGTTTGTCTACCAGTTGCGGATACATACGTTTATTGTGGTGATTTCAAGTGAAGATGTAATGATGTATATTTTTCTTTATTGTTGCAAGTTGCAGCTGTCCCAGCTACCAACTTGAGGGGGAGTGTTGGAGAAGAAAAGAGTCCACCCATGTGTTTAGTACCACATGGGGGAGCAGTCACAATTGGGTCTGTCCGTGGGGCTATATAAGGAGCCCCACACCCCCTGTACTCATTGAGAAATTCAATAGAATATCCGCCCCGTTGAGGGCTTCTCCTGTGGTTTCATCCCGCTCCTCATGGAGTAGGGTTCCACATAAAAATCTTTGTGTTCTTCGTGATTATTCTTCTTTATTATGTTATCCCGCTTCCGCTTTCTATTTTATAACAGTTTTCATCTGGGATTGGCCAAAAGGAACCCATAATGACTTCTCTCTTCCGCAACCCTAAGATATCCTCAAAAATATCCACAAACTGAGCAGCTCCCCACGCCTGTTTCGTATTGCTCCCCAGGAAAATCATAGTGTCATTAGCGTATTGGAGTAACATAATATAGATATCTCCATTATGGTAACCTGGACACCAGCCATTTTGGACATTTACGTATAGCTGCCAATGCGTTAGCCATGATCACAAACAACATAGGGGCCAAAGAGTTCTCCTGAGGCACTCCACGCAGTGGCTGAAATATTGGGTCATCTATGCATATGCTCTCGAAGTCAAAGGTATGGATCCATTAAATTTTTTTATGGAAATCTATGAAGGAGAGGAGATTGCATTGAGAAAAAAATGGAAGGAGAAGATATAAAGGAGCATCATATTGGGGTCAGATAGAACTAGATTATGAATAGCTTTTAAGTATCTGCATTGTATTTTATACTGAAATTATTTTCTTTTTCAAAAACCGATGTTTGAACTGGCGATTTTGTTCAATTGGTTCAACCGGGTCAAGCGGTCCAACTGGGATTTGATCATTTTTGGCTCATTTTGGCTTTTTGAGTAAAAAAACAGATGATTGGACCGTTTTCCCTCCGGTCCTTGGTTTAACCTGTTGAAGCGGCCTGTTCGGTTCAGTTTTTAAACCCTTGCTTAAAACCATGCACCAAATCAAGCTCCACCAGAAGCAATCAATAGAGAGCACTATTATTTCTTTCCATGGTTGACGGGGAGCTCTGTGTGTATGTTAGAAATGCCTAGATATCATAACACAAATTATCAATGACAATTCTGCCTTGCAAGAGGAAGAATCTTATCATGATTTTCCGAGAAAAGAATAGCATTTTAAAAAAGTAAATGCGCATAAAATTATGTTATATTGTTCTTTTCAGCCAAATGAAAACAACAGGGCGACGAACTGCGGCGAGCGAGGTATGAGGGAGTCTGGCGAATGGGAGATATGGCGACAGGAGCGAGGGTGCAGAGCTTATGGGAAGCAGCGCGATCGCCTTCCACGAGTGTGGAGGCCTATTGGGAAAAGAAGCAGTCTAAGAGGAGCCTTCACATCAAAATGCTTCAAGTGCAACGATCATGGGCATCATGCTCTCAAGTGTAGGAACGTAATTCTATGCTTTGGTTGCAAGGGCATTGGCCACTGTAGGCGGAACTGCGCTCGTCACGTCGTGAACGGGTCCGAGCCTAGTCCAGTAAGTTTAAAGAAAGAGAGGATTCCGGAGAAGATGGAAGTGCATCCTGGCATGGAGTGGGCATTGGACAATATTCTGGTGGGAGTATGTCCCTCGGCAATGGACTACCTGCAGTGGGCGATGGCCAATATCACACGGAAAATTGGCTCAATGTTTGGCGGGAATGTGGTGTAGATGGACCCCTCGTTAGTCTATGCGCGAGGTCTTTCGGTGAAGGAGGTGGCTATGCTCTTGCCATGACCTGGTGGAGGTGATTCGAGTGAGATGATATGGCGGAGACCAACATTTTGGGATGGGGCTTCACAAACAATGTATTACGAGGTTCTGACTCTAAGAGGAATGCCTCTAAGGGCTCGCGATCTTTCATCCCTGGAGAGGTTGCTCATTGATGTGGGGGAGGTGATCACTATTCTATCAGATGGTTAGGAGAAGGGCAAAACGCCAGATGTGAGGGTTGAAGTGGTTGCCAGGCGGGCGAGAATACCATCAGAACTCATCCTAAGGGTGGGTAAGCCTCTTTCCTGATTGCGATGGCATAGACATCCACTTGCGCGACGGAGATGATCACAGGCGCTGCGGACGTCGGACATACAAAGGAATGTGGAGAGGCAGGGCTAGTGGTGGGAAGCGGAACCGATGTGACTGTTGAGGTTCCTGATGCACGAACCCCAATGGCAATCTTTGAAGCGAAGGACTCAGAAGGACTCTCAGGGTGGGAGACTTGGGGAGTCGGCTCGGTTCCGTACTATGGTGGATCCATAGGAGATGGAGGCATATACTCGGATCCGGGTGGCACCTTCAACTATCCAGTTGGGCTTACAATTTTCAGGCAGACTCCTACACCCAGTTCGACACTAGACCCGGTTGGGCTTGATTTTTTGGGCATGGCGGGCACATCGCGTCAGGTTCAAGTGGCCTCAAATTTATTGCTGGAATCGAACATGTTGGGGATCATCTCCTCGGGGCTGAGAGGTCCGAGTTCCTCGACGATCCATGCAATGTCGGCGATGGCCATCTTTGAACAGGAGATTGATGAGATGGGGGCAGCGGGTATTGTTGGCAATAAGAAGAAATCGGTCGGAAGAGGCTCGGAGCGACAAAACTCCGAAGACGGAGCTTCTTACGAAGGATGCTCTAGTCTGGGGCAACGCTTTGGGCAACAATACTCAAGATTGTCGGCAAGGGAGCGACGCAAGCTGTGCAATGAATCAAGAACGAAGATTGTTTTTATCCAGGAAACTAAGCTTTACCCCGAATCATGGTATTGCCTGGTTTGAGGTCCGAGGAAGTGCCATTTCTGAGTTTCGTGAGTTCCTGTCCGTGTTGCTTAAGAGGAGATCGAATGAATTGTCTTTGTTACTCATGATTGTTTATGGGCCATGCAATGGAGTTGGGATAACAGATTTTATTGAAGAGTTGCAGAAGGTGCGCAATTCCTTCCCTCAAGCGTATTGGACCATCGGAGGAGACATTAACACTACCTTATTTCCTGACGATTGCCCTCGGAGGAGGGGCGGAAACGATAGTGGGTCGCAGATGTTGGCTGAATTTGTGGTGGAATATGGCCTCGTTGTGGTTGATGCTGATGGCTGTAGATACACTTGGAGGAGTACTAGATCCAGATCGCGTATTGATAGATTCATGCTTTCTACCGAGATGTTGCAAATGTTTTTGTTGATTCGTGCGTGGGCACCCCCTCGTGCATATTCTGATCATACACTGTTTGTTTGGTCTTCCGATGAGAGTGTGGCCCCTCGCACCTTTTTTAGATTTGAACGTGCATGGCTTTTAGAGGATGGCTTCAAGGATATGCTTGCTTCTTTTTGAGGTGATGCATCCTACCAGTTCGGTGGTTGTGCGATTTGCATTTGAGCTCTGCTCCCTACGAAGACGTCTCTGGGATTTTAATAGGCAAACTCGTAAAACAAGAAGGGCTTTTAGGAGGCTAGTCCAAGAGGAGGTAGTCCGACTAGACCAATTGGAGGACACACGTGTCTATCAGTGGAAGAAGCAAAGCAGAGGAGCAATTGTCTTAATGACATCCAAATTGAGGATAGAAAACATGAGGCGGAATGGAGACAACACTCAAAATAGAAGTGACTTCGGGAGGGGGATGAAAACATGAGATACTTTCATGTGATGGCAAGTAACAAAAGAAGGCATAACTTCATCCACCACCTTAAGATTGATGGGGAGGAATTTAGAGGCGACACTGAGCTGGGAAGAGCGCTCAAGAATTGGTTTTTACACGCAGCAGAAGGGCCACAAGGAAGTGGTGGGGGTTGACAGGGAAGGGGGTCGTAAAATTTTGACATCGCTGGCGGAGGCGCTTGAGGCGGCATTCACGGAGGAGGAGAAGACCAAACATGCCGTTTTTGCTCTAAATGCGGATGACACTCCGGGCCGGGCGGCTTTTCGATCGTTTTCTATAGAGAATTTTAGGGGGTCATCAAGGGTGACGTAATGGAGTTTCCGCAGGAATTCAGAGATGAAAATTGGGGATTGAAAGGATGAACAAGGGACTCATCTTCTTCTTACCGAAGAGGGACAACCCAAGTCGGATCGAGGACCTCAGATCAATTGTATCATCTCTCCGGAGCAATCGGCCTTTATCCCTGGAAGGCTTATGGCAGACGGATGGGTTTTGGTATCTGAGATACTACATGAGTGGCAACGGCACCGGACTAAGGGCATAGTGTGGAAGGTGGACTTTTTGAAGGCATACGACTGCTTGGACTTGCGTTTCATCTGGGCATCGCTTGAAAAGAGAGGTTTTCCAAGACTGTGGATCTCTTGGATGAAAAGATGCATTATGACATCGTCATTCACAATGTTGGTGAACGGACACCCCGAGGGTGGTTTCTTTCAACCGCAATGCGGTATTAAACAGGGATGCCCCCTGGCACCCTTATTATTTGTCATTGCAGCTGATGCTTTAACGACTATGGTGAAATTAACATAGGAGGAACGATTGTCTTCGGGTTTCCACAATGATGACATATCGGTACCGATTTTGCATTACATTGATGACACTGTTTTATTTCTTCAGAATGATTTGCAACATGCTAAACAGACATCAAAGATGTTGGAGATATTTAGAAACATCTCGGTGCTCCAGATTAATAGGGATAAGTCCCTATTCGTGCTGATTGGATTGGGGCAGGAGGATGTTAGAATAATGGGAGAGGTCCTAGATTGTGGGAGGGGGGACCTACCAATCACCTATCTTGGTTTGCCCTTGGTGCTTGGTCGGCTTCGGAAGTCGGACTGGCGTGTGGTGCTTGGGAGACTGGAAAGTAAACTAGCAGGTTGGAAGGCCAGGATCATATCCAAAGGCGGGGAGGTGGTGCTGCTTAAGCATGCGTTATCGGCGGTACCTATGTTTTTCTTCTCCTGCAGGAAACTGCCAAAGAGTATCTGTTAACAAATGGAACAACTTATGAGGAGGTTCCTATGGTCGGTTGGTAAACAAGAGCACATAGGGAAATATCAATTGGGATGGGAAATGGTTACCGGGAGGAAGAAGGATGGTGGCCTCGGCATCCTTAGACTTCAACACATGAATAAAGCCTTGATGTCCAAATGGATCATTAGATTGTGGGGAGTCGAGGAGGATCTAACGTCTAGATTGGTGCGGAAGATATACTCGATTGGAGGGGACTTGCATTTGTCGCACGTTAGATGCCCCTCCTCCATTTGGTTGGGGCTGAGGGACACTCTTCCTGAGATGAAGGAGGCACTGCGACCCGTGATTGGCAATGACCAATCCTTCAGATTTTGGATTGTTGATTGGGTGAATTTTGGACCATTGAAGGATCGATTCCCACGCCTCTTCCGGCTATCCACATACAAGTTTGGTAGCATTGCGACAACTTACTCTAATGGTGCATGGAAGTGTGGAACCCCTGTCTCACGGCATCTTTCTCGGAGCAATGTTTTCATGACTACGTGCAACTACTTACTGATCTTGAGGTGGATGGACCGGTTGGCGGTAGAGACCATTTCGTGTGGGCGTTCGGGAAATTTAGCATCAAGAAGGCATACATCTTTTTGGAGCAGGGACAAACTGGAAACCAGACGGAGCAAGATCGGGATTTCACGCTGATCTGGAAGTCAAAAGTCCAACATAAGATTAAATTCTTCCTTTGGCTCGTTAGACACGGTCGCATTATGTCGAAGATAAGGAGGGATAATCTCTTTCATTCAGGGACCGTGTTTGCACGAGATGCAATGAGGATGACGAGGATTTGAAACACTTATTTTTCGGATGTCATACTTCGTCGCGGATAAGGGAAGAGGTTGGGATTCGATAGTTGAATGTGGAAGATTCAGCCGCATTCTGGGCGTCGATTAGGGCCGTGGGCGACAACTCTCATGATGACGTATCCCCGGCATACTTGCTCTTGTGGGCATTCTGGTGCGTGCGCCAACGATTCTACATTGAAAATGTCCTTAACCACCTTAGAAGACTGGTGGCAGGAACATGCTGACAGTGTGGATTGTATACGGTTTTTGGTTCCTTTTTTTGTTTGCAACTCTTCACACATATATCAATGAACTCTTGAGGTTACGATAAAAAAATGAAAAACAACCGGGCCAATTTAACAAAGAATAATTACTGTGAATAAAAAACAGGGGCGTTTGCCTTTAAGAAATTCAGGAAAAGACGTATTGAAGACGCATAGATTTGAAATAGGGAAACCTTTATAAACTGAATACTAGCTTGTATGTTACAAATGGCTAGATATTATAACACAGATTATCAAACTGACAATTCAGCCACTTAAGATGCATAATATATCATGATTTTCCGAGAAAATGATAGCATTTTGAAAAACCATAAGCAAGGTGGAGGAAATGCCATGGAAAATTATGTTACATTGCCATTTCCTGCCAAATGAAAACAGCAGGGCCAATTTAGCAAAGAACAATTGCTTATTCTGGAACAAAAAATGGGGGTTTACGTAAGAAATTCAGGAAAAAAGATGTATCAAAGACATCGATTTGAAACATGGAAACCTTCATAAACTGAATTTGTGAATGCTTCAGTTATAAAAAAGTTTTATTTTAAAATTTATCATGTAAAAGGGACAACTTGATCTAAACATTTGCTTACGCTTACAATGAGTTAGATTGGCAAACAATTTAAATGAAAATTATGATGTTTTTTTGTGCATTTGCACCCATTGACAACATGGCTCAAAATTGGGACATAGTACAGGGGGAGAAACGTAATGTGAACACCTTGCCCTTTAATAGCTTCTGTCACTACCAGACTTGATGGAACTTTGTCACTCATTGTTTATTTTGTTGAAACACGAAATGCTAGTCTGTCAGCACAACCTTTTATCTGCTGATTTTATTTTTTTCTTATGCACACGTTCTCGTCTCTGACAATATTAGTAGACTTGAATTTCTAGATCATTCATTATTTTTATGGTACGAATGAACCAATGCATATTTGTTGGGAAAAATAAGAGACTTGTTTATTCCATATGCCTTAGCCTCTCATATACAGGGGAGTAGCCTATGGTTAAATTACATCAAGAGTCCATAAGAAAATAAAAAATAGGAAACTGTACAAATAACATAACAAATATCTCTACACTCCCCCTCAAGATGGAGCATAGATGTCGATCATGCTCAGCTTGGACGAGCACTTCGGGAATGACCCTCTAAGTCTTGGTAAAGATATCTGCAGTTTGGTCCCTTGAGCTAACATGAGACATTGAAATAAAACCTTTCTGAATCATATCTCGTATATAGTGACAGTCAACCTCAATGTGCTTGGTTCGTTCATGAAACGCTGGATTATTAGCAATAAATATAGCAGCTTGATTGTCACACTCCAGAGCCATAGGAAGTGGGACTTCTATATATAGATCTGTAAGAACAACTTTCACTCACATCATTTCTGTACTGACCTGGGCCATAGCCCTATACTCAGACTCAACACTAGATCTGGCTACAACAGTTTGCTTCTTGCTTCTCCATGAAATAAGAGAGTTTCCAACATATACAACAAATCCAGTGGTGGACTTCCTATCCTTGGGACATCCTGCATAGTCTGCATCTGCACACGCTGAGATAGCAATCTCCTTGTCTTTCTTGAACAATAGACCTGCACCTGGAGATGATTTAAGATACCTAAGTATCATATGTATAGCATCCATATGTAACTGACGTGGTTGCTCCCTGAACTGGCTCACCCGACTAACAACAAAAGAGATATCGGGTCTGGTAATAGTCACATAAAGAAGTTTTCCCACCAGTTCTCTGTATCTTCTCTTATCTACCTCATCAGTGTCATATAATTTCATGCTCGGATCCATAGGTGTAGTTGCCGGTCGACATCCAAGCATTCCTGTTTCACTCAACAGGTCAGTGACATATTTCTTCTGGGTCATTACCAGTCCATGAGGATTTTTGGCGAACTCCAATCCCAGAAAATATCTAAGGACTCCAAGATCCTTGGTGAAAAATTCACGACCCAGCATTTCTTTCGCCCTCTAAATTCCTTGTCCATCATCACCTGTAATTAAGATATCATCTACATACACCATAATTGCAATAATATCTTTGGACGTTTTCTGTATAAACAGGGAATGATCTGCATTGGAACGTCTGTACCCCTATTTTCCAAACAAGTCTGAGAGCTTCTGGAACCAAGCTCGAGGGCTTTGCTTAAGACCATAGATGGCCTTATGAAGTCTACACACCTTAGAACACTCCCCCTCAACAACAAAACCAGGTGTCTGTTGCATGTAAACTTCCTCATGCAAGTCACCATATAAAAATGCATTCTTAACATCTAATTGGAATAGTGGCCAATCACGAGTAACCGTAACAGAAAGAAGGATCCGTAGGGTGGAATGGCGAGTAACCGACGAGAATGTATCAAGATAATGCACCCCATATGTCTGTGTAAACCCACGAGCAACCATGCGTGCCTTGTATCTGTCAATGATGCCATCTGCATTCTGCTTAACTGTGAAGACCCACTTGCAGCTCACTGTAGACACACCGGTAGGTGCAGGGACAAGGCTCCAGGTACCTCTTGACTGAAGAGCAGCCATCTCTTCTTTCATAGCTAAACGTCATCTACTGTCCTTCAACGCATCTTGGTAATTCCGTGGAATATCCATCGCAGATAGTGCAATGGCAAAGCTCCTGAATTCCCCAGATAAACGATCAAAAGAAACTGTGGATGCTATAGGATATGACGTGCAACCGCGCTTCTGTTTCCGAAGTGCAATAGGTAGATCCAAATCACCTGCATTCTTATCTGGCCTTTGTAATACAACCTGCTCAGGTAAATCGTTAGATCCATCATTATTGAATAGATTCTCAGAACATACCTCAGGCGAGCTACATGATGAGCGGTGACCATGAGCAGAAGCATGCCGACGGGTATAGTGGAGTGGCAATGGGGGAACATGAACTGTAACAGGAGGTGTAGGAGATCTAGATAGTGGTGGAGGTGGTGAATATATGGCTTCATAAGTGTTTGAGGATACCAACCGATCACCTGTAGGGGAGAAGTACGCAACAGACTCAAAAAAGGTGACATCAGCACTAACAAAGTATTTCCTGCGCAACGGATCATAACATCTGTACCCTTTTTGTGTCCTGGAGTACCCGACGAAAACACACTTGACAACCCTATGAGAGAACTTGTCAATACCTGGAGACACCTGATGGACAAAGGCAACCGAGCCAAACACACATGGAGTAAGAGTGAACAATTCTTTTTCAGGGAAAACTAGGGAGAAAGGAATCTTCTCACCTAAGACAGACGATGGCATGCGATTAATGAGATAACACGTCATTAGGACAGCATCGCCCCAGAAAGAATGAGGAGCATGGCTCTGTATGAGAAGCGTTCTAGTGACATGAAGTAAATGACGATGTTTCCTTTTTGCAACTCCATTTTATTGGGAAGTATAGATACAAGATGTTTGGTGTATAATCCCTTGTGTTGAAAAGTAATTTGAGAGAGTATGAGTACAAAATTCTAAGGCATTATTGCTTCTCACAATCTTTACCTACGCAGAAAAAACATTACGAACTTCATTTATGAAATTTATGATAACATTCCTAGCTTCAAATTTATTCTTTAACAAGAAGGCCCTTGAAACACGAGAAAAATCATCCACAATGACCATATAAAACCTGTGTCCCTGATGATCAGGAACACGACTAGGCCCCCAAATATCAACGTGAAACAACTCAAACTTGGAGTTACTACTCCGACTCTAAGGACTGGGAACGATAGACCGATGATGCTTTCCCAACTGACAAGCCTCACATTTAGGGCTGTCAGAAATTTCTCAGGTTCGACATTTGCTCAGATTCGGCTCGCTGAAAGTTCGATTCAGATTCGATTCGAAAATAAACGAACCGAATCTGAACACGAGTTTGGGTTCGATTAAATAAATGAACCAAACCTTAAAAGCATAGGTTCGCTCAGGTTCGATTCGTTAAAGTTCGATTATATACACACATACATACATAAAAGTATATATACGTACATATTGTATATATACAAGGAAAAAAATACATTCTATGTTAACATAAGGGCATTCACTTATTTTTCCAAACCCATCCAGTCATCCACTCCCTAAGTCTCTATTCCCGAAACCCCACAAAACCCTCCCCTGCAACTGCAGTTTTCCCTTTGAACAGAAATGCATACACAACATTTATTCTTAAACGAACCTTTAACGAGCCGAACCGAACCTTTGCGAACCTTACCCGAGCCGAACCGAACCTGATTACAGTTTTCATTTTATCGAGCCGAACCGAGCCCGAACATGAAAGTATGCTAAACGAGCCGAACCGAGCCTGGGTTGATTCGCTTAGGTTCGACTCGTTTACACCCCTACTCACATTGGATAGACGCGTGAGGTGAAACCTGAGGTAAAACACGGCACAATTTCTGAAGCGATAGCTGGCCAAAACGCAAGTGCCACATGTACGGAGAGACAGGTCCAGCTGGAAGAGAGGAGATTCCGGCATAAGGAGTCCGACTGAGACAATATAGGCCACCCTGCTTATAGCCACACCCAATCACGTTTCCCGTAAGGATGCCCTGAAAAATGAGAAAAGATGGATCAAAAATTACTCGACATTGTAAATCCTTTGTAAGTTGGCTAATGGACAACAAATTCATAGAAAAATCAGGTGTGTGCAATACATTCTTGAGGTGCATAGAAGGTGTCAGGCTAATCTC
This sequence comes from Ottelia alismoides, assembly GCA_037367405.1. Classification (NCBI taxonomy): domain Eukaryota; kingdom Viridiplantae; phylum Streptophyta; class Magnoliopsida; order Alismatales; family Hydrocharitaceae; genus Ottelia; species Ottelia alismoides. Next base: position 193,999 of record JAZKJV010006211.1, read on the forward strand.
CCCCTGATCAGTAATTGGGGAGTGCGTCCCATTAGTAATAACCACAATACGACCTGAAGGAACCTGTCGGTAGGCTGTAAGTAGACCTCGATCACTACACAGATGATGTGTGCCACCAGAATCCATAATCCACTCTAAAGTATCAGATCCACTACAACTAGTGAATGCATAAGTGCTACCTGAGGTACTGGTGGATGCAGAAGCTGATGCAACAAGACCAGATGGAGGAATAATGCCCCTCAGACGAGCTACAAGATCATCAAAGCGCTGATCTGGAGAAGAAACAGATGGAGGTTCAATCTGTTCAACTACTCGTGCAGAAGCAGGAAATCCATGTTTGGAATAACATGTGTCCTCTCTGTATGTATAGAATGATGGAAAAAAGTGCACGATGGCCGAACACGACCTCCTTTGCCTCGAGGTCCACGACCACGAAACTGATGATGACCCCCACGACCTCGATTCGCTGCTATAGCTGAGGCGGTCTGATTTGCAGTAGATGAAGGGACATTAATACAACTCAACCTTCCATCTGAGGAATAGTGGAATCTGCCAAGTTCTGGGAACGTGCAACCTCGTACTCTAGATCAAGGGCTGCTAGAAATACACCAACCATAGTGGCATTCCGGTAGGTCTTCTGTTGCTCAGGAGTGGCTGTGAGAGGCATGATGCTATAAAGCTTCTCAAACATTCCACGTAAAGACGTGTATAATGAGTGTAGAGGCCGTCCATTATGCTTGATTGTAAATATGTCATGCTGGAGTTGTAGAATTTTCGTCTCATTCTTTGCCTGTGAATAGGTAGCAGCCAGAATATCCCACATTGCTTTTGCAGTGGGCTGATGGAGAATATCATTGGCAATTTCAATTGCTAAAGTTCCTGATAGCCAAACCTTGACATATGCATCATCTGCCTCCCATGAGGCGTTGACCCCAGAATTCTCAGCAGGCTCTTCCTCAGTAAGAATGTGCTTCTTACCAGTTGACTTCATCATACTCATGAACTGCATTGCCCACAGTTCGTAGTTTGACCTGTCCATCTTCATAATAGGCGTAGGACCTCTGAAGGCGCCTGTAGATGGGATATCTGCCTTGCTTTCTGACATGATGATAATTGAAGACTAGGGTTGTATACTGAAGATATGATTATCTACACTGACATTCACGGGTTTGGTTGCATGTGTAGACTCAAGCCACCAAACCCATTAACATGGAGACGCGGGCGAATGTCTACTTGCTGACGAAGATACCCTAGGGTTAGCCGAACCCTAGGATGTGGCCGAACCTTAGGCGAGATGCACTAGGAGGGATACACGAGACCGAGTCACAACGCTCAAGAGACCAAGGGGCGTGCGGAAAGGCGGAGGAGCGTCAAGGAGCACATGGCGTTGGAAGGAGGGGAGCGCGCGGGGCCTGGGCAACGTGCGGTGCCGAGGCGGCGCGCAAGAGGTGCCCACGGAAGTCGAGGTCGAGTCGGCGTGCTGGAGGCCGGGGCCTAGGCGGCGCACGGGAGGCCTAGGTGTCCTGGGCACACGGGGAAGTCTGAGACCGAGGCCTAGGCAGCACGCGAAGAGCTTGGAGGTGGGGGCTAGGGTTAGGGTTTGGTTCGAGAACTCTGGTCTAGGACCGTCGCTCTGATACCATGTTGGGAAAAATAAGAGACTTGTTTATTCCATACGCCCTAGGCTCTCTTATATAGGGGAGTAGCATATGGGTAAATTACATCAAGAGTCCATAAAAAATAGAAAACAGTACAAATAACATAACAAATATGTCTACAATGGTTATTTTGTTTGAGCATTTTCCCTTTACATAATATCAGTTGCCCCTTCATCGTGATTTCTATGAATGCCTGGATGTGCATAAGAGTTACTCTCGTTAACAGATAATTTTGTTGAGATTTTCACTTTTGATGGAGTATTCAACATGAGTCGCTGACAAAATTTTAAACTTCCTGTTAGAAAACATGAAAGAGTGGGACTCTCGTTCTCCGGATTTTCTTTTGTATAAGTTCTGTTTTCCCTTGTTTTTTGGAGTTAACAACTGAACCACACCATTTGTCCAGAAAAAAATTAACATTATCTTTTTACTTGTTAGGTATGGACATTATTTATTCGACAATGGTAGCTACGAGGAAGCTCTGGATCAGTTTTTAGCATCTCAAGTCGATATCACCTACGTGCTTTCATTGTATCCATCCATCATTCTTCCAAAAACCACTGCTGTTATGGAACATGAGAAATCAATTGATTTTGCTGATGATTCACTTCTCTCGAGGGCTTCTTCAGATGCCTCAGATGAGATGGAATCTGCATACCCATTGCAGGAACATGATGACAGGAATGCACTTGAAGCTAGGAAAATGAATCACAATTCTCTGATGGCACTTGTAAAGTACTTGCAGAAGAAGAGGCTTATTATCTTAGATAAGGCTGTGGCTGAGGTAACAGAGGAAGTTGTCTCCGATGTGGTTCAATCATCCGATTTCCGAAGACCAAAGAGCTCATCTAAGGTAGTGCCTATTTTATGACAGAAAGATGTCCATTCCTAAAATATTTACATTCCCTTCTTGCTGATCATGCTAAAGAGTTCTCAATACAAACACAAATACATATTTCATGTATTAAGGAGGATTTAACTGTGTGGTGTGGACATTGTATCAACCGATACAAAGGGCAAGGCCAATGATAACCGATTTTTGGGTATACTCAAATTCATCATGCATTCCCCTTCCCCAGCTTTCTTTGTTTTTATTCCTATTAAGTTGGTAATTTTATAATGGTGCATATATCAAATTCTTGAATATAATGTGATGATGCAGGGGGAGAGAGAGGTGGCAAATGTTAGCGTGAGAGATGGAGAAGGGGGGTGGATGCCTAGGTAGGATTGAGAGGTTGAGTGTGAGAAGAGGAGGTGTGGTGCGGCTATGCAACGGAAAAAGCGAGGTGATGGTGGCGACACATGGCTTGGGGATGGAGGTGGGGAACACAGGGATGAAGGGTAAGGTTCTGGTCGAGTCAGGGGCAGTTGGCAAAGAGGACCACCGTGCGATGGGGGATGTTGATCCAGGCTAGAGGGCCTGGGAAGGTTGGGTGGTGGTAGTGGAGAGCTGATGTGAAGGGGCACAAGGGGGTAGATGCTTGAAGGAGGATGGGGGATGTCGGTACCGAAGATGCATACACAATGTCGTTCCACCTCAAAGCGACGTATGTTGTGGTCCTTTCTATGCTGAGGTGATAACCAATTCGCTGTGGCTTGCAGGGTGGTGGTCTATTTCAGGTGTGGTGGTGGCATTATATAGCATAGTGTTTGGCTAAGGGGTTTTTGATGATGAAGGTGTACTGATTGACAAGGAATCAGATTTGGCAGTGGAGATGTCTTTGGCAACTTTGTTCCTTGGATTCGTCAATGATGTCGTAGATATTTGTCCAGAGGCTCTCTTCTCATGACTTATGTTGGATGCTCCTGTGAACATCAGAGTGTTGGTCAGTTGGCATTACATGGAGTTTATCAGTGTTGCGTGATGGAGCAGACATGCAAGTTCGTCGTTATTTTTTCATGGTGAAGGGTCTCTCAGTTCGTTCCTGGAGCTTCACGATGGTTAGGTTTACTCTTACTTCTCCGATGAAGGTGGTGGAAGTGGTGGACGATGGACTTCGATCGGAGGAGCTCTTCGATCTTGTGGCGGAGTCAAAGGGCTCAATGGGGACGTTTCTTTTGACGGTGGAGTTCCCAGTGGGCGAGTTGTGTACGTTGTCTACTTTCTCGACTGACAAGGCGATGTTGACGATGCTGGTGGCGTCTGATGGTTGTGTAACAAAGGGGTGGTTCTCTGGGAAAGCAGAAGAGGTCGAAGATGAGTTGAGATAGTTCACCTCTCAGGTCTCCTAAGTTGACATGTTTACCATCGTATAGATGGAGGGAGGAGGACTGGAAGTTTTGGGTTCGGTTCCAGATCTAGAGGAATGCCCTTTATTTGTAAAGCTAGTGTCGACTGCTTTGGAAGGGATTTGGTTGTGGATCCTACCATTTTTGGCATTGCCGCATGCCATTTTCTCCCCCGGCAACTGCACAAGTTGCTGAGTTGATGGACAATGGTGGGCTTGGTTTGGTTAGTCTGGTTTTGGTGGGCTATGTTGAGAAGGCGACCAAGGCTTTGACTCTCAGGTGTAACTTGTACTCTTGGGGTGCAGATCAAATAGTTGTGAGCAGGGGGTTGATTTTAGACTGGGGGGGTGCAACACCATGGTCCCGGGAAGGGGGTATTGTTAGAGGGCATTGGTTGCAACGGGAGGAGCGAGCTTTGTAGGTTTTTCAACATAGAAGGCATAAGGGGAGGATGTTGTTTGAGTGGTGAAGGACATGGAGGACTATAGTTAATGTACTCGTAATAAATGCCTCAAATTTCGATTTCGGTCACCATTTTGATGATCGATCGAAATGAAATTTCGGTCATTTCGGCTGGTTTTTGAACTGGCCCCCAAAATTCAGTCGATATAGGCCATTTCGGCCAATTTCGATCACCTACCGAAAGTGAAATTCGATCGAAATTCGGCTGAATTTTAGCGAAATTTGATCCCATGCTCGTAAGGACAAGAGGAAGGGGGAGTACCTTTGTGATTGGGTAGCGTGCAAGGTTTAAAAAAATGCGAGGTGTAATGAGATGGTTTCCCCTTCATCGAGGCAAGGCGTAAACATCTAGTAAAATATTATAAAGAAACTATCCAAATATTATGGAAATAAAAACAAACTATGAGAAACCGACATCCTTACCATTCTAAGCATTATATTAAGGCATTAAAACTACAAATAGCATTCTAAAGATCATTTCCTTTATTTATGGTCAACATATGATAAATAATGACTACTCACTTCTTTAACCGCTATTATAACACACCTCACATTTTCTATGCATTTACTATTATAGCATCAAGTAAATATTGTAAGAGATACTTATTAATCATGGACATAGTCATACTGAGAAAAAAAGTGAAAGAGGATCAATGATCAATATGAAATAAGAAAAAAGGGTAACATAGTCTAAAGACGATAGTCTTATTTATAACTATGGAAAGATGCTTTATTTCTAGAGTTTATAAAGCAGTAACAATTTTTTAGTGTCTGTTTAGTGGCTGTTTATGTTTTGGATGAATGGTACATGCCTACGAAATTATTATTAATTTTCCTTTGTGCTAATGATTGATAGTGTTCTCATTTAAAACTTATATAGAGTTATGTGAATTATTTGTACTTATGTATATACTACATAATAGTGTACATATCAAAATTTAGACTAGGAATCTTCATTATAATGAAAGAATGCGAAGCTTTTTTGGTTGAAGTTTTGATCTTCAAAAAACTCAAGATTTGGTTCATGTGGTTTATGCAACACCGTGCCACCTCACCAGTGACTTGAGGCGCACACCTCATATAAACTGGGTGAGACTTAAGACTCAATGCATTTTTTGTCAAAAATGCCTCGAGTTGCACGCCTTGCGATCTTGAGGTGCGCTTTTTAAAACAATGGTGGCATAATCTATGGAGGTTGGGCAATACTTCAATGTCACCTTGTATGCTTCTGATCGCACTTGGTATAGTGGTAATAGATCTTGGTTTGTGGTTGTTCGTTGGCTTTGAGGTTGATATGTCCGTGGAACTGTTGGATGCAACAAGCTCTCGGTACTCGTGACAGTATTTGTCATTGCGATCTTGCCTCGATTACTTTCTTCGTTCAATGGAGCTGTTGGAGGCCTTTTCATTGGCATATGTTCACTCTTTACCACATTCACATTTAGATTACTCATCTATTTGTTGGAACTCTAGTGAGGGTTGTCGACCAAGTAGCCTCTTTCGATTCGAGCATTCGTAGGTGCTCGAGGATGGCTTCAGGGTGTGTGTGTGGTTTTTGTTGGCAGGTTCGTAACGCGTATGGTTTGGCTTCACGAAAGTTGGCCACGAAGCTCGAGGCTCTACGTAGGATGCTGACTGAGTTCGAATGAGAGGTCCAGACTCATTGAAAGGAGTTGTGAATGAGGGGCCAGACAAAGGTTGTTTTCCTTGATGCACTTGAGCTCCATGGTATTGTTAATGGAGGAGGTAAGGGGGGAGCAACCTTAGACTCTACGAGGACAAAAACTGAGAGGTTTAGTTTTAAACAAGCTTAGATGAAGGAGGGAGTGCCAACACCCGTTTATTTTCAAAATGTGGCTAATATGAGAAGAATATGCAACTTGGTTCACACGCTAGAGGTCGATGTGGAAAATGTGGATGGGGTCCAAACCATTGGGGTTGCTGTCGGTCGGGGAATTTCATGAGCTGAGTAGGTGGGCATCCCATGGTGGTGCGTGGCGGGTGGGTAAAGGCATGCCACCAACTGTCTAAGATGCAAGTTTCTGAGCAGGAGGAGCCATTTGCAAGTGACGTCTGTACAATGGTTTTTGCATTATATATGGGTTCCCTTGATCCATACAGTTTCTCAATCTTCTTCTTTAGAGAGCTTTAGGAGATGATTTAGTAGGATGTAGAGGTGGTGGTTGAGGAATTGCAGCCCATGAATCAAGGCTTCAAGCTTTTAACCGCTTCCTCTTGTTGTTCCTATCACAAAAGGACGTGGGGCGACCACTAGATGATATATGGCCTTTTTGCTATGTTCGATGCTAATCCCATCATTGCGAAGGTGCTTGTGAATTATCTTTATGAGGTTATGGATTCCATCATTACGCCTATTCATGCGACTTTCGCTTGGGAAAGCATATGGTGTATGACATGGTGATGGCATTTGAGATTATTTCTTATTGGTGGTGGAGGAAGATAAACAAGCTTGGTTTGGAAGGTTGAATTCTCCAAGGCATGTTATTGTACTGATTATAGGTTCATATGCACTTTCCTCTCCCATTACATGTATTACGACAACCTGTGGTGGAGAAGATGGAGTCGAGACTTGTATGTCCTGCTTGTTGGGGGGACTTTGTCCTCTTCAATGTAGTGTTGTCTGCTATTCTGATCTTTTTTCGGCCAACCCACTTGCTTCTTGTTGTTATTCAAGGACATTTTGCATTCTTGACAATTAAGTTCTTTTTTTGGCCAATTCTGGTGACATATAAGGGATGCCTTTGGTGAACTAGAGGACATTGATACTATTTGAAGAGGATTGTCGATTATGGAGGCTACTTTTGGAGCAAATGAATAATGTTTTGCTTGTCATGCGGGTGACCTACATCTGGGGTGGTGGTTCAAATCTTTATTATCTTTTATGTCAGATATCGATTGTATGGTTCATGGCGGACCTCTCGATTCATGTAGGGATGGTGCATGCAACACCGAGTTTCTTTAGAGGTGCTTGTTTAGTCGTGCTTGCGGTCTCGCATATCTTGTGTCCTGACGTGGGGAATGATAGTGTTTTCGATTCTGGTTGGATGGTTGAACTAGCCACATTATGTTGTATGTCAGTTTTCCTCACCTTTTTACTGTGGATATGGATGAAGGGATGTCTGTTGGTGGGTGTTTAGACATTAGAAGGTGGTTCTCGTGATTTCACTAAGATTCTTCAAATTAACTTGTCACAGAAGCTGGCTCTAGTGGAGTCTTTCTATGATTTAGGGGCCGTTTAGTAGGCCTGATCATTAGACGTGTGCGAATGACTTGTTCTCTATTAGAAATGCATAAAAGACCTATGCTATGACAGTTTTTGATCTAGGGATTTTGTCCTTAGATTACAACCAAATATGGAAATGAAAAATCCTTTTATTGGTCGAGATCTTCCATTAGCTATTGAGACGAAGTCATGTCATGACTCGAGCCCAGGGAGCTAGATACTTCTAGTGGCGGGTGGTTCATGTCAGTGATGTTTTGAGGTGCTTGAGGACGTTGGTCATTTGTTCCTTATGCAACTCCAGGGATTTTTGGGCAATAATAGGCCTGGACATGTTGGTGATTGAGAATGCTTCAGCTTTTTGAGACTCTATTGATCAACCTCGGGTAAATGCACAACCTAACAAGATTTGGGATGCAATTATTTCATCGACCTTGTGGTTGGCAAGAAAATGGGTCATCTTTCGAGGTGAGAGGTTATATGTAGATACTAAGCGGGAGCATACCAAGATTGTATAGGGTTCATGATCACTTTCACGAGATGGAGAATATAAGTAGGAGTATACTAAGGATACATGGAGAATATAAGTAGTAGTTCACAACCATATGTGATCTCCCTTTCACAAGGAAATATTTCACAAATCACATAAGCGCGATGGTATTGTCCATGTGAAAGAGATAAAACGGTTTTACATGCATCATCCCCTTTCCCTACCTGAGATTATCATTGTTGAGCAATTTTATTAGAGTCGTTGATGGAGTCCTTTTGTGGAGTAAATAGTCATTTGGAGGGTTGATTTGCCAATTTTCTATCTAGGGTTGGTAGATTGATCATGTTATGTTTGATTCTTTTGTCCTTATTTGTTGAGATACTTCTACTTTATATGTATCTTTTCGTTTGTTTTATTTTCCCTTGTCCACCATATGTAATTTAGCTATTGGTTTCTCCCTATATAAGAGAGCCTAGGGTTACATGAATAAAGTATTCTCTCATTTCCTTCAACATGGTATCAGAGCGGCGGTCCAAGATCGGAGCTCTCGAACCCCAAAACCCTAACCCTACCATCAGCCCATCCTTCCGTGCGCCGCCGCCGCGCCAACCGCATGCATGCCTCCGTCGCTCGCCACCCTCGCGCGCAACCTTCCTCGCGTGCCGTCCCCCCTCGCGCGTTATTAGTGTGCAACCTTCAGCGCACGTCGTTCTCCTTGCGCCACCGCCCGGGCGCGCCTCTCCACACCACTCTCCAGTTTGTGCGGTAGTCCCTGTGGTGCGTGCGTGCACAGCTATCCGCACGTGAGCGCGCCACTATCTTGAGCACGCCATCCACGCTTCTTGCGCACCGGTTTCGCCGATGGGATGATGGGTTTGCGTGCATGAGTCTACACTTGCACACAAACCCACATATGCCTGTGTAGACATACAATCTTTGGTCTACATAACCCTTAGTATTCTTCTTCCGGCAATATGTATGAGAACAAGGTTGATGTACCCACCACATGTGCATTCAGAGGTCCAACACCTATTGTAAAGATGAACAGGACGAATTATGAGCTCTGGGCTATGCAGTTCATGAGCCTGATGAAGTCAAATGGTAAGAAGCATATTCTTACCGAGGAGGAGCCGATGGAGAAGACTGGAGTGAATGCCTCATGGGAGGCAGACGATGCATATGCCAAGGTTTGGCTTTCTGGTACGCTGACGATCGAGATCGCCAATGATGTGTTGCATCAACCTACTACCAATGCGATGTGGGATATCCTCGCAGCGACCTATTCTCAAGCGAGGAACGAAACGGAGATCCTCCAACTCCAGCATGGCATATTCACTGTGAAACAGAATGGATGTCCTCTGCACTCATTGTATACATCCTCGCGTGGGATGTTTGAGAAGCTCCACAGTTTCATGCCCTTAACGGCTATTCTAGAGCAACAGAAGACATATAGGAATGCTACCATGGTTTCATGCCCTTAATATGATGCTGCTCGCTCCCAGATTCTAGCAAATACCACAATACCCCCCATGGAGGAAGCATTTCACAGGCTTAGCAGAATCACTATTCCGTCCACCACCTTTAGTCAGACTTCCTCAGCCATGACAGCTTCTCGAGGGAGAGGAGGTCATTCTAACTTCTGTGGACATGGACCTCATGGCAGAGGAGGTCGCGCTCGTCAGACATGTACCTTTTGTCATCGTCCAGGGTATACTGAGGAAACATGCTATTCCAAGCATGGGTTTCCTGCGTCGGCTCGGGTTGCAGAGCAGATTGAGTCCCTTGCTGCTTCCACGTTAGATCAGAGGTATGATCACCTTGTGGCCAGATTGAGGGATATTATACCTCCTTCCGCATCACCATCTTTGGCAGATCATTCAGATGTGGTTGCCTCAGCTTATGCCAGTACCTCTGCTACAGCCAGCTCCACATGTACTTATGTTTTTACATCTTGTCATGGGTCTGACATTACAGAGTGGATCATGGACTCCGGTGCAACACATCATCTCTGTAGAGACAGACATCAGCTTTCATCATATAAACAGGTTCCGTCAGGAAGAACAATTGTGATAGCTGATGGAACTCATTCCCCGATCACAGGACAAGGGGAGATTATTTTGACGCCTTCGATGCGTCTACAAAATGTGCTACATGCTCCTGATTTCTCTACGAATTTACTTTTTATTAGTCAGATTACAAAGGATTTGCACTGCAGAGCCATTTTTGACCCATTGTCTCTTGTTTTTCAGGACATTCTTACGGGCAAAGTGATTGGGTGTGGCCGTGAGCGTGGTGGCCTTTTTCGCCTGGTTCGGACTCCCTATGTTGGCGTACCTTTTCATTCGTCAGGATCAGTCTCTCCTTTCACATGGCATCTCCGGTTTAGTCATCTCCCTCTTCAAAAGATGTGTCATATTCTGCCGCAGATCTCACCTAGTACTTCCTTTCAGTGCGAAGCATGTCGGTTGGGAAGGCATCATCAGTCTGCCTTTTCTAGTCGTCAGAGTCGGAGCAGTAGCTCCCTTTTTGAGTTGTTTCATATTGATATCTGGGTCCGAGTCGTGTGTCTGATCATCAGGGACACATGTTTTATCCTGTAGCAGTGACAATTTTTCACGTTTGTCATTGGTATTTCTTTTGAAAAATAAATCTGATGTAGGGAAGCAAGGAATGTGATCAAAACCTTTATTATTGAAATGAAAAATGTTTTCTCTGCCTCTGTGAAGTTTGTGAGAACTGACAATGCTTTGGAGTTTTGTACTCGTGATTTGTCTCATTTTCTTTCATCAAAAGGGATTATTCATCAAACATCTTGTTCCTACACCTCTCAACAAAATAGCATTGCTGAAAGAAAGCATCGTCATCTGCTTGATGTTACCTGGACTCTTCTCATTCAGAGTTGTACACCACATTCGTTTTAGGGAGATGTTGTTCTGACATCATGCTATTTGGTGAATCGTATGCCATCGTCTGTCTTGGGTGAGAAGACTCCTTTCTCTATAGCTTTCCCTGAAAAGGAGTTATTCTTCCTTACTCCTCGTGTCTTCGGATCTGTTGCGTTTGTTCACAAGTTGTCTCCTGGTCTTGACAAGCTCGCCGCTAGAAATGTCAAATGTGTTTTTGTTGGGTTCTCTAGGACTCAGAAGGGATATCAATGTTATGATCCTTTGAGCAGAAAATACTATATCAGTGCTGATGTCACCTTCTTTGAGTCAGTAATGTACTTCTCCCCGATAGGTGATCGATTAGCTTCATCAGACTTGGATAATGGGATCTACATGCCACCTCCTCCCATGCATGTTGTACCTCCACCACCATCTACTCCACCACCACCTTCTCCACCACCACCACCACCCCTCCACCACCACCTTCTATCCCGTCACCTGTGCCGCTTGCTCCATCCCTACCTAAGTTCTACACTCGTCGGACTGCGCCTGCTCATGGCCTTCTCCCAGCACTCACGGAGCCCCAGGTTTGTTCTGATAACATAGCTTCTAACGATGGGTCTGGAGTTGTATCGGTGCAGGAGTCATTGCAGGAAAATAACACGCAGATAGAGGGCATTGTATCTGACCTGGATATTCCTATTGCAGTTAGAAAGCAGAAGCACTCCTGTGCTTCTTATCCCTTGGCATTTCAGGTCTCCTTTCATCATCTAACTGGGGATTTTCAGAAATTTGTAGTGGCTCTATCTGCCGTGGACATTCCACGAAATTATGAGGCATTGAAGGATAGTCGCTGGCGTTTAGCTATGGAAGCGCTACAGTCGCGTAGTACGTGAAGTCTTGTTTCTGCTTCAGTTGGTGCATCCGTTGTGGGATGCAAATGGGTGTTCACAGTGAAACACTGTGCGGATGGCAGCGTGGATCGCTATAAGGAGAGACTTGTGGGTTCACCCAGACTTATGGGTTGGACTATCATAATACTTTCTCTCGGTGGCCAAGCATTCTACATTGCGTATTCTTCTTTCTGTTGCTGTGTCGCGAGATTGGCCCTTGCATCAACTCGATGTGAAGAATGCCTTCCTTTATGGTGATCTTCAGGAAGAGGTCTACATGCACCATCCACCTAGGTTTACCGCTGAGGGGGAGTGTCAGAAGGTTTGCAGATTACACAAGGCTATTTGTGGCCTAAGCAGAGTCCAAGGGCATGGTTCTAGAAGCTCTCAGACTTGATAGAGTAACAGGGGTTTGTGCGATGGACTGCTGATCCCTCCTTGTTTGTGCAGAAGACACTGAGAGGTACTATCGTCATTCTTGTGTACGTTGATGACATTATTGTTACAGGAGATGATGAACATGGCATTTAGGGAGTCAAGAACTTCCTAGGTCAGCAGTTTGTGACCAAGGATCTTGGACATCTACGTTACTTCCTTGGGTCAGAGTTTGCCAGGAACCAACGTGGTCTGGTGATGACACAGAGGAAGTATGTTACAGACCTCCTCTCAGAGACAGGCATGGCAGATTGTAGGCCTGCCACTACTCCTATTGACCCAAGCATGAAACTATATGATGATGACACTGAAGAGGTCGACAAGAGGAGATACATGGAACTTGTTGGTAAGCTACTATATGTGACCATTACCAGGCCTGACATCTCCTTTGCTGTGAGCAAAGTAAGTCATTTCATGGAGCAGTCGAGACATACACATATGGATGCAATCTATATGATTCTGAGATACCTGAAGAATTCACCAGGTACAGAACTTTTGTTCAGTAGGGGCACATCTCTCTTAGTTACAGCATGTGCAGATGCATATTATGCTGGATGTTCAAAGGATAGAAAGTCTACCTCAGGCTTTGCTGTGTTTATAGGGAATTCACTAGTTTCTTGGAAGAGCAAAAAGAAGATTGTGGTTGCCGGATCGAGTGCTGAGTCAGAATATAGGGCTATGGCACATGCGAGTACAGAGATGATGTGGGTCAGATCTGTCCTTACTGACTTGACTATAGAGGTGCCTCTCCCCATGAACCTCCACTGTGATAATCAGACTGCTCTCTTCATTGCCAACAACCTCGCATTCTATGAGAGAACGAAGCACATTGAGGTAGATTGTCATTATACTAGAGATATGATCCAGAAGGGTCCGATTTCTACCTCTCATGTTAGTTCAGGAGAACAAACTGCTGATATCTTTACCAAGGCTTTACTCAGGGGGACATTTCAGAAGTGTTCATCCAAGTTGAGCATGATTGACATCTATGCTCCATCTTGAGGGGGAGTGTTGAGATATTTTTACTTTCTATATATCTTTTTGTTTATTTTATTTTCCCTTGTCCACCATATGTAATTTACCCATAAGTCTCTCCCTATATAAGAGAGCCTAGGGTTACAGGAACAAAGTATTCTCTCATTTCCTCCAACATTATCAATCTACTTCCTATGTTTTTCCTTGCTTGCGAGTGTTGCACAAAAATGTGACAACTTGAGATGTAGTTTTTTTAGAGAGTTGGTGGGGGAACAAGAAGGGATTCTTTTGGTAAGATGGAATAGAGTTTAAAGGTTCGTGGACTTGGGGTGAGAATCTTGACAACGTGGATTACTGCCCTTCTCTGAAAGTGAACCATGCATTAGCTTGCAAAAAAACCTGGATCTAGATAATAAAGCCAGATTTCTTGCAAGAGCGTCCTTGTACGTTAACAGATTAGTGGTGGTGAATACACAAGCATGTATGACCTAACAATCTCTTTCTTTTTTACTATGGCAAAATATTTCAGTGTTTACAAAAAATAAAATGATGAACCATGCGATCATGTTACAAAAATTAAAGTTCGTTTCTTGATTTGGAAGGCGCACTTAGCTTTGCATACAACCACAATATTTGTTCGGGATTGTCGTCGTGATGTTCAGGCATATGTGGAAGTGTAGGATCCCACTTTGGTTCAAGGTGTTTTTATGGTTGTTGCGTCAAGACATTGTCATGACATGTGCTCAGAGGACCACAAACTTTCATGGGGCAAATGTGTCTTGCTAGCAATGTCCGGGAGTGCTTGGGAATACGAATCATTTGTTTTTCCTATATGGCATATACATGGTAAATTGGATGGTGGTGAATATGGATATGGTTGTGACAGTTTGGGCCTAGGGGTGCACATGAATCGGATTGGATCGGATTTTTACTTAATCCATGTCGAATTCAACGTTAACAAATTTTAACTTTTTCCAATCCAATCCATCAAATATTTGAATCCAAACCAATCGAATACATTGAATTGCGGATTGGACATCATTTTTTATGTTTACATATTTCCTCTTGGTAGTCTACCATGTAATGTTTGTATTTTATAACGCACTAGCCTTCAATATTTTAATTATGGCTCCAAAATTGATAATATGGATAGATATAATGAAAAGAATATTTGAAGAGCGCACAATCAAATTAAAGTTGTAAGACTCCATTAATCCAATTTAAAAAGTTGAAGACCACACGATTAAACCAAAGGAAAACATTGATTTTGGTATCTAAGTTTCTTGTTATTAATGGTGCATTAGTATTTTTTTTCTAAATGATTTCTTCCACATGATTCAAATAAAAACAATGCAAGTTACCAAATATGGATGCAAAACCTAATTTGATAACAAAAAATGCGATCTCTTTGGATAGATATTGATGGATAATGTTATAAATTTAGAATGTTAAGTTATGTCAAAATCAAATCACCTCCAAGAATACCCTTCAAAGGCACTATAATATATCATTGGCATACAAGAATCATAAAACATTCATATTCGATTGAGTATCCAAGACAGAACCAATTTAAATATATCTCACAAATTAAGCATCGTACCTTATTTAAAGTTGGAAATGGAATTTATTTGTCATATTAGTACATATAATCAAAATATGTAAAATTATCTGAAAATATGTATCAAATTCATATGTCTATTTAAAAAGGAAAAGAATTCAAGTAATGCTTATTTGTTCAAAAAGTTGATATGCGATATTCATTCGATCTGGCAGTCCTGAGCGAGTAAGCGGATATGCGGAACTATATGCAGAACATGCGTCTTTCATTATTTTAATTAAAAGTAATCAAAAATAAAATAATAAATTCAAATAGTGAAGATTTAAGTTTCAAAAAATATAGATGAGATAAAAGTATAGACCTTTTAGTACAATGAAATTATAGTCAAAGCATTTCGTAATAGTGAAATACATAGTTGTGGATAGATGAAATGAATTAGAAATAAGGCAATGCAAATAAATAAAATGAAGTCATTGCTAAAAGTAGGCTAGAAAAAAAATTGATATTTGGGGAGAATCGGTTCTGAAAGTAGATTATACTTTCTTCGGATTTGTAATTTGATTAGGTATTTATTTATTTCAGCAACTGAAATTGACTAACTCAATTGATTTCAAAATGATTATTAAATGGTATTATAACATATGACTTTGCTGTAAACTGAAAACATCATGTTTGCTTTTTTGTATTATTAAGACCATTTGATGCATAAATAATGTGAACTGGATATTAGAATTGGTTCTGAAACACAACTAAATAGATCGATTTTGAAGCAGAAAAAAAATGAAAATAATGTAAACGCCCAATAGTCTACTCAACATCACACATCTGGTCTCAGTCATCAGAGTCATTGGATTCAAGTGTACAGATTCCATTGAAAAAGGCGAGACAAGATATTCTGAAAAAAAATCCCTCTATCCTCAAATCATTGAGTTGGAATTGGAGGCAATCTGAGCAAATAGAGCAGCAACGTTAAAACCAATATCATCAAAGATGAGAGGGCAGAATCAATAGCAAGCAATATAATAATTTTTTGTAGAAACCCTATAACAAGAGCAAGAGAGAAGAGAAGCTTACCTAAGTGAGTGAGGCATTGCAACGTCAGTGCGACATGAAGGATGAGGTGCTGCGACCATGCAAAAGCAACATGGAGGCTGCATAATGGCTTACATAATGCAGTGGAGTGGCTGGAGTTAAGGGACGACACGATGGATATCTGGGTTTCGGGAATGGGTTTCTAATAGACATGGAGTGGCTAGGCTTTGAGGGAGAAGGGTATTCAAAATAGGTAGGGAAAGGGGTATTGGATTAATTGGATCCTTACCGATCCCTAAATGATAATGTGTAAGATGGCCTATCCACCTTATATGCGACCACATATGCATTTTATGCGGCATGATTATGCGCTTGGACCGCATATGACCACATATGACATGCGATTCGGAAGGGTACACGCATATGCATATGCGACCGCATGGACCACATTTCTGAATACTTCTCAACATATAACTGATCCATGGGCTTAAATTTCGCCGAAATTCGGCCGAATTTCGGTCGAATTTCGGTTTCGGTAGGTGACCGAAATTCGGCCGAAATGGCTATATCGGTCGAAATTTGGGGGGGTCTAGTTCAAAAAGCCACCGAAATGACCGATATTTCGGTCGAATTTCGACTGAAATTCGGCCGAAATTTCGTTTCGGTCCCTCACCGAAACGAAACCGAAATCCGACTTTTAAGGCCTTGCTGATCTAGTTTCATACGTGGGTAAGGTGGCAAGTTGAAACAAGCAAAAGTGCGAAGAATAAAAAAATGCATGCACTAAGCAACTGTACTAAATCGATTTTCTTTTAATGGATATCAAATGGGTTGCAACGCGCTCAACGCAGATGGTATCATGTTAGAGAGGGACGACATTGTGCGAGATAGGTGGTGACATCATAAGGGAGGGTGACATCATTGTACTAGCGGGGTACAATGTTGTGCAAGAGAGGGGACATCAAATTGGACCGAGAGGGAGAGGGAGCTGGTAGTTTTTTTTAGATCAAAAAGGTGGGAAATACTTAGCGGTGTCCGCCCCAAATTTATCGAAAAAATGAGGGCCATCCTCAAAAAGACTAATAGTAGCCAAGACTCGCGGAGAGTCGTAGAATGGGAAGTTATATTTTTAACGTAGGCGATTAGAGGAGAAGGGAGTGGCATTCCTAGCTAACCAATTTGCCCAGACAAGTGCAATGGGCTAAAGAAGAACCTCTCTAGGCCGATTTTTATCCTCAAACAACAATAAGTTCCAAAACAAGTCCATGCTCTGAACATACAACAGATCTGCCTCGATTTTTTGCCAGATAGGGAGAGTCCTCTCGCAGGTGAAGAAAAAGGGGTCAAAAGTCTCAATTTGCCTCTCATAGAGAGAGCATCTATCAGAGATAACTTCGAATAATCTGGCACAATGGTTTCTTGTCGTGATTCATTTTCCGAGGAACAACCGCATGAAGAAACCGATTCTACTTGGCAGCTCCAGCTTCCTGATAAAGTTGCAGTCTCGAATCAAAGTGTCCGACCTTGATGAAGGCGGTCTACTGATTGCATTATAGACATGCTTGATAGAGAAAGGTTTGGATTTCCGCATCTAATGATCCTGCCTAGAGGTGGGGCCTGTTGTTCTGTCTGATGGAGTCCAAAAGTAGCAAAAACTCCTCGATACACTGATCAGAGAAATTAGTTAAGAATCGTGGCATCCAATTGTTGTCCACTTAACACTCCGTAACTTTTGCATCTCGATTAGCCACCAAAGCAATCAAATGAGGGAACCTTGACGAGAGTGCTCCATCACCTGACCAGTTGTTAGACCAAAAAGTGAACATGCTGCCATCACCCAAAGATGGACGAGAGAGATCCTGAAAATGTGGGACAGTGGGAGCACCGATCTGATTCCCTTCCAAAAGGCAGACAACCTGGAGATATGTTGAGGAGGAAATGAGTATTGCACTTCAATACGATAGATCTGATGAATGAGTCTGCTGCACAGATCATCATTTATGCCCGAAATTTTGCTGACCCACTTAAGGAGAGCTTCATTCATCGAATCCCAACATAGAACCCCCAAGGCCACCATCCTCAACAGGTAGCGTAACTATGTCCAGTAAACCAGGTGTATTCCATGCGCATGCTATCCCGTTCTACCCCATAGAAAATGCTTCATGGGCATCTCCAATCGCCGCCTAATACCAACTGGTAGCAAACATGATGAGATGAACTATATGGGGATAGCAGAAAGATCTGCTTTCACGAACACCAAACATGCCCCCTGGAAAGGATAAATGTCTTCTAACCTGACAGCTTCTTCTCCAACTTCTCAACTACCAGGAGCCAATCCTCCATCTTGAGAGTACCACCCGTCAGAGGGAGCCTCGGATAACGAATCATGAGTGAGCCACTCTCAAAGCCAAGCACGATGCAACAGTCACGAGCATCTGAATATGAGAGGTCAAATGGAACAACAATAGAATTGCCATGATTTAGAATTAGCCCAGAAAGCTCCCCAAAAATCTCCACTGTCAGAGCCATGCCCTTAGCTTCCTCAGTACTCCCATTGATGAAGAAAATAGTGTGTCGTCGGTATATTGCAGAAGAGGAATGAATACCTTGTCACAAGTATATCCCTTTGAGACTTCACTCTGAACTACTTGAGTCACCATGCAAGTACATCGACTGCAATCACAAAGAGCATCAGAGCGAGAGGGCATCCTCATCTAACCCCACATTACGACTGAACAAACCCACCTTCGAGTCTTTCATTTACGAGCACCGCGTAGAGGCGAGCATGTACTGCCCCGAAAGTATCCTCATACTTAATCCACCTCCTTTGTATCCTGTGATATGCACTTTTTAAGGTCCTTAATATCGGTCCTGGATGGCTACTTAGCTGAAGAAAAGAGAGAGGGAGCCATAGGCGAAACCACTACATCCCTCGCAAGTAAGGTACTTGTATGCAAAACGATGAGACAGATACACCGGTGAGGGTGTGACCTAGGCTTAGTACTTCAGACCAAGTCAAATGCTTCACACGATGCGAGAATACCGTCGTCAACAAGGTCCTACTCGGTTACGTACGATAAGCACTAATACTTCGCCATTCCCATGTTGTAGTTGAGGCTGCCACAGTTCTGGTTTTTGGCTCTATTCCTTAAGGGTCGTGCCTTGTTCAGTCTAGAGTATACCTGAATACAGTGCGGGCTTTATGAACCCCAAACAATGATGTTCGTTACGTCTTTTAATTAGGTCAAAGTGCTATTAGCAGACCATTGTTTTAATTTTTGATTTTCCCTTTTTTGAGTATTTTCAATATCAAAATGCCTAATGATTTTTTTTTATTTTTTTACCCTAAGTGCTCAAAATCAGAGGGAGAGAACTGCAACGTAATGCATGGCGACACTAAGATGGAAATCTCACCTTAGTGCCTAAACGATGAATTCTCAAATAAAAGATGTACAGTGCTTTCCAACGCTATTTATGCAGGATACAAGGCCGGATTTTTTAAACCTAATCTACATGCATGGTATACAACGAAGAAATCTCCCTAAACAGGAATTGCTATTAGCGTGAAGAACTAAATGCTAGATATTAGGATAGAAACCTAAGAATTCGGTGTTAGAGGCTCCTCGGTGCCTACCACAGTGGGTCCTGCAAGCATTGTAATGGAGACCTCTCACAACACACGGTTTCAAGTCTAAGTATTCAACAATTAGGATAGAAACCTAAGAGTTCGGTGTTAGAGGCTCCTCGGTGCCTACCGCAGTGGGTCCTGCAAGCATTGTAATGGAGACCTCTCACAACACACTGTTTCAAGTCTAAGTATTCAACAATTAATTTTTGATCTAAGTCTAAACGTAGAAGTTATATGTACATGCGATATATTAAGTGTTTGGCCCTAGATTACCGAGCAAGCAGTCCTACAAATGTAAGGGCTCATTCCACAAAAAAATGAAAATAAGACGAAAATTCAAAATGCGGAAAACAAAGAAAATAAAGGCGATAAAAACTCGAGAAAATCCGGTGAGCCCCCAGTGAACGAACACTTGGAAATTGGGCCCAGATGTCCAAGTCCATGTCCACATGTATTATTACAAATCAATAGTGCGTAAATAAAAGTTACTCTCTCACCAAAAATAAGACTAAATGTTATGCTAAATCTCTCTCTCTCTTCTCTCTCTCGTGATCTCTCCTCTTGGTCAACAACGAGAATGATCAAGTCCTCGTAGCTCGGCTGCTCCAACCACCTAAGCACGAGTGCCTTCACCTCGAGGTCCCTCGCAAGAAAAATATAAGGGAAAATATTAGCACAATTGAGCAATTATATTGAATAAAGAGAAAATGAAATAATAAAAATGATGAAACAAAAATAACACCCAAAATTCTATCTTACGCGTTGCTCCCCGGCAATGATGCCATTTGAAAACTCAACTTTTGCAAGGGTCTTATGTAGCCTACATAAGGCGAGAACTACGCTATCGCTGAAGCGACCGCTCACGAAAGTCAAGTGATCAACAATTAACCCACAAATGAATATAGCAAAACAAAATGTGGAGTTAACATTTATTATAACTCTACAAACGATGTGTATCGGGCAAGTAGTGTAGAGTGTCGAACACAGAGTGCACTGGGAACAAACAAGAAAAATTGGTAAAATGTCAACAACTGTTTTTGGTGTTTTTTTATGTAGATTTTTTTTATTTTAGTGGGTTTTTAGATATTTATTTTTTTTTAGAATTCGAGTTTTTTTTTTAATTTTTTTAATTTTTATATTTCTTTTTATATTTTCTGATTATTAATTTTAATTTTCTTTTTTAATTAGATATAGGATAAGTATATGTAATACATATAGAATGTAGATAGTATAGATAATAAAAACCTGGAGTGGTGACAAAATTAGGAAAATACCCTATGGTACAATCCATTTTATTTTTTTAAGGTTTAATAAAATATTTTTAGTATTTTTCTAAGAATAATAATAATAGTAATAATATAAATAAATATAGCCATATAACTAAACGTGGCTTCTTAGAATTATAACATAGCTATAAATACTTTAAAAATAGGAAGATAAAATGTTTTTGGCTTTTTTTATAATTTTCTCAATTTTTGGTATTTTTCTCAGAATTTTTACTGTTATTTTGTATTTTAATTGGATAAAAATAGGAAAACAATGAGCAACACTATATAACCGACTTGTTTTGGATTTCAAAAATATCTAGATAGCTTAAAAGTATCCAATACTAATTTTAATATATAATAAATATAATATAGAAAATATAGAAATAGAAATATATTTTTTGGATTTTTTAATGATTTTCTATAATTTTTTAGGGTTACAATGGGTTTCCAATTTTATAGTTTTTGCTTTGAATTTTTAGTAATTTTTGGTTTCTAGGTGCAATATATAACAATAAAAATACCTATTTTTTGGAATTTTTCAAAATGTTTTTAATAATTTTTTTATGTATTTTTCAAGTTAGACAATGAGAAAATGCTTTGATTTTGATTTTTAATAAACAAAAGGTTATTGAGTGAATGCCTAAATAAAAATATATAGGATAGATATAGGTGTTAGGTGCTTACTATATTTTTCTACGAGTGTACAAAATGCAACTAAAAGAAAATACCACCTGGCAGGGGTATTTAAGCAAATATAATGAAAGTTTATCCCATTTCTGTAACATCCAGATTCTAACGAACCCGAACTCCACCTGAATAAGGTCCGAATAACCCAATAAAGTTATTACGCAATATTAAGCAACTTAAAATGATCAATTGATCGTGAATCAAAAGTTGTTCGGGCGAAATTGACCAAAAATCAGTCGCTTCGTAATTCGCGCCGCGAAAAAGCCGCGACATAAATTCGGGATCTGCAAAATGAATAAAGACCGTTATAATTTTCGATTCGACGAAAGAACAACGGAATTGACCGTTCGTTAATCGGAGGTTGTTTGATATTTTAAAACCGTGAAATTTAACCACACCAAAACCATATCCTAAAATTTCGGGTATTCAAAACCCGATCGGAAGTATATCAACATTACTCATATCGATCGTCGTTAAGAGACGATCAAATTGAGATATTGTGCGTCAAAATCCGTGGCCCGAGGTGCTCGTACGGTTGATTTTTGGGTATATCAAATAAAGAGACTTTTGAATTAATATATATATAATTAAATTCTGTAACAATACACAAAGTCTGATTTAAAAAAAAACAAAAAAAATTCCAGCCGTTGGGGTATCATTTTTTTTTTCAGCCACTTGGCTTTTCTCCTCTCTTCCACTTGACATTTCACTACTCTCCACTTGGCTAAAGATTAGACCCTTCTCCTCTCTATATATACAGCCTTTCTCCTGGTTTTATTCCCATTTATCTTCCAAAACTCTCCAGCCGTAAGGGTCTTCATCCCTCCCTTTCTTCTCACTGCTTGCCAACATTCCAGCAAAGGTCCAGGGCTGCTGCAACTGTCAATTGCAGCAGCCATTGCTGCTGTCCAGCCACTGTCAGGAGCAAAAACAGCAGCTGGAGCTGCTGTCTTTCACCCCCTGGAGGCAGCTGAACCTTCCCTATTGCATGCAAGCCTTGATCTCCATATTGAGGATCTAAAAAGGTACACTCCTACACCCCTCTTTGCTGCCATGCATGATAAACCCAGATCCTCTTTGATGCTTCTATGCATCTTTCTATTGTTTGTTGTGAGTAGTGCACTGCATAAGTGTCACTTATAAAATCTAGTCCAGAATTCTATTTTTATGGATTTCAATGATAGATTTAAGTTCAAGTTAAGAATAAAATACAGAATCTTTTGCATGCAGATCTCTTTTGATACATGTATTTCATATTGTCATGCATGGTGTTCTAACTGTTCTTAATTCCCAAAATAATGTCTTTATAAAAACAAATCATTAATTTTATACTAATTGGAGTAGAGTCCAGAGTCCTGTTGTAGATTTTTTAAAAAATGGGGGCTTGATTATAATTTCTGAAATTTCTGCTATGATCTGTATATTTTTAATACTAATATTTTTTTCTAAAACGAGACTTCTGTTTGTTGTCTGCTACTACTCAGTAAAGTCCTAGATAAAAAAATTTTATTGAATAAAGCTGCTTTAAATGTAAGATCTGAACTCTGCTTATATTTTGTTTAATTGGAAAATTTTAATCTGTATAACATATATGTTCATTAACTGATATTAACCATTAGTCGTAAATGTCATTTGACTTTTCTTCAGCAGTTAACTTGATTCTTTGAATGGCTATCCACCAATCACATATATCAATAAGCATTTAATTAGGTGTGAATTTTCACCTAATTATTTTTATGCAGATTTCTACCAAGAACTAATAGTCATATATACTCCCACAAGTCAGTCACTGAAGAAATAATTGTTTTTGCATAATCCATCATGCGAAGGTTCTTTTATAGTCTTGACTCTTAAAAACTGTAGGTCTGAAGGCAATTCCTGTTAATATATATAATGTGGGTGGGTATACCTTTGGATGCACATCAAATTTCTAATAAAGTTCTAGAACAACTTCTTTGTTGCCTCACTCTGCTAAGATTTTTTTTCTTATCGACATGCTATTATAGCGTTACAATTATATATATATAAAATGATTGGAAATGTAAAATTTAATCTATAAACTGAGCACAGTGTTTATGTAACATATTAATTAGCATATCATTCCTTCCAATGAGATTACAAACAAAGTATCATCATCTTATAGATGCCAAGGTCTAATCGGTATCAAATATAATCCCTATGATTACTAACATTTTCCCAGAAAATGTGCTATTAATAGATACTTTTGTAACTGGTCGCTTCCGTAGTTGTAAAATAATTAGAAATAATCCGTAGCTGTTCGAGATTCCTCTATGGTTGTAGTAGTAGTAAGATGAGTGGTTGTCCAACTGCAAACATGTGGTTAGAAAAAAAAATATATGAGGTCCATATAGTAATTAACTTGCGTTTAATCCCATCAAATTCATATCACTAAATTGGGTATAGTTTTCATGATTAAAAGAAAAGTTGGAGAAATTACATAGAGTTAAACTTAAGAAAAATGGAAATACAAATATTAGAATCTCAATACTCTTCTTTTATCAAGTCATTTAAGATCATTTTGAATAGTATCCCTATAAATTGATCGGTAAGTATAATCAAATGATCAGTTGCGGACCAAATACCTAAAGGTTTTGAAAGGCTAACCACAAAAGAAACTAAGAGAATTGGAAAGTCAAGGACGTAAAAATGATGATAAATCAGTGATGACAATTAATAGTGCCGATCATGGTGACCTTTACCATGATCGTGCGAGGGCGTGGTGACCCTCACCTGGGCGGAAGATAGGAAGCTCAGTTAGGGCAGTGGACGCCAAGTGCGCGTGTCTAGGATCCCAATCCCTTTTCGGTTTTTACGCGAGCTCGCTGTGTTTTTATGCCTCGTTGGGATCCCGACTTTAGACCAGTTACGCTGACCCTCTGTTTAGGATACCCAGGCGGGGGATCCTTGGTTTTCAGTTTTACGTACGAGCTCGTTCGCCCGTACTAGTCGGGCAGGTTTCTAGAGCGACTTTTCTAGAGTCTCTCTCACCCGTCTCAGTGGCGTATTTGGGGAGTAGATCTATCCCTCTATTGGACCGTCCTTCCAACTAGAGGGCGAGACGGAAGAGTCCTTTTGTAGGCTTCTTCACCGCTTAAGTTTTACTTTTGCCAACAGACTTGGCGATTCTACATCCAGATCATCTATATCCATATCTACATCATCTTAAATTACATCTGAGACAATTACACTTGAGGTTTGAAGAGATTACAATCAAAGTAGAGTAGATGGAAGTAACTATAATCTGATTCGTAATTTTAATAAACTAGTGGATGTGTTGGGAACTTAGTTAGGATGCATTATACTACACCGCATGCCTATGGAGGCACCCCAATCCTAAGGCATTTTTCATACCTTAGAGTCATAGTGTGAGGTTATACACTGACGAAGACCACAGACTATCCACTAGGAATTAAATAAATCATGGTACTTTCTCGTCTCACCTTTTCCATTATCAAAATCCATAAATATGATCTCTGAGTATTATGAGAATAAAATATACAATCAGTTACGATAATGCTTACTAGAATTTGGAAACCTTTTTCATTTGCAAAGTGGAAATAAATTTTAATTTGAGTTGTTCTTGCCTCTCTACTTGCTTACTTTTGGACACAATAAATGCCTGTTATTTTTATATAAGTTTTTGGGAGGTACCAGTAACCGCTGACGCCTCTTCTTTCCTAACATGTTTGGCAGGCAAACAACCTGCTGTGCAGTAGCAGTTCAGTAGCTATACATGTTTCCTGGAGACAGAATATACACTAGACGGTATGAAGTATTTTGTCTCAGTTTTTGTTTAGTTGGTGATGTAAATGCTATCTCTTTTGTATCACACTTGGGATATATGTTGTAAAATGGAAGATGCTTATACATGTTGAAAATTGATATGAATATTAATGAAAAGAAATTTTGGTGCTATTTGTCTCTTTTACCTTGTGGTTATGTGATGGAAATGAATGTCATAATTGCGCGAAGAATTTTCTATGTTTTTGTGCGACTTGTGCGATCAAATGTGAATGAAATATTGCGAGATGTGCGTAAACGGGTACCCGGATCCTGAGGGGTCTCCACAGTTTGGTGTCAGAGCAGTGGTACCCCCATACGCACATTCGCAATATTTCAATTCCGATCGCATTAAGTTCTCGGATAGCGGCAGTCTTCTGACTTGTCGTGAGTTTGAGAAGGGAAACTTGACATTCGAATTCAATTACCACAGATGTCACCAATTTTATTAATTTTCATATTATATCCTAAGAAGATAAAAAGCATATATTATAAGTATCTCCAAATGGTACTTTTACGACTAATTATGGTTCGTATGCGGAACCATGGCATCCCGACCAGGCCAGGAGACAACTGACCAACTAGCACACATACCGACTGCTCTTATCGAGTTTTCCACATTTTATTTGATTATAGAGCGACACACATTTTCCTTGCTTCTTTAGGTAGAGTCGCAGAGACTCTCTCTTCTCCATATCACATCCGAGGGCCAGGAGGCCAGTTGTTTATCATTTCCTTACTAGTCAGGCACTTGCCCGTACTGATTGGCGGTCACGAGATGATCGCAGATTGTCTACTTCTACAGCTTGATGAGTTCAACTTGATTTTGGGCTTGGATTGACTATCTACTCATCATGCACTAGTTGATTGTTTCAGGAAGACAGTTGTCTTTAGGATTCCAGATTTACCGGAGTTCACCTTTGAGGGTACTATACACGACTCCACCATGGAGTACATTTCAGTGTTGCGAGCCCAACGACTTGTTGATCAGGGTTGCGATTCCTACCTTGCATTTGTTCGGGAGGTGTCTGATCAGGAGCCGATGATACAAGACATCCGAGTAGTATCAGAATATCCAGATGTCTTTCCTGATTAGCTACCAGGATTACCTCCTGAGAGAGATCGAGTTCGAGATCACATTGTTACCAGATACACAGCTGATCTCTATGGCACCCTATCGCATGGCACCAGCCGAGTTGAGGGAGCTGAAGGTGCAGTTGCAGGAGCTACTTGACTTGGGATTCGTGAGGCCGAGCACTTCACCTTGGGGTGCTCCGGTTCTATTTGTCAATAAGAAGGATGGATCCATGAGGTCATGTATTGACTACAGGCAACTGAACAAGAGAACGGTGAAGAACCGTTATCCTTTGCCACGTATCGACAATTTGTTTGACCAGCTCCAGGGATCTTCTGTGTTCTCGAAGATCGATCTTCACTCAGGCTACCATCAGCTGAGGATTAGAGAGTCTGATGTTTCAAAGACTGCTTTCAGGACTCGCTATGGACACTACGAGTTTGTGGTGATGCCGTTTGGGCTCACCAATGCACTTGCAACTTTCATGGATATGATGAATAGGATCTTCCCTCCATACTTGGATAAATTTGTGGTAGTATTCATTGACGACGTGTTCATCTATTCACGAAATGAATGGGATCATGCGAATGATCTACGGATTGTCTTGGACACATTGCGAGAGCACAAGTTATATGCCAAATTGAGCAAATGTGAGTTCTGGTTGTCCCAAGTCTCATTTCTGGGACATGTCATTTCTGGAGCAGGCATCGCAGTTGATCCTACGAAGATTGAGGCAGTCATGTCTTGGGAGCAGCCCAAGACTGTTACTCAGATTCGGAGTTTCCTCGAATTAACGGGCTATTACAGACGCTTTGTCAGCGGATTTTCCCGCATTGTTCGCCTTCTGACACGATTGACGCAGAAGGGAGTTTCATTCATTTGGGATGATTCATGTGAGCAGGCCTTCAGTTCACTGAAGGAGAGATTGACTACAACACCTATTCTTGTTCGTCCTTCAGGCACTTAGGACTATACAGTTTATACAGATGCATCTGGAGAAGGTCTAGGAGCAGTGTTGATGCAGAAAGGACAGGTGATTGCTTATGCGTCACGACAGTTGAGGCCGCACGAGCGGAACTACCCCACACATGACTTGGAGTTGGCGGCAGTTGTCTTCGCCTTGAAGATCTGGCGCCACTATCTTTATGGGGTAAGTTTCGAGATTTTCACAGATCACAAGAGCTTAAAGTATATCTTTGATCAGAAGGAGTTGAACATGAGGCAGCGCAGATGGCTCGAGCTACTGAAGGATTATGATTGCACGATCTCTTACCATCCCGGTAAGGGAAACGTGGTAGCCGATGCACTTAGCAGGAGAGCATATGTAGAGGGTACGACAAACTGGCTATACACGTCGGATATGCTCGCATCTTTGATTGATTGACATCCTCAGGAGAGCGCATCCATTTCTATTGCCGTGTCTCCACGATTCAGCAGTTTGTGGGATCGCATTGTCGAAGGCCAGAAGACAGATCCTTGGATTCGAGATAGATACATGCGCGCCGTCAAGGACGAGGTTGATGATTTTATTGTGGCAGAGTTCATTTTATGTAAGGCAGGCCGAGTTGTTGTGCCCAACGACGAGCAATTACGTAGAGATATTCTTGATGATGCACACAATTCATGGTTATCTATCCATCCAGGTAGTACAAAGATATACCGTGATTTGCGTCGACATTTCTGGTGGGATGGGATGAAGCGCGATGTGGCGCAACATGTCAGCAGATGCATGACCTGTCAGATGGTCAAGGCTGAGCACAGGAGACCGCCAGGATTATTGCAGTCTCTCCCCATTCCCGAGTGGAAGTCGGGAGAGCATTTCTATGGATTTTGGCACAGGTCTGCCGAAGACGCCAGGAGGCCATGATTACATTTGGGTCGTTGTTGATAGGTTGACCAAGTCAGCCCATTTCATACTTGTCAACACGACTTACACTCCATCCAGATTGGACAAGCTTTATGTGCAGAATATCATTGGACTTCATGGTATACCACGAGAGTGGTGTCTGACAGGGATTCGAGATTTACATCTCATTATTGGCATCGGTTCATGTCAGCACTACATACAGAGCTGAATATGAGCTCTGCATATCATCTACAGACCGACGGGCAGAGATAGCGCACCATTCAGACGCTTGAAGATCTACTTCGCGCTTGCACTCTGGAATGGAAAGGGTCCTGGAAGGACCATCTGCCGTTAGTAGAATTCACGTACAACAACAGCTATCACTCCAGTATTGGTATGACACCATTCGAAGCCCTATACGGGCGGAGATGTCTTACACCTCTCAGTTGGCGGGAGGTAGGTGACCGTGCTCTCTACTCCGTAGATCTCTTGGAGGAGACCGCGAGAGCTGTTGATCTTGTGAGACGGAGGCTTCTAACGGCACAAAGCCGCCAGAAGAGCTATGCAGACCGTCGGAGAAGAGATTTGGAGTTCCAGGTAATCCAATCTTTCCTCTTCATCCATTCAATTATAACATATGTATGACATCTAAATAATCACATACTAATAAAACTCCTGTAAATACAGGTCGGAGATTGGTTATTTTTGCGAGTATCTCCCATGAGGGGAGTGCAGAGGTTTGGTGTTCGTGGCAAGTTTGCCACGATATGTTGGACCGTTCGAGATTCTGGCTAGGATAGGGAAGGTTGCTTACCGAGTAGCCCTTCCTTCACATCTTTCTGCTATCCATGATGTCTTCCACGTATCCAACCTGAGGAAGTACGTGCACGACCCTCGACACGTCATCAACTACGAGAATCTTGACGTGGAGGCTGATCTGACTTATGAAGAGAAGCCAATCCAGATACTTGATCGTGCTGTGAAGAAGCTTCGCAGCAAAGAAATTCCATTGGTCTAGATTTTGTGGCACTGTCACGGCGTCGAAGAAGCGACGTGGGAGACCGAAGCCGACATGCGGACACGATACCCGCAGCTTTTTGATGTAAGCATCAAAACAAGCTTTTGTAATTAGATACATGATAAATATATGGCTTGTTTTCTCTTTGAGTTTTTTATGAGTTCAAAACCCTTTGAGGTTTTTATGGACATATAAAATCCCAACAAGACACCGAATGACCTTAACTCGAGTCTTGAGGACGAGACTCCCTTTGAGGTTTTTATAAGGGATTTTTACCGGGCAGACTCTATAATCTTTTGCAATTACCTCTATGACCTTTGAAACATCATAATTCCTCTCTCGACCCCGTAAACTTGATAACCCTTACCCTGCAGACCCTGTGGTTAACACCCGTTCATTTATCCGTTAAAAGTAACCGGATTCCGTTATGTTATTTTATATTATACCCGTTTTGTTTATGAAATTTACATTGAGTGCCATCCGAGAGGAGCAGATCCCGATCCCCTGTTCAAGCCCCTCCGCCCCGTCCCCC
This sequence comes from Ottelia alismoides, assembly GCA_037367405.1. Lineage (NCBI taxonomy): Eukaryota > Viridiplantae > Streptophyta > Magnoliopsida > Alismatales > Hydrocharitaceae > Ottelia > Ottelia alismoides. The sequence goes on from JAZKJV010006211.1 coordinate 223,712, forward strand.
CCTCCCCCCTCCGTCGCCGCGGGGCCGCTCCCTGCTCCCCCTGTCGACTTGTCGATGGGTTCCCGTCGACACCACCCAAACCCAGTTTCTCGTCCACCCGCCGATGCTACTTCCCGTCGATGGACCCGCTGCTCCTTGCCCCTCCCCTCACCCCCGTCCGCTGACCCCCCATCCGAACCCAGCGATGGAACCCCCCTCCACCCGCCGATGCTGCTCCTTGCCCCTCCCCTCACCCCCCGTCCGCTGACCCCCCACCCAAACCCAGCGATGGAACCCCCCCTCCACCCGCCGATGCTGCTCCCTGCCCCTCCCCTTACACCCCGACGCTGAACCCCCACCCAAACCCAATTCCCGTTGATGGAGCCCCCCCTCCCCCCTCCACCCGCCGATGCTGCTCCTTGCCCCTCCCCTCACCTCCCGCCGCTGATGCCCCCCCCCCCCCCCAATTCCCGTCGATGGGTTCCCGTCGACACCACCCAAATCCAGTTTCCCATCCACCCACCGATGCTGCTTCCCGCCGATGGAGCCGCTGCTCCCTGTCCCTCTCCTCACCCCCCGTCCGTTGACCCCCCACCCAAACCCAGCGATGGAGCCCCCCCCTCCACCCGCCGATGCTGCTCCCTGCCCCTCCCCCCACCCAAACCCAATTCCCGTCGATGGTTCCCGCCAATGTAGTCCCCCACTCCACCCGCCGATGCCGCTCCCCCCCCCTCCAACACACCCAAACCCGTCGATGGTTCCCTCCCCCCACCCAAACCCAAACCCAGCGATGGTTCCCTCCCCCCACCCAAACCCAGTGATGATGCTGCCGTCGATGGATCCCCCCCCCCCCCGCTGCTGATTGACTCCCCGCTGATGGAGCTCCACTGAATTCCCGTCGATGGAGCACACCCCAGTTCCTGTAGATGTAGCCCTTCCTTCAGGATTTTTTTCCCGATTATTTTTTATTATGTTGGCTAAATTGGTTAGATTAACTCAAGACTAACCCAAGTAGTTGACTCAAATATAGTTAAAATTCACGGCAGGGTTTGTTGGGTAAGACGGAGCAAGTTTACGAGGTCGGGAGAGGAATTAGGATATTTCAAAGGTTGTAGAGGTAATTAGAAAAGATTATAGGGTCTGCCGGGTAAAAATCCCTTTTTATAATTGTAACATCCAGATTCTAACGAACCCGAACTCCACCCGAATAAGGTCCGAATAACCCAATAAAGTTATTACGCAATATTAAACAACTTAAAATGATCAATTGATCGTGAATCAAAAGTTGTTCGGGCGAAATTGACCAAAAATCGGTCGCTTCGTAATTCGCGCCACGAAAAAGCCGCGACATAAATTCAGGAACCGCAAAACGAATAAAGACCATTATAATTTCCGATTCGACAAAAGAAGAACAACGGAATTTACCGTTCGTCAATCGGAGGTCGTTTGATATTTTAAAACCGTGAAATTTAACCAAACCAAAACCATATCCGAAAATTTCGGGTATTCAAAACCCGATCGGAAGTATATCAACATTATACTCATATCAATCGTCGTTCAGAGACGATCACATTGAGATATTGTGCGTCAAAATCCGTGGCCCGAGGTGCTCGTACGGTTGATTTTTTGGGTATATCAAATAAAGAGACTTTTGAATGAATATATATATAATCAAATTCTGTAACAATACACAAAGTCTGATTTTAAAAAAAAACAAAAAAAATTCCAGCCGTTGGGGTATCATTTTTTTTTCAGCCACTTGGCTTTTCTCCTCTCTTCCACTTGACATTTCACTACTCTTCACTTGGCTAAAGATTAGACCCTTCTCCTCTCTATATATACAGCCTTTCTCCTGGTTTTATTCCCATTTATCTTCCAAAACTCTCCAGCCGTAAGGGTCTTCAGCCCTCCCTTTCTTCTCACTGCTTGCCAACATTCCAGCAAAGGTCCAGGGCTGCTGCAACTGTCAATTGCAGCAGCCATTGCTGCTGTCCAGCCACTGTCAGGAGCAAAAACAGCAGCTGGAGCTGCTGTCTTTCACCCCCTCGAGGCAGCTACAACCTTCCCTATTGCATGCAAGCCTTGATCTCCATATTGAGGATCTAAAAAGGTACACTCCTACACCCCTCTTTGCTGCCATGCATGATAAACCCAGATCCTCTTTGATGCTTCTATGCATCTTTCTCTTGTTTGTTGTGAGTAGTGCACTGCATAAGTGTCACTTATAAAATCTAGTCCAGAATTATATTTTTATGGATTTCAATGATAGATTTAAGTTCAAGTTAAGAATAAAATACAGAATCTTTTGCATGCAGATCTCTTTTGATACATGTATTTCATATTGTCATGCATGGTGTTCTAACTGTTCTTATATCCCAAAATAATGTCTTTATAAAAACAAATCATTAATTTTATACTAATTGGAGTAGAGTCTAGAGTCCTGTTGTAGGTTTTTTAAAAAATGGGGGCTTGATTATAATTTCTGAAATTTCTGCTATGATCTGTATATTGTTTAATACTAATATTTTTTTCTTAAACGAAACTTCTGTTTGTTGTCTGCTACTACTCAATAAAGTCCTAGATAAAAAAAATTTATTGAATAAAGCTGCTTTAAATGTAAGATCTGAACTCTGCTTATATTTTGTTTAATTGGAAAATTTTAATCTGTATAACATATGTGTTCATTAACTGATATTAACCATTAGTCGTAAATGTCATTTGACTTTTCTTCAGCAGTTAACTCGATTCTTTGAATAGCTATCCACCAATCACATATATCAATAAGCATTTAATTAGTTGTGAATTTTCACCTAATTATTTTTATGCAGATTTCTACCAAGAACTAATAGTCATATATACTCCCACAAGCCAGTCACTGAAGAAATAATTGTTTTTGCATAATCCATCATGCGAAGGTTCTATTCAAGTCTTAACTCTTAAAAACTGTAGGTCTGAAGGCAATTCCTGTTAATATATATAATGTGGGTGGGTATACCTTTGGATGCACATCAAATTTCTAATAAAGTTCTAGAACAACTTCTTTGTTGTCTCACTCTGCTAAGTTTTTTTTTCTTATCGACATGCTGTTATAGCGTTAGAATTATATATATACATATATATATATATAATGATGGGAAATGTAAAATTTAATCTATAAATTGAGGACAGTGTTTATGTAACATATTAATTAGCATATCATTCCATCCAATGAGATTACAAACAAAGTATCATCATCTTATAGATGCCAAGGTCTAATCGGTATCAAATATAATCCCTATGATTACTAACATTTTTACAGAAAATGTGCTATTAATAAATACTGTTGTAACTGGTCGCTTCCGTAGTTGCAAAATAATTAGAAATAATCCGTAGCTGTTCGAGATTCCTCTATGGTTGTAGTAATAGTAAGATGAGTGGTTGTCCAACTGCAAACATGTGGTTAGAAAAAAAATATATAAGGTCCATATAGTAATTAGCTTGCGTTTAATCCCATCAAATTCATATCACTAAATTGGGTATAGTTTTCATGATTAAAAGAAAAGTTGGAGAAATTACATAGAATTAAACTTAAGAAAAATGGAAATACAAATATTAGAATCTCAATACTCTTCTTTTATCTAGTCATTTAAGATCATTATGAATAGTATCCCTATAAATTGATCGGTAAGTATAATCAAATGATCTGTTGCGGACCAAATACCTAAAGGTTTTGAAAGGCTAACCACAAAAGAAACTAAGAGAATTGGAAAGTCAAGGACGTTAGAATGATGATAAATCAGTGATCACAATTAATAGTGCCGATCATGGTGACCTTTACCATGATCGTGCGAGGGCGCGGTGACCCTCACCTGGGCGGAAGATAGGAAGCCCAGTTTGGGTAGCGACCGCCAAGTGCGCGGGTCTAGGATCCCAGTCCCTTTTCGGTTTTTACGCGAGCTCGCAGTGTTTTTACGCCTCGCTGGGATCCCGACTTTAGACCTGTTACGCTGACCCTCTGTTTAGGATACCCAGGCGGGGGATCCTTGGTTTTCAGTTTTACGTACGAGCTCGTTCGCCCGTACTAGTCGGGCAGGTTTCTAGAGCGACTTTTCTAGAGAGTCTCTCTCACCCGTCTCAGTGGCGTAGTTGGGGAGTAGATATATCCCTCTATTGGACCGTCCTTCCAACTAGAGGGCGAGACGAAAGAGCTCTTTTGTAGGCTTCTTCACCGTTTGAGTTTTAGTTTCGCCAACAGACTTGGCGATTCTACATCTAGATCATCTATATCCATATCTACATCATCTTAAAATACATCTGAGACAGTTAGATTTGAGGTTTGAAGAGATTACAATCAAAGTAGAGTAGATGGAAGTAACTATAATCTGATTCGAAATTTTAATAAACTAGTGGACGTGTTGGGAACTTAGTTAGGATGCATTTATACTACACCGCATGCCTACGGAGGCACCCCAACCCTAAGGCATTTTTCATACCTTAGAGTCATAGTGTGAGGTTATACACTGACCAAGACCAGAGACTATCCACTAGGAATTAAATAAATCATGGTACTTTCTCATCTCACCTTTTCCATTATCAAAATCCATAAATATGATCTCTGAGTACTATGAGAATAAAATATACAATCAGTTACGATAATGCTTACTAGAATTTGGAAACCTTTTTCATTTGCAAAGTGGAAATAAATTTTAATTTGAGTTGTTCTTGCCTCTCTACTTGCTTACTTTTGGACACAATAAATGCCTGTTATTTTTATATAAGTTTTTGGGAGGTACCAGCAACCGCTGACGCCTCTTCTTTCCTAACATGTTTGACAGGTAAACAACCTGCTGTGCAGTAGAAGTTCAGTAGCTATACATGCTTCCTGGAGACAGAGTATACACTAGACAGTATGAAGTATTTTGTCTTAGTTTTTGTTTAGTTGGTGATGTAAATGCTATCTCTTTTGTATCACACTTGGGATATATGTTGTAAAATGGAAGATGCTTATACATGTTGTAAATTGATATGAATCTTAATGAAAAGAAATTTTGGTGCTATTTGTCTCTTTTACCTTGTGGTTATGTGATGGAAATGAATGTCATAATTGCACGAAAATTTTCTATGTTTTTGTGCGACTTGTGCGATTAAATGTGAATGAAATATTGCGAGATGCGCGTAAACGGGTACCCGGATCCTGAGGGGTCTCCCAATTTCCGAACAAGATACTAATTTCCAGGGCCAAAACTGCAAAATTCTCTGAATATCTTAAATAAAATACACCTGCTAGTGCATACATGTAATTATCCAAGAGTCCTACGGTCACAGAGAAAATTTTCTAAAAGATATTACATACAATAATAATTTTTTTGGAATAAAACGAATTACAAAATCTGCAATGGGTCCCTTGCAAAATACCCGCCCCCTCACGCGTACGGGCACATGAAGTGACGTGGCGAGGGGCCTAAGTGTAAATCATAAAAAATCTAGGGGCTTACTTGGAAATTTGATAGAAACTTTATAGTTGCATAAGAAAGTTTTTATACTAAAAACTAAAATACAATAGTACGGGGGAAGGGAGTGCAAAATACCCCCGTCAAGCAGATGGACAGTGGTGGCGCCTCCACATGGCTTACTGAAAAATCCCAGATTTATCTACATTATTTTAATTTATTATCTCTCTTGTTTAAGCAATTCACAAAGATTCATTAACAATTAAATTTAATTAAGCTTTTATGTGTTGTAAATAATTAACCTTAACTATACGAGAAAGTGCTATTATTTTATGTATTTACTTCTCATTAAAAAATCAAATAAAAATTAGTATAATATTGTACACAATTAATCTAACAGTAAAAATAAAAAAAAAATTTGAGAAAAGAAAAAAAGAAAAAATATTTTAATAACTTGTTTAGTTTTTCCATGTTGAAAAGATCCGACTGTCATGAGGCAAGTTTTTAAGCTCGGGATTGACCCAAGATAGATCTGAATAGATGCGAAAAATCCATTTAGCCGACACTACTTAATTGTGGGAAAAGCTTTGTTGTTGTTGTTGTAACTTGTTTAGTTTTTATCTATGTATAGATGATCGTATTTCTCTTTGACTTCTAAATGAACTTTCTTGTTTACCATTTTGTTCTAATTCATTTTCTATCAAATTCTTTTTGATTTTTAAGCATTTATTCGTTTTCCTATGATTGGTCCACACGTGGCCCAATCCTATCTCGATGCATGGCCGACTCTTTATATTCACTTTGCCTTCAACGTCGGCCGTCCATCTCCTTTTGATGATTCAATCACAGCCGTTAGCTTATGCAATGATCCTGGACACTTGATCTTCTGTGATAAAGTTTATCTGGTCTTCTCATCTTGCACCCCTTCCTTAATTGTTGGATTGCAATATCCAACGACTAGTCTTCATCTTCAACCTCCAAATGCAGTTGTGAAGCAACACAACTCTTCTTGACTGCCCCACTTCGTTGGTTTCTCCCGTTCTTCTCTCATAACCTCCTCTATTGTTTTCATTGCCAATCCCTTCGCCTAACTTTCCTAACTCATGCCAAGTTGCCAACCACTCAGATCCCCTCATCTCCATCTCTCTCGCCATTTGTAGGTGGTTGAAACCACCTCCGTCCACTACCAACTTCCAAACCTCCGCCTCAACAAAACCCATTCCTCCGCCTTTGTTAGCCGCATCCACCATTCATTACGATTACTCCTAGCCATACTACACCACTAAGTGACAGTTAGAGGTTCCAGTTAAGCGAGACAACAGATATTTTGATCGCCAGCGAGATCCTTGGTTCATACACCAAGTTGCAGGTCGTAGAGACATTGCTCGAGCTTCAAGGTTAGCCACCGTAGTGAAGCCAGGGCAGAAGACGCTTCAGAGCTTCTTCTATGGATGAGATTCATTCCGATTCTTCTCATTCTTCCATTTTCCAGTTAAGTAATTCATCCTATTTTTATTCTATCTTTGTCTATTTTATAATTAATTTCAGTTAGATTTTCATATATCTTATAATCTGGAATCCTTCGCATAACATCAACGATCGACGCATGATATCCCGTGAATCGTCGACGCTTCTCCATTAGTTTTTCGCCTCCAATCCACTCTAGGCTTTGATAAAGCTTGGACCCTAATTCGGGCTTGAATCCGTCGCTTCTGGAGCCCTCTTTACCATTCCTTTTCATCCCTCATCGCATCCTTGAGATTCGTATTGCGCTTCGGCTACGCACTAACCCTTGCAGATCTTCAATGGACGAAATTCGACCGGAGCTGAGTTGACAATCTTTTCCTCCGACGAGCATGCACTGAACCGGCGATCTTTAGGTCCTTGTCGGGTTTGAGCATCATCGTCTTTGCTGGATACTTGCGAAGGTTTCATGACCTTAAGACAGATCAGGGGAACGTGGAAAAGAGCAGCGATTATCGCCGGAGCCCAACCACAGAGCCACCGTACGTGGGGTAGCTTCATCGAGAGACGAAGTACAACAACCGTTGGATCAACCATATTGGGCGAGATCCAAGGAACTACATCAAGCCACATATCCAATCTGAAGCCACACTTCAGACTGTAGCTTCGGAGTTATCGAACCTGTTGCGAGCCTTAAGAACGCGCCACATGTAAGTCGTGATAATGCAACGTTTCATCCAAGAGATCCATATCTCAGGGAAACCACACCTCGACATCACCATACATAAGAAGCGCCAATATACAATGGCATATGCCTTCGAAAAGTCAACCTTCCAAAATACTCCTTTAAACCTTCGTCTTTTCCGATCCGCAATGATCTCAGGCTCTCAGCTGCCATAACCAGGTTATCGACCATCGGTCTACCAAGGATGAAAGCCCTCTGACGTAGCGAGATAATATGTTCCATCACACGATTCAATCTGATAACCAACACTTTTGTCACAATCAGGTTGATAGAATTTGAGAAGGTGATAGGCCGAATATCCACATTATATTCGGAGACATCCTTCTTAGGAGAAGAAAAAATGACCATCTTATCGAGTCTATCAAAGCTTGTGTTAGTAGCTGTGAATTTCTCCATCACCTCGACGACCTCCCTTCCAACGAGCTCCTGAAACTCGTGAAAAAAGAACACAGGGAACCCATCCGATCTAGGCGAACCATCAACGTTAAAGTTCCTAACTGCCACGTTCACCTTCTCTGCGGTCACACAACCTGAATCAAATGATTAGCATGTTGTTTGGACAACGTGGAGGCCCCAAGGCCGGGCCATCTCCACGTTCTAGCCGCTTTTCTTCTCGAGAAGTCATGGAAGAGATCCCCAATGGCCCACTTAATTTCACGATCCCCCTTCACAAGGATACCATTCACCACAACTGAGCGGATCTGGTTGTAACGACGCTTCCTACTTGCAACTCTATGAAAGTAGGTCGTGTTCGCATCACCCTCCTCCAGTCACGAGTGCCGCGATCTTTGCTTCCATCCCGCCACACTTTTCTTTTCCTCATCTGGGACTGTTTTTTGTGCTGCTGATCTCTTCAAAAGCTTCTCCCGGGTAGGATCTTTGACATCTTCAAGGCTGTCAAGATTGGCAAGATCTGTCTCTAACACAGTATTGCATGCTTTACGCATCACCCTAATCTCCTTGAATGCACACATCCGATTGCGAAGTGATATCAGTCTTTGTGAAAACTTTAAAGTCATGGATCCCAAGACCATCGGGGAGGACCAATATTTGTAAATAAAATCTCAAAAACCGACCTCCTGCAGCCAAGCCCTCTCAAACATGAAGAAACCCCTCAAAGGCAGACACTGCATGAGTCCCAGAGTTGAGGACTATGGTCTGACCTCGTACGAGATCTGGTGACAGAATTCAACTTTAGGAACATATACAGTAGCTCTGCAGACGACAGAAAATGGTCGATACGAGAATGAGAACCCATTTCTCCACATATACTTAGTATATGAGGCATTAAATACCTCCAGCTCAAGAGCATCAATCAGCCCCGCAAAGTCGGCTGAGCCCCCTGGTCCTGCTCGCATCTCGAGCGCGCCCTGTCAAGGTTGCAAAAAGTGGCAACCGATACTCGGTCGGTGGGGTCACTGACTAAGGATTAATCGGCAGTCAGGCAACTAATCGGATTTAGTCGGCCATTAGTCGGTTTTGAATTATTTTTTTATTTTTAATATATAAATCATTTTATATACATATATTCTTATATATTCGCAATATAAACCATTTTTATACATATATTCTTATATATTCGCAATATAAATCATTTTTATACATATATTCTTATATATTCGCAATATAAATCATTTTTATACATATGTTCTTATATATTTGCATAGATTTGAACATTTTCTATACTACTATAATGAAATAAAAGGAGTAGTTGACTTTAAATATAACATTAAGTATATTAGAATAGGTTTGATTTAAAAAAAGCAAAAAATAAAAAAAAAATAATAACCTCTATGTAAAAGTCGGCCCGATTAGTCGGGTTGACTGACTAATGGCCGACTAGGCCGAGTCGAGTCGGCTACCCCCCCGACTCGACTAGTTGGCCGCTTTTACAATACTGCGGCCTGTTGGATGAGAGCAATACAACATTGAAGTCACCCGGCACATGCCAGGCCACACATGGGAAGGCACTCCTGACAATCCTAAGATTCGACCATAAGACCGAGCGAAAAGGATGAACACAAGGACCATAAACACAAGAGAAGACAAACTGGTTCCCTGAGAGAGTGTGCTCATGTAGCACTGTGATGATATGCGCTCCCTTTAACTCAGAGATGAATATGAAGAGTGAGCCCTTCAAAGCTACAAGTAATCCTCCCATTGCACCAATAACATCCAAAGACCTAAACTCATTCAACAAGCCATTGCCCAAAATCCTCCGCTAGATAGGAGTCACAATAGAGAGTTTAGTTTCCTATAATAGTCTCACATCATACCCCCATTCAGCTAGTAGGGAGCTGATGGACCTCTGCTTAACTAGGTCACCCAGACCTTTGACATTCCACTTTAGAACCTTCATTGGGGCACAACCGTAGACCCCCCAATTTTGACGACTCTAGCCGTTGCAACTTTCAACTTTTGATCGGAATGTATCACGGGATCCCTGACCACCACCTTCGAGCGTCGTCACGCCCTATATCGCTTTCATCTACCAACATTCGCTCCCACAGTCAAGGTTGCAGAAAGCAGTAGTCCGTACTTGGTCGACAGGGTTACTGAGTAAGCATTAATCAACAGTTGGACGACTAGTCGGATTTAGTTGGCCATTAGTCGATTTTGAATTTTTTTAATTATTTTTAAATTTATAAATCAATTTTTATACATTCTTATATATTAACATAGATTTTGTACATTTTCTATACTAACATAATGAAACAAATGAAGTAATTGACTTTAAATATAACATTAAACATATTATTTTAAGTTTGCTTTTTTAAAAAAAGAAAAAACTAAAAAATAAAAAGCTCTATGTAAAAGTCGTCTGATGAGTCTACCGACTAGGCCGACTAGTCAACCTGATTAGTCGAGTAGACCGACCAGGCTTAGTCGAGTCGACTACCCCCCCACTCGACTAGTTGGGCTGACTCTCACAAGCTTGCCAACAGTAGAGCTCTTTGAAGAGGTAGCTCTGGCATCATTCCCTACCACTTGGGAAAGTTCAGACACGAAAGTTAACATTTCCCGACCCATGACCCCCCTACCCCCACCCCCTCGAAATCTAGTTCCAACGGAACCTTTGGAGCCAACAAATCTTGGTACCACAACTGTAAAGGTGTGGGTGAAGATAGGCCCCACCCCACCCTTGAAAAACGCGTGGCTTCAAAGGACTTTCCACCTTTGCATCAACAACGCCCCAGATGCACTCTTCAACCTCATGTGCCATAGGCAGAGGCTTAGGAGTTCCCCGCAGGAGCGAGGTAAGCAGTTGATTAGCCGTTGGGCCATCAACTGCAGTGGCGCATAGGTCCGGGCAATCGCTTCGCGAAGGGGCCTCGATAGGGTTCGGGTTGGAAGTGAAGCCTTCACCATCCGATTAAAGGACAATAACCGAGCTCATGCTATTCTTTTCCAATCGGTTCAACAACAGAAGTCAGGTTCGGGTCTATCTCTCCCACGGTACCTAGGTTCGAACTTGGGTTCGAAGTTTGGGGCTTTGAAGTCGAGACCGAATCCAAAAGGAGATGTGCCTTAGCCTTCAACACGACTATTGGTGAGTGGAGCCCTAGAAAGGGAAGCGACGAAGTCGAAGATGAAAAGTCACTCGCTCTTGATGTACTACCTTCCGGAAGCAACCTTGGAATCAGGACTCAATCCGAAATCTCCTCCTCGAGATCCTTCATTTCAATGATTGCTCCTTTTGAATACACCAATGGATCTATAGGAGATTCGAGTATTAAATGCGATCGTTCCGTCGGCGATTTCAAACATGTGGCAGCGTAAGCCTCCACCGAAGGTGGTGGCGGTGGTGGAAGGAGCTGCATCAATAGCCGAAAACTCGATCTACCCACCTTCAACAAGCTAGTCGACTCCAAAGTACTGAACTCCGATCCATCCACCACTAGTATAGTCGAGGGTTCCGAGCTCGGATTAAGATCATTCCCGTGGATCCACGAAACCCTACCAATATGCCTAAGCACAGGCCTCAGGGCCTCCACCGAACTGGAGAGGAAGGGGACACCGAAGATACGCTACCCTTATCATTGATTCAGAGGCTTCCCGTCGGTGAAGCTAGGAAGGTGCCACACAACCCCATGATCTTGGGAACCTTGCAGCAAAATCTCCTTCTCCTTCTCTGAAACTGCTCTTGCGCACTCGGGGCCATCGCCCAAGGCCATCACATCACTCGTGGAGGTATTCAACCTTCTAGCGACAACAACCTATACTCTTCTTGCTTCATATTGCCTCAAAACGGAGGACCCAATGAGGATCCCGTTCCTCTTGATACCTTTAGATTTGACTCCGACAACCACCAATGCATATGACCTCGATAGGGGTCACCTCGCCGCCTGAATATAGACATCATCAGTAGAAGATAGTTGCTGGGGCCCTACACCACATGGACAGGAGTGCTTCCGATGACCCTCGCATCCACACCTAAAACACCTTGGCGGTTACGAACACGACAAAGCTTGGTGCCCATGGTAGCCACACCAGTAGCACTGACGACCTCGTTTGCAGTGCGAGACTAGGGACCATCCGCCTCCACTCCTCTCATATTCGTGCAATGTGGCCCTCGTTGTCCTCCCATCAACTTTTTTGGTGGCACTCCTCTATTCTTCAACCCTGCCTTTCACCTTCCAACGGAGGTGTTCTCTCTTCCGTCGAGAACCAGCCACCCTCTCCATCCTCCCTCCTCTTCTAAGCTCGTGTTCTCTCTTCCGGATCCCCTCCTATGTATCTCTCCTCTATACCAAGGGAGCTAGTAGTTTAATATTCAGAGTGAAATGAGAGGGAGATGGAATTGGAGGGGAACGTCCAAAACATGTTCACAACGTTACAAGTTATACACATGCGGTCCCTGCACAGTGGCACGAGGTGGCTCGAGTTGGGGGTGATTCGCATTTCAGATGCTAACGGGAGGGGGGGGGATTTGTGGAGACAATTTGGGGTATAGGAGGTTCGTGACTCCGTGGGGCTCTGTTTGCACTCAACTCGTATGGGTGCCATGGTCCTGACTGATTCTCAGTATTCTTTTATCGAGAGTTCTGGGATCTCATTGAAGATGAGGTGATGGAGGTGGTAGCGAAATTTGTGGAGGGGAACTTTGGCATTGATTGGATCAACCAATCTTTTCTTATCTTGCTTCCCAAGAAAGGTGTGGCTTTTAAAGTGGAAAAATATCGCTTTATCGAACATAATTTACTTGATCTTGGCGAAAACCTTGGCCAATCAGTTGAGAAGAGTTTTGAACAAATTTGTGTCGCCGATTCAAAGTGCTTTCCTCTCGGGAGTCGGGCAGACATCTCATGGACAAGGTGGTCCTGGCTTCTGAGATCATAACAGACTGACGTAGACATGAAAGGTGGATTTCTCCAAATCATATGTCTGCGTAGATTGTCTCGTCATTTGGGCCTCTCTTTACGGACACATATTTCCAGTGTTTGGATTGTTTGGATGAAAAGATGTTTCATGATCGCATCATGTGTGGTCCCTATGAATGGCCAGCCTAGGGGTTGATTTTTTCAACCACAACGAGGCGTCCGTCAACGGTGCCTCGTTGCACCATTCCTATTCGTTCTATCTTCTGATGCATTAGCGATTATGGTTGATCGCGCATGCTGGGAGGCATTTTGCAGGGGTTAGGTCCTAACGATCCCCATTCTTCAATACGTGGATAATACGATCATTTTCGCAGAAGGGGGTTCATTGTGTTGCAGGGGTGTATCAATGGTTTTGGATTTTTTGGATCTCTTTCAGGGCTACAAATTAACAGGAAGAAGTTGGAATTTGTCTCTTTTGTTTTAGAGAAGGACAGGATTGTTAGTTTCGAGGCATGGTTGAGTTCCTCGAGGGGAAATTTATCTATGCGTTACCTAGGCATTTCCCTGGGGGCAGGGAGGATGAATTTGGCAGACTGGCTACTGAGAAGATGGTGCAAATATTAGCAGGTTGGAAATCAGTATGCCTATCAAGGGCTGGGAAGTTGGTTTTACCGAAATCGGTGTTATCCACGATTCCTATCTTCTCACTTTCTTCAAGGCTACTGCATGTTGTTGTGAGGAGGAGAATGGAGGGCATCATAAAGAGATTTTTCTCGTCCTCCTCTGGGTTGACAAGCTACTTCCCTCTAGTGGACTGGAAGTCGGTCTCGGACTCGAAGGATGATGGATGTCTAGGTATACGCAACTTGGAAGAGATGAACAAGTCTCTTCTGAGCAAGTGGATTGCTCGTATCTGGGGTGTCTGTAACAATTTAATTCGTAAGATCATTTGTAAGATCTACGGACTTGGCTGCTCTTTTCCAACTGCTGCGCTACTCGTACTGATGCCATCTTATTTGTGGAGAGGGATTTGTGGTGTGTCTTAGGAGATCCGACCTTTCCTGAGACCGATTCTTGGAGACGACATCGCTTTCAAGTTTTGAACAGATGACTAGTGTGAGAGTGGACCGTTGGGGATACACTCAAGGTAGGAATATCGATATCGACAATGTGGAGTATTTGGTTATGCATCACTTATGTGGGAGATGAGTAAATGGATCTCTTTAGGATCCATTTACCCCATCTATCTGTTTAGTCCCACATCTACCACTTGTGAGATGTGGAGACTCAGTGGGGGTCATATATAGACCCCCACACCCATTGTATTCAATGAGAAAAGTAATAGTTTATCAATCTTTTGAGGCGTTCTCCTGTGGTTCCACGTAAAATCTTTGTGTCAAGTTTATCTTTCTGTTCTTTATGCTCTGTGTATCATTTTCGCTTCCACATTCCTATTTTCTAACGTGATATCAGAGCGGGTTCGATTCTTGAGGAATCATGCTATGTTTTTTTATTTAATCGAGTTTCGATTCGATTACTGTTTGTGGAGAATGTTTAAATTTTGATTCCATTATAGGGTTTCTTTCTGAAACCCTTGTTCTCTGTGGGTTGCTGCTTCTATCCAGATCTCACGACGGTAGATTTTATTTTGGAGGCAACCCAGGTTGTGCACTTGTTATATCTCCTGCCTAACTCCAACATGTTTCTCAGAAAAATCCCATTGAGGAAGCTGCACATCTTCCTCTATCGCACAACCTCAGGAGGAAGTAGGCGAAGCCCTCCCATTCGGGGGGCAATGCCGATCGCCAGTGACGGGCCTTCCTTCCGCGTGGCTCCAGGCTCCCAGGCGGAGCCATCTCCAGGCTCCCACGCTCCAGCGAGGCCTCAGGGGCAACCTCCAACCAGGCCGCATCGCAAGCGACCACAACTCATATCCAGGCAGCACCACCACCCCTTGCACAACCTTAATATCCCTTGCTTCCTTACGAGAGAGAGATCCCATCTTGTGTAGGCGCGCAAGACTCGTGCTGCGTCGCAGCTCTCCCTCCAGTGGTGAGCCCTCGAAGCTCCATCAATGGCGCAAGCGACGCCTCCTCCACCATGCTCTCCTCTCCATCAAAGGCGCAGGACTCGATCTCCTTCTTGCGGTGCGCTGCTCCCTGGCGACGGCGGTCGATCCTCCCTCCCGCCTCCAAGCGCGCGTAGGTGGTGCCCCATCTCTCCCTCCCACCACCATGCGCCGAAGAACCTCAAAGGGGGCGGCGACATTCGAAGGAGTGTTCCCAAGTTTGGAACCCTAGTGCTTTTGTGGGAAGCAAGGGCCTGATGACCCTTACTTTCTAAAAAGGAATTCTTGTAGAGGCCCAACGTAAAAAAATGAGAGGGAGTGCCAGCCGTATAAAAAAAGTGAAAAAAGAGGCTTGGTTAAAAAAAGGAGACGATGGCTATTAAAAAAAGGAGAGAGAAAATAATCGGAAAAAAAGTGAGCTGAAGAGAAAAAGAGAATGAATGGCTAATTAAAAAAATGATTTCAAAAAATGTGATACGCGTATTGGTTTTTGTTCTTCCCATTACATTGTATTCTCCCAACTTTATCGATGCCATTCGTTTTCGACAAGTATGTGAGAAAGGGGGAGTATATGTAGAGTCACAGGTCTATTTCAGATTCAGATGTCAGATTCTCCTGGCCAACTAGATTTCAGACTCTACAGTTCAGATATTCAGACTCGATGTTCAGGTTTCGAGTCCTCAGTTTCAAACACGTACATGTATGTAATCTTCTTTAGTTGTCCCCATCTTTTGTGTTTCGACTAGAGTTTTCATGTGTTCCATAGGGACTCCTGGGTAGAGATCCCATTTCCTATGCCATGTGGGCTAGGGTTTTATGTGATCTCATAGGGACTCCAGAGTAGAGTACCATTCTCTGTGCCAGATGGGAGAGACACAGTTCTCCGACGAGGAGACTTCTTCAGACTCCGTTCTCAAGCGATCGCGAATTCCAGTACGGGATCCTTTCAAGGTTCCCATGAGAGAGAACCCACTTCGAGGTCCCTATGAGAGAGACCCATCTTCAGAGATATGGATAATTAGCGATGTTCTTTTCGGCCCTTTCAGATATAGAGTAGTTGTCCACATTGTTGTTGCAGACCAGAGTTTTCCAAGTGGAAACTCATGTTTAGTTGGTGACTCTGACAGGCGCAGTACAGGGTACACCCAATTTGACTCGCACTCCAGCCCGTTTGTCCTCCTCTCCTGCATGGCATGAGAAGCAACGTCCTTGACAGTAGCCGACAGTTGTGCGCGTTGAGTTGATATTGATTGTAGTGTCTTGTAGTGTGAGTTGAGTTTTCTTTCTATTTTTCCAAGCTGAACATTGCATGCTCCGGCTTGAGTGAGTGTTGGAGTATTTGGTTGTGTCACTTATGTAGGAGATGGTTAAATGGATCTCTTCAGGATCCATTTACCCCATCCAGTTGTTTAGTCCCACATCTACTACTTATGGGATGTGGAGACTCAATGGGGGCTATATATAGACCCCCACACCCATTAAATCTAGTGAGAAAAGTAAGACTATCAGCCATTTGAAGCATTCTCCCATGGTTTCATCCCGCTCCTTAGGGAGTAGGGTTCCACGTAAAATCTCGATGCCAAGTTTATCTTCCTGTTCTTCATGCTCTGTTTATCATTTTTGCTTCCGCATTCCTATTTTCTAATGGACACCAATATCGATATGGTGTCGATGCGATATTTCATCGATATATCGTCGAAATATCGCCCGTATCGACACACTTTTGTGAAGGAAGGACCCAGAATGAGGTATATCATTGTTATATCGGTCCCATATCGATATCGATTCACTGATATATCACGATATTTCCTACCCTAGATACACTCTCCCTTTTTGTGGGTCTTGGCGGCAAATCAGGAGGTGACGATGAGTGAGGTCTGGGATTGCTCCACATTCTTACCACAATTCAGATCTATTCTTTTATATCAGCGTTTGGAAGAGGTTTTGGCGATAATCGAGGAGCTCGAGAGCCTGGCATGACCAACTGATGGGTGGGATTGCTGATGCTGGTGTGACGGGACCTTTTTGGGTGTAAAGGCCTACAGAGCCCTGCATGGAACGTCGATCGTTGACCGCGGTGGGTGCGAGACTACGTACAAGAGAATTTGGTAATGGAAAGTCCCAAATCATGTGAATTTCTTCATGTGGATTTTTAGGAGAGGTATACTCCTGATTGAGGTCCGTTCTACCTGCTTCATCTCAAACACTGAGCTGCCATGTTCTAGGTGCCAGGCGGACGTAGAGGATGCAGACCATTTTTTATTTAGGTGTAGATATTTCGTCGAGGTCGAGAATCTGTTTGGGAACCATACGACGTTGTTGGACAGTATTACAAATTTCATGGAGTTGACTGGGGGGAGATGGATTGGTACATAAAAGGAGAGATCGGAACTTGAGGCGATGATTTGGGCACTATGGATTGTAAGAAATGGTGTAATTTTTTAGTAAGAGCGTATGTATGGAGAAAATGTGGTGGCACATGCTAAGACACTTGTTGGAAATTGGTTCTTGTAGTTTCTTATTTTCATGTAGCCTGATTTAGGCGTATAATCTTTTGAGGTGATAAATGATGATGTTTTTTGGCACACACCTATATGGTGGTGGTCTTTTTTAAAAAAAACATTACAAGTTATAATCGTACTTTTTTTGAGATTTAGCATTCGACTTTCAAGATAAAGAGATGGAGGTGGTAAGAGGACTTGTATCCAATAAATATGTGATGAATGACATTGTGATTATGACTTTATGGGAAATACAATGAGTGAAAATTGATATTGCTATATATGTAACTATATAAATATATGTTAACAAATTAATGGATTTGATTGGAAATTCATACTTTAACAACAACAAATTCTTTTCCCACATTAAGCAGGGTCGGCTAAAAATGTTACTCTTCTCCCTTTATAAGTAAGGTTGGCTACATGAATTCTTGCTCAAATCCATGTTGAAAATTCGACTATTTTTTACGCTGGATGTTGACTACCTAACGCAACTCCCACAAGAGGGGATTTGAACCCTAATCTTTTGGGTGGTAGGCACACCGCACTACTACCAGACCAACATTTCAGTGGCTACAAAAATTCATACTTTGACCGATTTTTAAAAATTTCAATGCGATCCGTTGAAGTGATAAAATCGAACCAATCCACTCCAATCCAATAACATTAGATTGGATCGGATTGCGGAGTTTATTTGATCCTTGTGCATCGCTAATTGTGCCTATGCCTTGTTGGGAAACGTGAATGAGATGTTCTATTCCATAGCCCTAGGCTCTCTTATATAGGAGAGTAGCCTATGGGTAAATTACATAAAGAGAATAACAAGAAAATAAAATAACAAAGAGATACAAAATAGCCTATGCGTCAACACTCCCCCTCAAGATGGAGCATAGATATCAATCATGCTCAGCTTGGACGCACACTTCTGGAATGGGCCTTTAAATAATGCCTTGGTGAAAATATCAGCAGTCTGATTCTCTGATGTGACGTGAGATGTAGCAATGAACCCCTTCTGAATCATGTCACGTATGTAGTGACAGTCGACCTCAATATGCTTGGTCCTCTCATGAAAAGCTGGGTTATTTGCAATGAACAAGGCGGCCTGATTGTCACATTCCAACCTCATAGGAAGAGGTATGTCAATACATAGGTCTGCAAGTAAGGATTTTACCCACATCATTTCTGTGCTCGCCTGGGCCATAGCCCTATATTCTGATTCAGCACTAGATCTAGCTACTACTGTCTGCTTCTTGCTCTTCCACGAAACTAGAGCATCTCCAACATAGACTGCAAACCCTGATGTTGACTTCCTGTCCTTGGGGCATCCTGCATAGTCTGCATCCGCACATCCTGTAACAGAAATCTCCTTTCCTTTCTTAAATATCAAGCCTGCACCTGGAGATGATTTTAGATATCTCAGAATCATGTGTATGGCATCCATATGGACCTGGCGTGGTTGCTCCATGAACTGGCTCACACGACTCACTGCAAACTGTATATCAGGTCTAGTGATAGTGACATACAGTAATTTGCCCACCAGTTCTCTGTACCTTCTCTGATCCACCTCTTCTGTGTCATCATCATACAGCTTCATGCTAGGGTCCATTGGTGTCGTAGCAGGTCGACACCCTAGCATACCTGTCTCACTCAGTAGATCTGTGACATACTTCCTCTGTGTCATGACTAATCCATATGGATTTCTAGCAAATTCCAGCCCCAAGAAATATCTAAGGACTCCCAAGTCCTTGGTGACAAACTCGGTCCCCAGCCTTTCCTTTGCTTGCTTAATGCCTTGGTCATCATCACCTGTAATCAAGATATCATCAACATAAACCATGATTACAATGATACCTCTCGCCGTCTTCTGCACGAACAAGGAATGATCAGCATTGGAGCGTTTATATCCTTGTTTCTCAAAGAGGTCTGAAAGCTTCTGAAACCATGCTCTGGGGCTCTGCTTAAGACCATAGATGGCCTTATGCAATATGCAAACCTTGGAACACTCCCCCTCAACAGCAAAACCAGGTGGCTGTTGCATATAGACTTCCTCCTGCAAGTCTCCATACAAAAATACATTCTTTACGTCCAGTTGATAGAGTGGCCAGTCTTTAGCAACCGCAACAGATAGCAGGATCCGTAAAGTAGAATGACGCGCCACAGGGGAGAAGGTGTCTAGGTAATCTACCCCATATGTCTGCGTGAAGCCCCGAGCAACAAGGCGTGCCTTGTACCTGTCAATGGAACCATCTGCATTGTGCTTAACTGTAAACACCCATTTGCAACTCACCGGGCTAACATCTGGAGGTATAGGAACCAAACTCCAGGTTCCTCTAGACTGAAGTGCCTCCATCTCCTCTTCCATTGCTAGTCGCCATCTAGCATCCTGCATAGCATCATGATGGTTCCGTGGAATGGCTGTAGCTGAAAGTGCCAATGCAAACTGCCTGAATGGTCCAGATAGCCTCTCAAACGACACCACTGCTGATACTGGATACTGGACACAGCTTCTCTTCGGCTTCCGTAGAGCGATTGGAATATCTAGGTCCTCTGTGGTATCACCATGCTCCTGTAATGCACCCTGCTGAGAAATGTCGTCAGATCCATCAACATTAATATTCTCATTACATACCATAGGCGAGCTAGTTGACTGGTCAGGACCATGAGCTTGATTCGGCCTCCGGGTGTAATGGAATGGTAACGGAGGTACTATTGATGGCGGTGGCGGTGGCGGTGGTGGTTCAGATGTTGGTGGCGGTTGTGATGTTGGTGGTGCCATGAATACAATGTCAGGGGATATAGGTGGCGGCTGCATCTTCCTAGAATCTGAGAAATACATGATGGATTCAAAGAATGTAACATCTGCACTGATCATATACTGCCGACGCACAGGGTCAAAACACTTGTACCCCTTTTGAGTTCTGGAGTACCCCACAAAGACACACTTGACAGCTCTAGGAGAGAGCTTGTCAGAACCGGGCGACAACTGATGGACAAACGCGACTGACCCAAACACACGAGGGGTAAGAGTGAACAGATCCTTGTCAGGATAAATCAGTGAGAAAGGAACCTGTTCATTCAAGACAGACGATGACATACGATTTATAAGATAACATGCAGTAAGGACTGCATCACCCCAGTATGAATACGGAACATGACTCTGAATGAGAAGTGACCTTGTGACATCAAGTAGGTGACGGTGTTTTCTTTCTGCAACCCCATTTTGTTGAGACGTATGGGCACAGGATGTTTGGTGAACAATTCCTTTAGAGGAGTAGTAGTTGGCTAGATTATTGGTGCATAACTCTAAGGCATTGTCACTTCTCATAATTTTGACAGTTGTGGAAAAAACATTCTGAATCTCATTTAGAAATTGAATAATAATATTTCCAGCTTCAGACTTATTTTTCATTAGAAAAACCCATGATGCTCTTGAGAAATCATCCACAAAGACAATATAAAACCTGTGCCCCTGATGATCGGGAACACGACTTGGACCCCAGACATCAACATGAAACAACTCAAATTTGGAGTTACTACTCCGACCTTGACTACTGGGAAATGATGACCTATGATGTTTTCCCAACTGACACGCCTCACACTGGATAGGTGTGTGAGAAAAACTATAAGGTAAGACAAGACGCAACTTCTGAAGCGGTAGATGACCAAAACGCAGATGCCACAGGAGAGAAGATACTTGTCCAGCGGGAGAAGATGTGATTCCGGCAAATGGGGTCTGGTTCAGACGATAGAGGCCTCCTTGCTCATAGCCATGACCAATCACGTTGCCCGTATGGATATCCTGAAAAATCAAAGAAGATGGATCAAAAATAGCTCGACATTGGAGATCCTTCGTAATCTGACTGATTGACAAAAGATTCATAGAAAAATGCGGTGCATGTAAAACATTCTTGAACTGCATAGAGGATGTCTATCTAATCTCCCCCTGACCCGTGATGGGGGAATGTGTGCCATTGGCAATCACTACTGTCCGTCCTGGAGGGATCTGAGTATATCCTGAAAGTAGACTCTGGTCGCCACATAGATGATGTGTAGCGCCTGAGTCCATGATCCATGGCAATGTATTCGATCTACTACTATGAAGTGCAAGTGTACTACCTGAAGTACTCGTAGAGGCAGACGCAGAAGCAGAAGCAGCAACATCAGTATGACTCTCTGTCATCGGTGCTGGGCCAGATGGTGGGATAATGCCCCTGAGGCGGGCAACCAGATCATCAAAACGCTGATCCAGTGAAGCAGCAGAAGGAGGCTCTATCTGCTCAGCGACTCGTGCGGATGCAGGAAATCCATGCTTTGAGTAGCATGTGTCCTCAGTATGTCCGATGCGGTGACAATATGAGCATGTAGGCCTAGTGCGACCACCCCTTCCACGGGGAGTACGTCCACGGCCCTGGTAATGAGAACCACGGCCCCTGTTGGCCGCCATGGCTGAGGGATTCTGACTAGCAGCTGCTGAAGGTACAATTATCCTACTCAATCTGTGAAAAGCCTCCTCCATGGGAGGAATAGTCGAGTCCGCCAAGATCTGTGAACGTGCGGCCTCATACTCTGGATCAAGTGCAGCGAGAAACACACCCACCATCGTTGCATTCCTGTATGTTTTCTGCTGCTCTGGTGTGGCGGTAAGAGGCATGAAGCTATAAAGCTTCTCAAACATTCCTCTCAAAGATGTATAGAGAGAATGTAACGGACGACCATTCTGCTTTATCGTGAATATATCATGTTGTAGTTGCAGGATCTTCGTCTCATTCTTTGCCTGAGAATAGGTCGCTGCGAGGATATCCCACATGTCTTTGGCTGTGAGTTGATGTAGAATGTCATTGGCGATTTCAATAGCCAATGTGCCAGATAGCCACACCTTGGCATATGCGTCGTCTGCCTCCCATGAGGCATGAACTCCAGTCTTCTCTGCAGGCTCGGGCTCTGTGAGAATATGCTTCTTGCCCGTGGTCTTCATCATACTCATGAACTGCATTGCCCACAGTTCATAGTTCGTACCATCCATCTTGACGATGGGCGCTGGACCACGAAATGCGCCCATAGATGGGGTATCTGCCTTGCTTTCTGACATACTGGAGATGGAAGACTGGAGTGACTAAGAGAAGATAATCTTTGTCTACAATGACATAGACGGGATTAGTTGCTTGTGTAGACGTCAAGCAACTACCCCCATGATTATGTGCGCGCTACGGTCTGGATATGGTCTGGATACGCGAGCACAAAGGTCACACGCAAGGGCAACAAGAAGCCGCTACCCGCGTGTGCAACTGGGGCGAAAAGTGCGCACAGTGCGTTACTTCAACACGCACCAGTGCGCACAGATGCGCACAGATGCGCACGGTTCTAGCGCACCAGTGCACAGATGCACACAGGAAGGGCGCAGGCGCTAAGGCTGTAGCGCACAGGCGCCAAGGACCGCGCGCAGATGCAAGGGATGTAGCGCACAGGCGCTAGGGCTGCAGATCGTGAGGGCTGCAGCGCGCCAGGGAAGCGCTGGTGATGCGCACAAGCACGCACAGCAGAGGCGACGACGTTGGATGGCGCGCCGATCGAGAGAGAGAGAGAGGGAGAAGAAGAGGGCCGGCGGGTGGGGTTTAGGGTTAGGGTTTCAAGAACTCCGGTCTAGGACCGTCGCTCTGATACCATGTTGGGAAACGTGAATGAGATGTTCTATTCCATAGCCCTAGGCTCTCTTATATAGGAGAGTAGCCTATGGGTAAATTACATAAAGAGAATAACAAGAAATTAAAATAACAAAGAGATACAAAATAGCCTATGCGTCAACATGCCTTTTGTGATCTATGGATCGACATTGTGCTATGATCGATCTTGTTAAGATTGGGGTTTTAGGTGGGTATCTTTTCAACTCCTCATCCTTTTTTCTTTCGAAAGAAGAAATAAAGCGTGCATGAAAACTGATAGGTCTAAACTACAACCTTTTCATCTCTCCTTTTTGACAATATCATAAAGGTCTAAATTATAATCGGAAAGACTTAGTATACCAAATGAAGTGCAAACTTGGATTTTCTCCTCCTTTCTTTGATACTATTTAATTTAAGAAAAGGGATATTTACATCTATAACCCTGAGTAATTTCGTAATTACCTAGGAGCCCTCAATAATCATGAATTACATCCAAGACCCTGAATAACTGCTCCGTTTTACACCCATAACCCTCCATTAATTTACTTCATTAACTCAACCAGATGGTTGAGTTGATCTAACTAATCTGTGATTTAATGATTGTGATTAATCAAATTAAAAAAAAAGAAACAAGAAAGGAAGGAGAGGAGGTGGGCTCGAACATGGAAAGGGGGCTTCCAAGCAGTCGGGGGGGGGGGGGGGGGCTCCGACCTGAGGCTTGCAACAGAGAACAGGGGGAGGGGGTCGGCTTTGGGCGGGGGTTCTCTGACATGGGACTTGCAGCATGTGGCAGGGGGATGCTCAGACCTAAGGCCTTTGGGCAGGGGTGCTCCGATCTGGGTCTTGGGGTAGGGTCTTTGGCGGAGCTGCTCTGACCACCCTGGTCTGGGGCTTGCGGGAGGGCCTTTGGCGGGGCTGCACCGACCACCCCGTTCTGGGGCTTGCGGGAGGGCCTTTGTGCAGTACTGCTCCATGGGGGAGGGGGGCTTTCGGTAGGGGAGGCTTCGACTAGGGACTTGCAGGCAGGAAGGGGTACCGAGTGGGGGGGGGGGGAGACGAGGGCATCGACTGGGAAGGAGAGGGGCATGGGCTTGCAAATGAGAGCTTGCTGGCGGGGGATGCTTTGATGGTTTATAGAAGGATGGGAGGAGGTGGTCGACGGGGGAGGAAGGTGATAGTGGTCTCATTTATAAATAAAGGGAACTTAAAGGGTCTAAAATATAAAGTACTTGACGGATACCATCACAGTTAAAAGGAAATTGGGTGGAAGTTAACATGGGGTTATATGTGTAAGAGTTAAGCACTACTCAGGGTCTTGGATGTAATTCGTGATTATCGAGGGTTTTTGGGGTAATTATGAGATTACTCAGGGTTATAGTTGTAAATATCCCTCAACAAAATCATTTTCATAGAACTCCCCTTAAGTCAGAGTTCCCTTTTAATCTTTGCTTACACACTGCCCCTTAAAATAAGAGTTGAATGTTTATAACGAATGCATTTTACTATGCATGATTAATTAATAAAAAATTTAAGAAGTCACCTAAGTTCTTTTATGATGGACTTCTCCAATCTTGTTATCTTCTCAACGACGTCAACATCAATCCTTGATTTAGCATTGAGTAAGTACTTGACCTTGATGAAGTCCATCGTAGATGTTGATGTTGATATGTTCTCCATATGTTGTTCCTTACTTCGTTGATATTTGGTACTTACAAATTTATTTTCGTTTTCTGTTATCTTTTTATCTTCAAATCCTGCGTGATTAGGTTTCATTTTACCTTTAGGCACCAAAATCCTTCTACTTCTATTTTTAGAACTAAAATTCAACAAGAAGCATATCTATTTAGTCTTTCTTTTCCCTTTTTTAGGCACAAAAGTCATATTTCTTTTGAACTAAAAAATTTCTTTTTCGAAGCTATCAAAACTACCAAGATCATTCTTGAATAATTTAATTTCCTTCTTTAAAACCTCCAAGTCATTTGAGAAAAAAGATTTATCAACGCCAACTTACTATAAATTTTCTTTAGAGATTTTGTTTCCTTTTCATATTTCACGACTTGCTTAAAAAGATCTAGAGAGGCATTAAAAAGTTCACCATAAGAAAGAGTTATCTCATCTTGGTTGTCATCATTAATTCCAACTAATCCCATGCATGTTTTTTTACTTTTCTTCTTTTCACTCTGGCAGTTGACGGGGTCTATTCTGTGAGGGGTTGTTGGGAGGGTGGTGACCAGATCCTTTTTTTTCTGCTAGGAGCCTAGGAGCTATGGGGTCAATATTTTGCGGAGTTTATGCAACTTCTGGAGACTCTGCCAACATGCAAAGGACCGGTTGACATTATTGATCATTGGTCTTGTGTTGATGGACGTCTCACGGTATGGAAGGTGAAGTAGGCCTTTTACTTGTTGAAGGTGTTTGATCCAGTAGTTGCTAACTTGCTTCTGATAAATTCACTGACATATGGAGATGGAAGGTTCTGCCATGAGGCCAGATTTTTATTTGGCTACTGAGAAGGGATCGCCTTATGACTGGTGAGAGAAGAGCCTTTTTCATCCATGGAATGGCGGCACATGTGAGCACTATTTGCTGCAAGAAGAAAGTGTTGAGCATATTTTCTAGGCTGCTATGTTGCTAGGAAAGTGTGGGCTGCCACAATTATTGAGGTCTCTACCTTCGATCAGTTTGATTTCTGGGCCTCCCTCGATGCTATAGGACATGAGAGTAGTCCCCACTCCACCAAGGTTTGGGTGGTGATTATCCTTTGGTTGGTGGTTTGCGTGGAATGGCTATATTTTCCAGGGTAAGCAAATGTATATGGTGATTTGAGCATGCAAAAACGTAAAGATATTTTAGTCTTTAAAGTATTTTAATATTGTGAATATATATAAGCGTATGAGTTATCCTAAGTAACTTGCGACACTTTCTTCTTGGACTTACTTTCGATTTTAAAATTCTTTTTTAGATTGTGGGAACTTCTTCACATGTCCTACCTTGTGTTGCGTTGGAAAAAAATTACCTTTTTGTCTCCCATTTTCCGCTTCTTGAGTAATGATTTAAATTATTATGAATTGAGAGAAAGATTCTTATCGCTATCTTGTTCAGAGTCATCATTTGACTCTGTTGGATTTAGTGGCAAGTGACTTCTCTTTTTTCGGACAAAAGAGGGGGAAACATGCTTAGGTGCCCACCCCACCTAAATTATTTATTGGAAAGATATAGAGGTTACCTCGTGACAACCAAGAGGCAAGGAGATTTTTGGCTTGGATGACCACATTTTCAACATAAAAACGATCGGAGGAAAAAATAACTCCATTGCGGGAGAATCATGGTGCCCAAGGATATGGAATTTATCCTCAAGCGCATCACGGAAGCGTGATCGTCGTATCGGATACGACGAAGAACGACTAGTCGCACTAGTTGTTCGGTGCAGCGGAATTTAAAAAATTTATTCGATGAAACCACATGATCCGAGAACCATTCTCAGATCGTTTCATCTATAACCACAACAAGTATAATGCAATACCTCTTGAAGTGTGGTTGATCGAGTCTCTAAGAGAAGAGACCTCCTGTCTCAAGTCCGATCGTCGGCGAGACTGCTTGCGAGCGCGGGGATGAACCGCGTTGTCCTCGCAATCCAAGAAGTTGATCCAAGCGCGGTTACTCCTGATCTCATCGCACGAGATCGAACGTCTCCTTCGTGAGCGTAGCACACCAAGAGGATGGAGAATCGAAGAACGTCGAAGCGGCGACGCGGTAGCGATGGTGACGACGATTCCCTCCTCTAAGGTATGGTGGACGGCTACCAACAAGAGAGGGAGAGAGGGCTGTTGTGTATGAAGAAATGAGAGAGAGAGCTCCAATATTGCTAGTAAAGAGAGAGCATGGTATGTCTCTCTATTTATAGGGTTTTTGGGATCCATGGATCTCAATCCATGGGACACATAAAATCAATGGGTGAGATTGATTTATGTCAATCCAATGGCCAAGATTGTTGTTGTTAAAAAACAACAAATTTAGGTTAAAATATATTTGACAAAATCAAATATAATTAAGTCCTAAATCATCCCAACAAATAAGAAGAGAATATACATGGAGATCAAATCTCCCATGTGCAATCAAGAGGGGACGGCCACCCACCCTTATAAGAATTGGGTGCCGCCCACTAGTTTCCCAATGGAGAGCAATCTCATGGATTTCCATGAGATTGCATATCTCCTTGGATTTCTCTCCTATTAATTTGCAACAAATTTTGTTGGGTTTTATTCTTCAAAAATAATTCACAATTATATTTGAGAATATTGCAATCTTGCCATGGAAAAATTGTGAATCATATTCACAACCCAAAACAACATATAATTTACATTGTCAATTAATTACACAATGTGTATCCAATACACATAATAATTAGTCAAAACATATAAATTATAATTAGCTCTCTCTAATACATTATAAATCACATTTATAATATATTATGAATAATTGGATATTTCTATCCACATTATTCTTATCCATTATAATTAAATCACATTTAATTATATTGGATAATTTCTTCATACATTAAGATGATTAAATCACATTTAATCACGATCTCTTCATTGCTTAGATCTTATGGAATTATTCTTGAACCCTTCAAGAATAATGCAATCTCTCCGTAGATACTTGGAGATAAGGACATGGCGATTGTATTGTTCCACGTATAGTGACTTGGATGTTGAGATCATATCTCAAATCCAGATCCCATGTACCTCCCACTGATGCTTGATCAAATGAAGACCGTAGACCTAATCTTCTCATTGCATCTGAATCTTATTCCGATCAATGTCCAGTTCATGGACTAAGATTAGATCACTTCTCTAATGAGAGGAGTCACTAAAGTCCAAACCTGTTTCATTACTCCCTCGGAATGGAAGCGTCATGGTTATACAATCGTATATGATCAAATCACCCCTCAGGTATTCCCAATACCTGTACATCCTACATACTGGAAGACCTATGATCATCCTGAAGATAAAGATCACTTTTACACTGTCAACTTCAGGGTTAGATCATTAAGTTTCTCAATCTTGGTCACTGGGACTTGGTATAGATCATATGCTTTCATAAAGCATATATCTTACCTTCAAATTCATGTCAAGCTTCCAAAGCACGACGACCATGCATGGAATTTGTTCAGTCCCAATACCTCATGAGTGAGCTCATGTCTCCCGGTTCACAAGTTAACCTGTATGATCCCTTTGAGAGATCGTATTACTCATATGTCCTTACATGCACACCAGCTCGCCAGTGTATAGACCTTGCTTAGGTCATCAACCTATTGGTCTGCCAAATGTACACACTCAGACATATAGCAATACATCTGTCTCCGGTCAGAGGATGCATGCCTATGTTGTGACAGTATTCAACGTAGGTCTTTGGTTATCTCGATCTCGTCAAGTCAACTCATTGACTCAACTAACCTGACACCTCCGAATCACTATTCCCATGCAGAGGACCTGCATCAAGAGGTCAGTCAGATATCAGCCATATGAGATAAGATTACCATCTCCTACTCAGGCTGGAGATCATCACTTAGTAATCATTTGATGAAGCTTGATGAGTCCTCTATCTAACTCCTTAGATATTCATCCAAGCATCAACCTCTATGATTCATACAATGAATCAACAATTGTATGATCATCAAGTTGGCCATGGTACATAACCCTTATTGTACAGAGGGACCCTATAGTGCATTCATTCATTAATCTCAGAAAGGGAGTGAAAAATAATCAATAACTTTCATTGATAATTTATTCATTACAATAACATTTATTGTAGAAATGGTTTGCCCGGGGCTCACATTGCTAACAGCAGCAACTCTGACGAAGCATGATATCTAGCACACTAGATGGAGTCACAAAAATGTACAAGGTCTCTGCAATCTACCGAATCAATCTCTAGATCTTGCCAAACTGCTTGCGATTTTGCACATTCAAAGAATGTGCGAACAATAGTCTCTGTTGTGTCTTCACAAAGAGGGTAGTAATCGATCACGCCACCGTACACTCTTGCCCAACGATCTCTTCTGAGAATTCTGCCACGACGAAGAAACCACATAAAACTTTGATGTGGGGAGGGACCTTCAGATTCTTAATAAAACTGCAGTCTCTAATTAAGCTTTCGGGGCATGGATTAAGAAGTTTATATGAGCACCTGTAGGCCTTCTTTACCATGAAATCTCAATCATCCCAATCCAATGATCTCTTCCTTCATCCGGGTCATAATGAGAAGACAACACCATCTGGAGGTCTACAAAATCCTTTGATATGAAAAGGATCAAAGAGTTGGCAGCCAACTATTTTCCTCCCAGATATCCGAGCCACCCATGCATCTTGAGAATATGGAAGTGTGAAAAGGCGAGGAACCTAGATGCCAGAGTTCCATCACCAGTCCAATTATCCTTCGAAAATGCGAATAATCTTCCATCACACAAAACTTGCTTAAATAACTCACGAGCTTTAGATTGAAGGGGAGTAATACACAAATTGTTTATGCGGGTACCTCGATCGTATTACAATGAGTTGATTACGTGGTCAACTCTAACCGTCTATATAAATATAGTAACCTCCTTTAACCTCAATATATAGAAATTTGTAAGCAATGTAAAGTAACATGAGGTAAACTAATTAACAATCGTACAGAGTTAGGAGAGTCATCGTAAGGCAACTTGTTGAAATACTAGAGCAGGCATGAAGTGCGAGGCAAAGTGCAACTTTAAAATGGTATCACATTTATGAGAATGAGAATTAGAGAGTAACTAGTGATTTCTTAACATTTTTTGAAAAAGATGAATGGTGTAGTATCGAGGATTGACCCATCATGCGGTATTACAATAAATAGTCAAGGTAAATAGTACAATTATGCATGTGACTACGTGATTTCCTAACTTGGTATGCGATAAGGTGGTATAGTATATTTATAGGCTTTAAAGGATCAAGTAGCCATTGAAGGTAATTAAGAGTGATTAGGTGGCAAATGACTACATGGCTACAATTAGAAATGAATAGTGCAAAATAGAATTAGTCAGCTAAAAGTTAAATAATTGACTGAATTTAAAGTTGTTGACAGAAAAATGAAGTTAGTCGATTGAAGTTGTTTCTCCATTAAGTTCAAAGTCCGATGTTCATATTTTTGACCGTTGGAAATAATAGATAGTCGAATATAATTTCAAGGTAGTCTATTGTAAGAAAAAGGAGACTCGACTTAAAAACAAAGTCCAGACCCCTGTTTAGTGGAATATAGGATTGGCTAATCAGTAAAAAGTATTAGTCAATTAGTTTGGAAATTAGCCGATTGGAAAGAAGTTAAAATCGTTGAAAGAGTTATGCATGATGCATGAGTTGCTTGAGATCAGTGTTGCAGAAGACGGTATTCGGTATTCAGTCGGAGGGGTCACTGAATAGAGAATAATCGGTATTCGGACGACTATTCGGAATTATTCGGTTTTGTATTTTTTAATATAAAAATTATTTATAATACATATATTCTTATATTTTTATACATATATGGTCATTATTTAACATGAATCCAAGATAAAAGTACCCATCAATATAATAGATATATAGAATTTGACATTTGTGGTGATACCGTGGTAAAATGTAACCCATAAAATTTGAAAATTGAAAATAAAAAAATAAAAATATGAAAAGTCGAACTCCAGTCGGCCTCATAGTCGGTCCAGTCGGCCTCATAGTCGGTCCAGTCGGCCTCATAGTCGGTCCAGTCGGCCTCATAGTCGATCCAGTCGGCCGAATAGTCGGCCGACTATTCGGTTGGGCCGACTATTGCCCGACTGGAGGTCTATTCAGTCGGGTACCCCCCCACACCGCATAGTCGGACCGACTATTCGGTATAGTCGGCCGACTATTGCAACACTGCTTGAGATTCTTTAAAACTTCTATAAAGAAAAATAAAAGTTCTAGGACTCAATAACAACAACAAAGCCTTTTCCCACAATCTAGTAGGGTTGGCTAAATGGATTTTTTTACCTCCATCATATTATTTTGGTCAATCTCAAGATAATAAAAATACAACTTGCTTCAAGCTTCCTCAAGCTTAAACTTGATCTTTAGTCTTGAGTTTCTTTCTCAGGCTTTGTGCTTTATCCTTAAGCTTGACTTTCTCCTTCTTGCTTTAAGCTTGAGCTAATCCTCCGCAATCATTACATAGTTACAAGGTAAATGCAAAAGTTTTGTTATCATCAAAACATGTGTGCTTATGCATGACCTAACAACCCCGCTCATCACATCCGAAGCACTAGGACCTTCCATTCTGCGACTCGCCAATGCTCCACCTCCCAACCATTATTAGCATGATGAATCTCATATTCATCAACATTATTTTTATTATTTAACCATCTATCTTCACCTATTAAATTAATTTAATAATTAATTTAATATAATTAACTTTTGACGCATTGTGAATAATTAAGGCTATTTACTATAAATAAATGGTCTCTAATTTATATATTTTTGTGCTTATTATTTTATGTGTTTTCTTGACACTAAAATTTCATAAAAATTGGAGTTATATTGTAAATAATATATTGCATATTAATTTATATTAAAAAATAAAAAACAAAAGAAATTAGTATTTTTATATTCATAAAAATGCTTTAATAGCATGTATATGACGTATTTTGATTTTGTATTCTACATGAAAGCTGTAGATCTTAAAAAATACACAACTTCCATATAAAACACTTTTTTATTTGATTTCATTTACTATTTTATTTTCATTTTGCACTATTTTTAACATTTTCTATTTTCTGATTGGGCCACGTGACCCCTTCATATCACTCCATGTAGCCGACCCTTTGTTAATGGTTGCCTCCTCTCAAATGTATGATCTCTCGATCAGATGGTCCCAGTTCCATTCGACTCGCTTCGCCCCGAACTGTTTGATCATATGATCATGCAGTTCTATTCTCTCCACCCATGCCCAAATCAGAGCCGTTGGATCTCTTGGTCCAATGACCGCTGCTCTTTGTTAACCTCCAACGGTTCTCTTCTCAAGCGTCATGTCCCTTCACCGATGCATCTTTTCCCCTTAACCGTTAACATCATACGTGTCATCTTCGCTTCTCTCTGATACCAATCAAGAGGCAATTCTTCCCTCTTTTACTCCAACTCAATCATGCAACCAAGGTTGCAAAAATCGGTAGTCGGTACTCAGTCGGCTGGGTTACTGATTAAGGATTAATTGGTAGTCGGACGACTAGTCGTATTTAGTCGGACTTTATTCGGCTTTGAATTTTATGATTATTTTAAATATATAACTCATTTTATACATATATTTACATAGATTTTGTACATTTTTATACTATAATAATAAAATAAAAGAAGTAATTGAGTTTAAGTAAACTATTAAGCATA
This sequence comes from Ottelia alismoides, assembly GCA_037367405.1. NCBI lineage: Eukaryota > Viridiplantae > Streptophyta > Magnoliopsida > Alismatales > Hydrocharitaceae > Ottelia > Ottelia alismoides. The sequence continues at coordinate 256,289 of JAZKJV010006211.1, forward strand.
TTGTAATAAGTTTGCTTTTAATAACATTAAAATATAAAAAACATGGTATTTCCAAGCAAAAAATGGTTGACTAGTGTACTTAATCGGAATTAGTCGGTACTCGGTCGACCACCCCACTGACTAGACTAGTCGGACCTACTCGTCGGTCAGTCGGGCAACTTTTACAACACCGCACGCAACCTCCCCCCCACCCCCTTACATGCTCCAACTTACGGGGTTGAAGCCACTGTGTTCAACTACCTAAGTTTGAATAAAACTCCACGGGGGCCATCATTCACGCATATCCACCCTTGTGCGGAGAATCCTCCGAGTCACTCCTTGCTACCTGTGATAGAGAGAGATAGAGCTAGGAACGAGGAAATCTCTGGCGAGATCCACGTCCGATTTTGTCGTGACACAACACAATCTACAACGCTGCTCGAGCTTCTCAACCATGCTGATTGCATTAAGCGAAGACCTAGGAGCCTCCATAGCTCCAACCTAGGCCTTCGATCATCCTCCCAACTTCTTCTATTGCCATGTGATTTGAAAGATTCATTAGTCACGATGCCTCCTAAGAAGCACGCTAATGAGCCGTCCACTATGTAATATCAAAACATTTTAAAGTACGAGCTATGAATACAGTATAGATAAAATATATGCACACACCCTCATCTATCACTCACCCCACTTTCAATTTCAGATCTACACCTGGCGCATGCACACTCACCACCCCTTTACTGTCTCCACCCCCCTTTCTCCTTTATCGCTTGCCATTTCGTTGGTTCCACTACCTTCTACACACTCTACTCTCATTGATGAGTTGATTCCTCCTTTTTTTAACAAGAGTTATATTGGGATTGTGATGCAGAAGTTGATAGTAGAAGATCAATAACATGCTATGTTTTTGCAATGAACGGTTCTGTCATCAGTTGGAAACTTGGAAGGCAACTTTATCATCCGTTACTTTAGTTTATCTGACACTGAGATAGAGTTTATGGCACCTATAGATGCTGCTAAAGAAGATATATGGCTAAAGGACCTTGTTAGAGATGCCCTACAACAAGGTCATGGTATAATACATTGACTTGCTTCGCAAAATGCCTAGACAAGAGTCAAGCACATCATGAAGGAGCTGAAAACATTTTCGATGTCACTTTATCCGAACGCAAAAGAGGACCAAGGTGAAGAAGATTGGCTCAACTAATAATCCTGCAGAAATAGTCACCAAACTAGTTCTTGGTAGACATCCAATATTGCTTGGATTTGCTCAAGATTAATAGTTGGCAGGTGGTAATCTCAATTTGCTTTTCTGGCGGCGGCAGATTTTAAAATGTCACGTTTGAAGATGATCCAATTCAAGGTAGTGATTGTTGATATGCCTTGACTCCTAATATGTCCATTGCAGAGATGTTAAGGTTCATCAAGGGTCTAGGGCGCAACATCCTCAAAAGAAAGTTAGAATGAGTCTGTTTTACACGTGGACCTGTTTGTATTGGGAGTATGCCTATATAAACTCCGTATAAGGTTTGCATATTGAGCTGTTGGTAATCCTTCATACTCACCTTCTTTCCCCATAATTGAGATCAATCGCCACTGCCTAAGATGTAGCCTAGTTGCAAGTCAACCTTGTAATCCGTGTATTTTGTCTGATATTTGGGTGCTTGTTATCCACTACAGTTTGATGTTATCAGAAGTTCGTGTATTTTTTCTATTAATTCTTCTTGTGCCAAATAGAAATATTTCTCAAAATATTCTTTTGAAGGACTTGGTTTTTTACTCTATACAAGCTCATCAGGATTTTTCTTTTCCAGAGTCGTGGAGCCTCCCATATCAGCTCAGTCGCAAGGGAGATGGCCGCTGTATTGGACACTGCACTTCTTCAATCTTTGCTTCTTACTGAACAGTCCTCCATGGCACTAGAGTTACTAAAAGGTCCTAACTACTGTGATCTTAAGATTTGTGAAGATTTCCTGCAGCAGAAGGGTAATCATGCTGTTTTGTTGGAGCTATACAAATGCAATGAATTGCACCGTGATGGGCTTAAACTTTTGACTAAGCTAGTTGAAGATTCTTCTCTTTTGAACTCTGACTCTGCCCAGAAGTTCAACCCAGATTCTATCATTGAATATCTCAAGGTATGTTAGTCATTGCTCTTATGTCAGCATGACATGCTGATTAGAATTTGTTAGATTCCCCGTTCCTGTAGATCAAATTTTCTCCATCTTCGTATAAGCTTCTAAGATTTTGTTACTATCATTGGGTCGCAGGCTTTTTTGTTTTCTGTTATTATATTTCACTAGAGATGAGGTTTTGCATGTTGTGGTTAAACTGTTGTCTTTTTACTACTTATTTCTATTGTCCTATAAACAGTTCGCAATTTCCAAGGTTACTTATGACCAACAAAAATCATATTACATGCACGTTTTCATCACAATTTCAATGTAGACTTTTGAATATACAACCCTCAATCGAGAAGGTCATCTCATACCTGCGGTTGATGTTGAGAAGTTTTCTATCTTTTATCTCTTTTATGTATATTCTATTCTTTATGTTTTCATTATGTAATTTACCCAACGGATCTCTCTATATAAGAGAACTCTATGGTCTCATGAGAATGCAATTCATTATTTTTCCTCAACATGGTATCAGTCTATCAGAGCGACATCCAACGCAGGAGAGATAAATTCCTAAATAATGTTCTTTTAAGAACACTATTTAGGAATTTGTCTCAAAACCGTTCGGATAAATTCCTAAATAGTGTCCTTTTAAGAACACTATTCAAGAATTTATCTCGAATTCTTTCGTATCTTTTAAACATGGATTTAAGCAAACATCTAAATTTCGTTGGGGCGTTCCCGACTTGCGACACGTTGCATCACCCGAATGTAATGGGAAGTTGGTAAGGGCCACTACATCGCTGCCCGGATGTAGTTCAAAATTTGCAAGGGTTCTCGCTTGAGAAACACGTACGAGTAAATAAGCTAGTTCCATTGCATCGTCGCCTAGATGCAGTCCAAAATTTGCGTAGGTTCTCGCATGATGGACGCATGCAGGTAAAGAAGCTAGTTCAAAAGAGGTTGCAAAGGAAGTTGCGGATAGGTAGTTGGAATTTTGGCACTTTGACTGGCAAATCGATAGTTGATACGATGGAAAGAAGGAAGATTCAGATATTATGTCTACAAGAGACTAAATGGGTTGCAAAGAAAGCAAGGGAGATCAAGAAGATTGGCTTTAAACTTTGGCATTCAGGTAAAGATAAGGGCATAGTTGGTATTGGAGTGGTTGTTCATAAGGATTTGAAGGATTGTGTAGTTGAGGTACAAAGATCTGGGGATCGGATTATTTTGCTAAAAGTGGTGCTCGAAGAAGAAATTCTAAATATTATCTCATTTTATGCACCGCAAATTGGTTTAGATAATAGGATTAAACAAGCTTTTGGGAGGATTTGGATAATATTATGCAAGGAATCCTACAAAGAGAGGGAAAAATCATTCTGAATTTTGTAACGTCTTATGATCTTTTCATTGTGAATACTCTCTTCAAGAAGATGGAGGGGCATTCAATTACTTATAAGAGTGGCTCGAATAGAACACAAATACATTACTTTGCGTTGAGAAGAAGAGATTAGTTACGTTGCAAAGATTGCAAAGTAATCCTAGGAGAGAGTCTGAACATCCAACATCACTTATTAGTCATGATATGCAAACAAAAGGGCTAGTAAAGAAAAGGAGGGTTTTCAAGATCACTAGAATTGGATGATGGAATCTTAAATTGAAGCAATCAAGTTTCAAGGAGAAGGTATTAGATGGCTTATCTTGGGATTGTAACGGAGGTGCAAATGAGATGTAGAAGGTGGTAGCATCTTGTATCTGAAGGGTAGCTAAAGAGATGCTAGGCGAGTCAAAGGGAGGAGCTCAAGGACGAAAGGAGGCTTGGTGGTGGAGTGAAGGAGTGCAAGAGAAGCTCAAAATTGAATATGTGGAACACCTATTTTTTACTTGCCCCATGGTATTGCAAATCTGGCAGGAGGCTGATATTGAATGGTGCCGCTTCGAGGAGTTTCAGACTTTTTGGAATTCGATTTATGCAAATAGGGTGAGACCAAGAAGGGAGCGGCTATTCCCCATGGCTATTCTATGGGCGGTCTGACGTGGAAGAAATGCCTTGCTTTTCTCGGGCCAAAGATTTTACAAAGAAAACGTGGGGATCTTTGCAAGGAGAGTGTTAGATGGCTGGATGTTGTAATGCTCTTTTTGGCTTTGTGTTTTGGGGTGTTGTAACCTTTTGTATGTTGGAGGTTTCTCCTTTAGTTACTTAAATATATTTTGATGGGGCGTGCACCACCGAGTGTTTCCCCCCACCTTGCAGACTTTCAAAAAAAAGAGAAGCTCAAAATTAAAAGAGCTTACTTTAAAGCTATGTTGAAGGATAGAATAGATGAAACTATCACAAACTACAAAATAGCGAAGAAGGAAGCAAAGAATGCGGAAAGCGAAGCTGTGAAACTATCACAAACTACAAAATAGCGATGAAGGAAGCAAATAAGGCAGAAAGCGAAGCCAAGTCAAAAGCTTATGAAGTTTTGTACAAAAATCTCGAGTCTAAGATGATCAAGAAGGATATATTCAGGCTGTCTAAAGCAAGAGAAAGCAAGACCAAAGATCTTTCTCAAGTGAGATGCATTAAGGATGAGGAAGGTTACGCGTTTGTTGCTCAGAAGGATATGGAAACTAGATGGAAGCAATACTTCCATAAGCTTTTCATTGGTGAAGGAAATAAAGAGATCACTTTGGGAAATCTAGGTAGTAGTGAAAGTTACTTGAGTCATGCAAGTTATAGACAAATACAAAGGAAATAGTGGAGGCTTTGAAGGTTATGCGACATGGGAAAGGTGTAGGACCTAATGACATTCCTATTGAAGTTTAGAGAGTTTTAGGTGAGCGAAGTTTGTTGAGATATTTATGTCTCTTGAGGTGTTATCCTGTAATTGTCTTTTCCTTTCAGCTATCTATGTAATTTGTCCCTAGGGCTTTTCTCTTACATAAGAGAGCTCTAGGGCTAAGATGAATAAACAAGTTCTCTTTTCCCATTTCCACATGGTATAAGAGCGACGATCCTAGATTGGAGCCTGTACCCAAAACCCTAAGCCCCCACCAAAAGACCTCGTCGTCTGCTGCCACACGTCGCCGCTTAGTGCGCCTGCATATCTGCGCACGTCGCTTGCACATCTGAGTGCTTCCACACGCACGCGTGTGGCCTTCGTACACATCACATGTGTGTTGGTGCAGTGCTTGTGCACCTGCACGCATATCTACGCATGCCTGTGCGTGCCCTCCCGTGAATTCCTGTGCGGAATGCTCTTGCGCATTTTTTGCGTGCTCGTCTATGCGCCTTCACGCGCATCTACGCTTCACACACACATCTGCGCTTCATGTGCACGCCTGCACCGCTGTGGCCTGATATTTTAGGGTGTAACGTAATAGTCTAGATACACCCTAGCCATCCGAAGGAGCCTTCAGTGAATGGAAGTGGTTGTGGTATGAGTCTACACCCTCAACCATCTTCCCATATGTCTGTGTAGACGATCTCTGTTCAAGTTTGCAACCCCAGTCTTGAAGGATTGTTATCATCATGTCAGATAACAAAGCAGATATTCCATCTCTGGGTGCGTTCAAGGGTCCAACACCCATTGTAAAAATGTATGGAACTAATTATGAACTGTGGGCTATGCAGTTCATGAGTTTAATGCAATGCAATGCCAAGAAGCATATTCTCACACAGGTGGAACCGATTGACAAGATTGGGGTTAACGCCTCCTGGGTGGCAGATGACGTGTATGCACGAGTATGGCTGTCTGGAACAGTATCCATGGAGATAGCTAATGACATCTTGAGTCAGCCCATAACAAAGGCTATGTGGGACATTCTCGCTGCTACATTTTTTCCGGCAAAGAATGAGTCAAAGATTATGCAACTTCAGCATGATATCTTCACTTCTAAGCAGAATGGTCGCCCTCTCCATACGCTCCACACTTCTTTAAGTGGTATGTTTGAGAAGTTACATGGTTACATTCCTTTGACTGCTACACCTGGGCAACTCAAGGCATATAGGGATTCTGTGATGACTGGAGTCTTTCTAACAGCACTGGATCCAGAGTATGAGCAGCAAGAGCGCATATCCTCAACGATGCTACTATTCCTTCGATGGAGGAGGCATATCGCCGACTCAGCAGACTCTCCATATCTTCTGGTTGTTCGTCTGGATCACAAACTTCTTCAGCCTTGGCAGCATCTCGTGGTAGGGGGAGCTCTACGCAGTTCCGCGACAGAGGAGGTCGTGGAAGAGGAGGGAGCAGTAGACCTCCTCGTTAGCCTTGCACTTATTGTCACAGGCCAGGTCATTCAGAGGAAACATGTTATTTTATGCGTGGGTTCCCTGTCTCAGCACGCTTGGCAGAACATATCCAACTGAGTAACAACTCTCCTTTCACATCTGATCATAGATCTGATGAGTTAGTTGCACGACTTTGGAAGATTATGCCTTCCCAAGGGTCAACTAGTTCCCAGTTAGGATCGTCAGAGGTAGCAGCCTCAACCACTACATCCACATCAGGTACAACATATGCTTACACATGTTGTTACAGGGCAGATTTGTCAGAATCGATAATGGATTCAGGAACATCTCATCATCTTTGTGCTGACAGAGGTAAATTGAATACCTATAGCCTGACTCAGTCTGGCAAGCTCCCATCACTGGTCAGGGGAAGGTGCAGTTAACCCATGAAATGCATCTTCAGAATGTTCTTTATGCGCATGAATTTTCTATGAATTTATTATCTATCAGTCATATCACCAAGAATTTGCATTGTCATGTCATTTTTGACCCCTCTGCTCTTGTGTTTCAGGATATTCTGACAGGCAGGGTGATTGGTACTGCATGAGCAAGGATGCCTATACAAACTGGTGCAATCTCCATATGTTGCTGTCTCTTCTCGTCACACTGGGTCTGTCTCTCCCTATATGAGGAACCTCCGCTTTGGTCATCTTCCTCTGCAAAAGTTGTGTCATGTTCTTTTGCAGATCTCCCCTCGTTCGTCAGGGGCAAAGCAATCATGGTTTTTTTGAGTTGATTCACTTGGACATTTGGGGTCCCAGTCGTGTTCCTGATCTTCAGGGACATCATTTCTATCTTGTTGTGGTTGATGAGTATTCTAGATTGTCATGGGTCTTTTTGCTTAAGAACTAGTCCGATTCTAGATCTATTATTCAGTCTTTTAGTAATGAAATAAGGAATGTCTTTTCTGCAAATGTCAAGTATATACGTTTTTATAATGCACTTGAATTATGTAGTACTCAACTATCTCATTTCCTTATATCATATGGTATTGTGCATCAGACATCATGTGCTTATACATCCCACCAGAATGGGGTGACGGAAAGGAAACATCACCATCTCTTGGATGTTATTAGAACTCTTTTAATTCAAAGTTGTGCTCCTCACTCGTACTGGGGGGATGTTGTTCTCACTGCATGTTATTTGGTGAATCGTATGCCTTCATCGATTCTGACAAATCTGCTTCCTTTCTCAATTGCGTTTCTAGAGAAAGATCTTTTTTCTCTTATACCTGGAGTATTTGGTTGCGTTGCTTTTGTCCATCAGATGTCTCCATGTCTTGACAAGCTCTCTCCTAGAGCAGTCAAATGCGTGTTTGTTGGGTATTCCAAACCCAAAAGGGATATCGTTTCTTTGACCCTACTCGGAGGCGGTATTATGTGAGTGCTGATGTCACCTTCTTTGAATTTATCATGTATTTCTCTCCTACATGTGACAAGCTCAGCTCTTTAGAAAATTGAGAAGAGGTATATATGTCACCACCTCCTTCTGTTACTCCACCACTACCACCACCACCACCACCATCTCCACCTCCTGTCGAACCCTTTTTCTTTCCTCTGGTTTATCAGCGTCGGCTTCGTGCTCATGAGCCTCCACCAACATCCAGCACGCCCTAGGTATGTCCCGAGCATCTGAGTTTTACTAATGGTATTGGTGATTTGAGTTTACAGGATGTTCTGGATGATACTTTCTCTGAAGACAACGGATATAGATGTGCCTATTGCTCTACGCAAGAAGAGACGTGCGTGTTCGATCCATCATCTTTCCCCTTACGTCTCTCTGGTATGATTATCTGGGGACTTTCAGAAATTTGTGGTGGCCTTATCAGTGATACAGATACCTCGCTCGTATCAGGAAGCATTGTGGAGTGGACCTTGGTACCTTGCTATGGAAGAGAAGATGGCGACCTTACGGTCTCGTGGTACCTGAAGTGTCGTCCCTACTCCTCCAGATGCTTTGATTGTTGGCAATAAATAGGTGTTTACTATTAAATGCCATGCATATAGTTTTGTAGACGGATACAAGACCCGGTTGGTTGCTCGTGGGTTCACTCTGACTTATGGGGTGGATTATCATGACACTCTCTCCAGTTGTGTGTCATTCTACACTACGTATCCTTGTTGTTGTGGTAAAGGACTGGCTCCTTTTCCAATTAGATGTCAAGAATGTCTTTTTATATGGCGATCTGCACAAAGAGGTGTATATGCAGCAACCACCTGGGTTCGCTGCTGAGGGAGAATCTAGTATGGTGTGTAGATTTCATAAGGCCATATATGGCCTTAAGTAGAGTCTGAGGGTTTGGTTTCAGAAGCTTTCAGAGCTGATTGAACTAAAGGACTTTGTCAGATCTACTACAGATCACTCTCCTTTTGTTAGAAGGACCTAGAAGAGTATGGTTGTTGTTTTGGTTTATGTTGATGATATTGTTGTTATAGGCAACGATAGTGAAGGTATTCAGGCAACCAAGGACTTTCTTGGACAACCGTTCGTGACTAAGGATCTTAGTATGCTGAGGTATTTTCTTGGTCTATAATTTGCAAGAAACCAACAGGGAATGGTGATGACGCAAAGGAAATATGTCATTGATCTTTTATCCGAGACGGGTATGACAGGATGCAGACTTGCTACTACTCCAATGGATCCTAATGCACGACTATATGATTATGACTCTGCAGAGGTCGAGACAGTACATAGAAGTTATTGTATGTCACTATCACCAGGCCTGATATATCATTTGTTGTCAGCAGAGTTATCCAATTTATGGAGCAACCAAGGCAGTCACACATGGATGCAGTTCACGTGATCTTGAGGCATCTCAAGTCTTCTCCAGGTGCAAGACTTTATTCAGGAGAGACACAACTCTAACAGTATCAGGGTGTGCGGATGCAGACTATGCTGGATGTTCCAAGGATAGGAAGTCAACCTCGGGTTTCACTTTATATGTATGCAACTTGTTAGAATACTCAGATGTGTTTATTCCATAGAGCCCTCGGGTCTCTTATATAGGGAGAAAACCCTTGGGTAAATTACAGAGTCTTACAAAATATAAATAGAATTAGGAAACAATAAAACGTAACATCTATATAAGTCTCTACACTCCCCCTCAAGATGGAGCATAGATATCTATCATGCTCAGCTTGGAAGAACATCTCTGAAAAGGTCCTCTGGGCAGTGGTTTGGTGAATATGTCAGCCGTCTGATCCTCTGAACTGACATGAGAGGTGGAGATGAAGCCCTTCTGAATCATGTCTCTAGTAAAATGACAATCCACCTCGATGTGCTTTGTTCTCTCGTGAAAAGCTGGATTATTGGCAATAAATAATGCTGCCTGATTGTCACATTGGAGATTCATAGGCAAGGGGACATCTACAGTCAGATCTTCTAAGACTGCTCTAACCCACATCATTTCTGCAGTTGCTTGTGCCATGGCTCTGTACTCGGATTCCGCACTAGACCTCGCCACAACAGTCTGTTTCTTGCTTTTCCAAGAAACTAAAGAGCTTCCTATAAAGATAGCAAATCCAGAAGTGGATTTACGATCCCTTGGACATCCTGCATAATCTGCATCTGCACAAGCTGAAATAGATAGATCCGTATCTTTCCTAAATAGCAACCCTGTGCCTGGGGAAGACTTCAGATATCTCAATATCATATACAAGGCATCCATATGAACTTGCCTTGGCTGCTCCACAAATTGACTCACCCGGTTTACTGCAAAGGCAATATCCGGTCGAGTTATAGTAATATATAAGAGCTTACCCACCATCTCTATGTACCTTCTTTTGTCCACCTCCTCGGTATCATCATCGTACAGCTTCATGCTTGGGTCCATAGGTGTACTTGAAGGTCTGCATCCAGTCATTCCTGCTTCAGCTAGCAAGTCCGTGACATATTTTCTTTGAGTCATCACCATTCCTTGTGCATTTCGTGCAAACTCTATCCCCAGAAAATATCGTATCGTGCCCAGATCCTTCGTAATGAACTGGTTTCCCAACACGGACTTGGTTATCTCAATCCCCTGAGCATCATCTCCTGTGACCAAGATGTCATCAACATATATCATAACAACAACTGTACCTCTAGGGGTCTTCTGGATGAACAATGAATGGTCCGCATTTGATCTCCTGAACCCCTGTTTTTCAATTAGCTGAGACAGCTTCTGGAACCATGCTCGGGGACTTTGTTTAAGGCCATAGATAGCCTTATGAAGTCTGCACACCATCTGAGTCTCCCCCTCAGCAGCAAATCCTGGTGGCTGCTGCATGTAGACTTCCTCCTGTAGGTCTCCATACAAAAAAGCATTCTTGACGTCAAGCTGAAAAATGGTCCAGTTACGTACCACAGCAACAGATAGGAGGATGCGAAGAGTGGAGTGTCTAGCCACCGGTGAAAAAGTATCCATGTAATCTACCCCATATGTCTGGGTAAATCCCCGTGCTACAAGTCTTGCCTTGTACCTATCAAGACGTCCATCCGCATGATATTTCACCGTAAAGATCCACTTGCAACTCACCACAGGAGCACCTGAAGGAATGGGAACAAGAGACCAAGTCCCTCGAGACTGCAGAGCACGCATCTCCTCTTCCATGGCTAGACGCCAGCAATCAATCTTCATGGCATCTTGATAGGTCCGTGGAATCTCAACAGACGAGACAACAACTACAAACTTCTGGAAGTCCCCATTGAGACGATGAAATGAGACTTGAGAAGCAAGCGGGTACGAAGCACACTGTCGCCTTGGCTTCCTTTGAGCTATAGGCCGATCAAGATCGTCTATGACTGGCGGATCCTCCTCCTGTTGTAAAGACTCCTGCACCGGTGCATTGGCTAATCCATCATTAGTGGTAACATCAGAACATACCTGTGGCGTGCTGGATGGTTGGCATGTAGCTTGAGCTGGCCCTGTTCGCCTTGTATAGAACTTAGGAAATGGTATAATTGGAGGTGGTGGTGGTGGTGGAGGTGGATTAGAGGATTGACTCAGACTTGGAGGTGGAGGCACATAGACATGAGAGTCCGTGGATGTGGAGGAGATCAGTCTGTCACCTGCAGGGGAGAAGTACATGACTGGTTCGAAAAAGGTAACGTCAGCACTCACATAGTATTTGTTATGAATGGGATCATAACAACGATATCCTTTCTGTGTCCTGGAGTAGCCCACAAAAACACACTTGATAGCCCTAGGAGAGAGCATATCAAGTCCTGGAGATAACCGGTGGACAAACGCAATAGTACCAAAGACCCGAGGTGTAAGTGTAAACAAATCTTTGTCAGGAAATAGAAGAGAGAAAGGAGACTTTTCGCCAAGTACAGTTGTAGGCATGCGGTTGACCATATAGCATGCTGTAAGGATAGCATCCCCCCAAAAAGATAAGGGTGCGGAACTTTGAATAAGTAATGTGCGAGCAATGTCAAGAAAGTGTCTATGCTTTCGTTCTGCAACACCATTTTGTTGAGATGTGTATGCACATGTGGTTTGGTGAATAATGCCTTTAGAAGAAAGAAAGCGAGCAAGAGAACGAGTGCAAAATTCCAAGGCATTGTCAGTACGCACATACTTAACAGTAGACGAAAAAACATTTTGAACCTCATTGATAAGATTTTGAATAACACTTCCTGCTTCTGATTTATTTTTGAGAAGAAAAGTCCAGGACACTCTAGAAAAATCATCAACAACAACTAAATAAAACCTGTGCCCCTGATGATCTGGGACACGACTGGGACCCCAAATATCTATGTGAAATAACTCAAATGGGGAGCGACTGCTCCGACCCTGACGACTGGGGAAGCTGGACCGATGGTGCTTCCCTAATTGACATGCTTCACAATGAAAAGACGAACCTGGAGATATCTGAGGCTGGAGGTGGCGCATTTTCTGTAGTGGCAGGTGACCAAATCGAAGATGCCAGGTATATGGTGAGACGGAGCCCTGAGAATGTAGTGAGACTCCAGCATACGAGGTCCGTACAAGACGATAGAGGCCATTGTGCTCAGAACCACAGCCAATCACCCTGCCCGTTAGTATGTCCTGAAAAATGACAGAAGATGGATCAAATATAACACGACAATGCAAATCTCTAGTAATCTGACTAATGGATAATAGATTCATAGAGAATTCTGGTGCATGCAAAACATTCTGTAAGTGCATAGAGGGCAGCAAATCCGTCTCCCCCTGACCGACGATCGGGGAATGAGTACCATCAGCAATGAGTACAGAGCGACCAGGCTGAACAGCTCTATAGGACTGCAGGATATCTCTATCATGACATAGATGATGGGTGACTCCAGAATCAACAATCCAACCTGTGAGATCATGGTTATGATATGAGACCGGAGGACTACCTGAGGCAGTAGCAGAGGCAGATGTACTGGCAGATGCCGAAGCGACAATCTCAGAGGTGTCAGCACCCTCTGACGATGACTGTGGCATGATATCACGAAGCCGTGCCACTAGCTCCTCGAACCTGTGATCTGGAGTAGATGCTGGTGGACCCTGAACATGATCAGCGACACGTGCAGAAGGAGGGAAGCCATGCTTGGAATAACATGTATCCTCCGAGTGACCAGTACGGCGACAGAATGAGCACGTAGAGCGTATGCGACCTCCTCGGCCACGTCCACCACTTCCTCTGCCACGGAATGAGGACGAACCACCACGTCCCCTGGAAACTGCCATTACTGATGGAGGTGCAGTCGTTGTATTGGACGGAACGGGTATGCGACTGAGCCTCCTGTATACCTCTTCCATCGGTGGGATGGTGGCATCTGCTAGGATCTGAGCGCGTGCTGCCTCGTACTCCGGATCTAGGGCAGCGAGTAGTACGCCAACCATAGTGGCGTTACGGAACGTCTTCTGCTGTTCCGGTGTGGCTGTAAGGGGAATGGTGCTATAGAGCTTCTCGAACATGCCACGAAGCGACGTGTACAAGGAATGAAGAGGCTTCCCATTCTGCTTCGTGGTAAATATATCATGCTGCAACTGGAGCATCTTCGTCTCGTTGCGTACCTGAGAGTACGTCATCGCCAAAATATCCCACATCGCCTTAGCGGTGGGCTGGTGAAGGACATCATTCGCTATCTCCGTCGTGAGCGTACCTGAGAGCCACACCTTGGCGTACGCATCATCAGCCTCCCATGAGGCATAGATCCCTGTCTTCTCCGGCGGTTCATCCTCGGTAAGAATATGCTTCTTACCACACGACTTCATGAGACTGAGAAATTGCATCGCCCACAGTTCGTAGTTTGTCCCGTCCATTTTGACGATTGGTGCCGAACCTTTGAAGGCACCTATGGCGGGCATATCGAGCTTCTGATCTGACATAATGCCGGAGAAGAACAGCTACTGATAGACGAAGAAAAAAAAGTGTCTACCAAGACCTTGTAGGATTCAAGTGCATAGGTAGACGATTATGCACTTGAATCGAGCATGACGCCGAGTGCTAGGGAGAAGATGGCACCCCGGCCACGAGTAGAGGCGTTGGAAGCCTCTACTTGAAGATGACGGTGGCTGGGCGACGCTGGGGGGGTGCCTGGCGTTGGGGAGGGCGGCGCTGGGGCGGCGCTGGGAGGGGCCGGCGAAGGAGATGGGGCCGGCGAGAGGGGCTGGGCGGCGCTGGGGAACCCGGCGCTGGGAGGAGGCGGCGCTGGGGACGACCCGGCGAAGGAGGGGAGGCGACGGCGGGGTTCTCGGGGCCCGGGAAGGGGGGGTCGGCGAAACCCTAGCCGGCGGCGGTAGAGAGAGAGGGGGGGGGGGCGGCGGTGGAGAACCCTAGGTTAGGGTTATGGCTCTGATACCATGTTAGAATACTCAGATGTGTTTATTCCATAGAGCCCTCGGGTCTCTTATATAGGGAGAAAACCCTTGGGTAAATTACAGAGTCTTACAAAAAATAAATAGAAATTAGGAAACAATAAAACGTAACATCTATATAAGTCTCTACACAACTCTTTGGTTTCTTGGAAGAGCAAGAAACAGACGGTTGTGGCCATATCGAGTGCAGAATAAGAATATAGGGCAATGGCCCAAGGGAGTACAGAAATGATGTGGGTCAAGTCAGTTCTGACTGACCTAACTATGGAGGTGCCACTTCCTATGCATCTACAATGCGACAATCAGGCAACCTTATTCATAGCAAACAATCCTGCCTTTCATGAAAGAACAAAAGCACATTGAGGTTGACTGCCATTACACCTGCGATTTGATTCAAAAGGAATATATATACTTCTCTTGTTGCTTCAGGAAATCAAATTGCTGACATGTTCACCAAAGGCCTTGCGAAGGGACCATTTCATCGTTGTTGTTTCAAGCTGAGCATGATAGATATATATGCTCCAGCTTGAGGGGGAGTGTTGAGATATTTATATCTCTTGAAGTGTTATCTTGTAGTTGTTTTTTCCTTTCAGATATCTCTAGGGCTTTTCTCCTATATAAGAGAGCTCTAGGGTTACGATGAATAAACAAGTTCTCTTTTCTCATTTCCACATAGTTCATAGATGTCAAGGCACACGCTTAGGCACTCCTAGGCAGCCGCCCAAGGGCCCTAGGCTGTGCGCTTAGAAAGAACGCGTTGCTTTTATAGAAAATGACATACGCCTTGGGTTGCCTGGGCACCTATGTGACTATTTTTTTATGCGTACTACACATATATCGCATTTTCAAGATGTGATATACATAGTGCATTTACAAAATGCGATATACATAGCACATTTTGAAAATGCGATATACGTGTCGTATTTTTGTGTTGCGATTCTTTATTCTTGTGATTAATCATTAATATTTGATTAAATGACATTTATTACTCTAACACTCTAGTTACTTTGTATTTATAAATACAAAAGTTCTAAACAGATAAATAAATACATTACCTACTGTATTTTTTTTAAAATATAATAACTGATGTCACATCTCCAAAATGCGACAAGCGTTCAAAAAAATAAAAATTTTATCGCATTTGAGACGTGGCAACCGTTTTCTTTAAATAAGTATATGTCACATGTCTCAAATGCGATACGTAGGATACAATTTGGAAAACACCTAGGTGCACCTAAGCGCACCTAGGCGTACAGGCGCCCAAGTTTAACGCCTTGTCACCTTACTGCCTTAATAACCATGGCATGGCTTACAAATTTATTCAATGTTGTTTGAAAATACCTTAAGAATGGAAGAGAAGCATCGCGATGCCTTTATAAGAACAAAGGAGACACTAAAAAATGTTCGAATTATAGAGGTATCAAGCCGATGAGTCACATTATGAAAATTTGGGAACGTATGATCGAAAGAAGGTTGAGGCAAGTTTCCAAAGTAAAAGAAAACTGTAGAGATATTTCATATTTATGTATCGTTTATATATTTTTATGTTCTTCTATCCACTTTATGTAATTTGCCCATTGGCCTCTGACTATATAAGAGAGCCTGTAGCCCAAGGAATATACAAGTTTCTATTTTTCCAATAGGGTCTTAGAGTGGCGGTCCTAAATCGAAGCTCCGAAACCCTAACCCAAAGCCTCCCCCCTTCCGCTCCCCTCTCTCTCGCGGGCCCCCTCCTGCCCTGCAGCTCGTTGCCGTTCCCTTTCCTCCCATGCAGGCTACTTCCCTTCCTCCCATGCGGGCCCTGTTGTCCTGCAGTCCGACGCTCGCCGCCCGGGTTCTGTCGTTTGGGTCCCACCGCTAGGCCCTGCAGCCTGGGTCCCGCTGTTGGTCCCTGCAGCCCGAGTTCTGCCACCCGGGTCTCGTCGATCAGCTCTGCAGAATCGCCATCAGCCCTACACCTCGTCTCTCCAAGAGGAGTGCCGTCACCCTCCTCTAGGAGCATCACCAACGAGTACTTTATCTGGATGAGATGAGTCTACACATGCAATCCAATCTTTCTATGTCAGTGTATACGAACACTTGTCTAGTCTTCAGCCCTAGTCTTCTCTAACCATCATGTCAGAAAGCAAGGTAGATATCTCCTCCACATGCGCCTTCAGTGGTCCTGCGCCTATAGTAAATATGGATTTGTCAAATTATGAACTATGGGATATGCAGTTATGAGCATGATGAAGTCTACAGGTAAGAAACACGTTCTTATTGAGGAAGGGCCTGTTGAGAAGACTAGGGTTAACGCCTCATGGGAGGCGGATGATGCATATGCCAAGGTTTAGCTTTCAGGGACATTGGCCATAGAGATCGCCAATGATATACTTCATCAACCCAACCAAGGCAATGTGGGATATTCTTGTTGCCACTTATTCACAGGAAAAGTATGCGACAAAAATTCTACAACTCCAGCATGATATCTTTACTATCAAGCAAAATTGACGGCTTACATCCTTGCGTGGGATGTTCGAGAAGCTCTATAGCTTCATGCCTCTCATATCTACTCCTGAGTAGCAGAAGACGTATAAGAATGCTACTATGGTTGGTGTATTCCTAGCAACCACTGATCCTGAGTATGAGGTTACCCGATCCCAGATTTTGGCATATGCGACTATTCCTCCCATGGAGGAAGCCTTCCGCAGGCTCAGCCGGATCACTGTTCCATCTACTAATGCCGGTCAGACTTCTTCGGCGATGTCGACTTCCCGAGGTTGCGGATGCTCTTCTCAGTTTCGTGGATGCGGACCTCATGGCATAGGAGTCGTGTTCGTCAGCCATGTATTTTTTGCCATCGTCCTGGACATACAGAGGATACATGCTACTCCAAGCTTGGATTCCCTGCCTCTGCTCGAGTGGCTGGGCAGATTGAGCCCCGACTGCTTCCTCTTTTGGTTAATGATTTGATGACCTTGTAGCATGATTGAGGGGCATTATACCTCCTGCCAATCCTGCGGCGTCTTCATCAACCCTCGAGAGTCATTCAGATGTGTCTGTTTCAACCTCCTCTAGTTACTCAAGTAGTACTTATGCACTTACTAGCAGTAGTGGATCTGATGTTACAGAATGGATTATGGATTCTGGTGCCACACATAACTTGTGTGAAGATAGAGGTCAACTTACAACCTACAGATAGGTTCCTCCAGGACGAACTGTGGTTATTGCAGATGGTACTCATTCCCCAATCACTGGACAGGGGGAGATTAGCTTGACTCCCTCTATGCATCTACAGAATGTGTTGCATGCACCTGATTTCTCTATGAACTTGTTGTCCATTAGCCAGATTACGAAAGATTATTGTCGAGCCATTTTGACCCATCCTCTCATGTTTTTTAGGACATTACGGGCAAGGTGATTGGGTGTGACCGTGAGCATGGTGGTCTGTATCGCCAAGTTCGAACTCCTATGCTGGAATTTCCTCTCTTTCTGTTGGACCTATTTCACCATTTACGTGGCACCTATGCTTTGGTCATCTCCCGCTCCAGAAATTGTGTTGTGTTCTGCGTTCTGCCTCAGATCTTGCCTCACATGTCCTTTTAATGTGAGACATGTCAGTTGGGAAAGCATCATCTATCTGCCTTCTCCAGTCGTCAGAGTCGGAGCAGTAGCTCTATTTTTGAGTTGTTTCATATAGATATTTAGGGTCTTAATCGTGTTCCTGAACACCGGGGACATGTTTTATATGATTGTTGTTGATGATTTCTCTCGTCTATATTGGGTCTTTTTATTAAAGAATAAATCTGAAGTCAAAGATGTTATCAAAAGTTTCCTAAGCGAAGTACAAAATGGGGTTTCTACTTCTGTAAAAATTGTGAGAACTGATTCCTTGGAATTTTGTACTAACGATCTTTCTATTTATTTTTCAACCCATGGTATTATTCATCAAACATCATGTGCCTATACTTCCCAACAAAATGGTGTTGCAGAGAGGAAGCATCATCATTTGCTTGATGTTGCACAGACTTTTCTCATTCAGAGTCGTACTCCACATACTTTTTAGGGTGATGTTCTAACAGCATACTATCTTATTAATCGCATGCCCTCGTCAGTTTTGGGTGAGAAAATTCCTTTCTCTCTTGCCTTTCTTTAAAAAGAATTGTTCTTACTTACTCCTCGTGTGTTTGACTCGGTCGACTTCGTTCACCTGTTGTCCCAGGTATTGACATCTCTCTCCTAGAGTTGTCAAGTGTCTTTGTTGGGTACTCCAGGACACAAAAAGGGTACATATGTTATGATCCAATGTGTAGGAAATATTATGTTAGTGCTGATGTCACCTTTTCGAGTCTGTGATGTAATTTTCTCCTACAGGTGATCGATTGACTTCCTCAGACTCTGATGATGACTTATACATGCCACCACCACCATCATCGCCTCCTTCATCTCCACCATCATCACATCCTTCACCACCACCACCACCACAACCATCGTCACCTCCACCAACTATACTATCCCAGTTCTACCATTGCCACATCATATACTCGTCGGCCTGCTTCTGCTCATGGTCGCTGCTCATCTAGCATGCTTGAGGTATGCTCTGAAAATATAGTTTCTAATGATGGGTATAATGGTCTACATAAGTTGGATGCTTTACAAGGGACAGATGTGGAGGTTGTTGATTTGGACTTACCTATTGTGCTTCAAAAGCAGAAGCGTAGTTGTGCATCATATCCTATAGCATCTGTGGTCTCCTTTAATCGCTTGACTGACAATTTCATGAAATTTGCAGTTGCATTATCAGCCATGGCCATTCCACGGAATTATCAGGAGGCTTTGAAGGACGGTCGGTGGCAATTAGCTATGGAGGAAGAGATGGCTGCCCTTCAGTCGAGAGGTACTTGGTGCCTTGTTCCAACTCCCACTGGAGTGCCTATAGTAAGCTGTACATGGGTTTTTACAGTGAAACAAAATGCATATGGTAGCATCGAGAGGTACAAGGCACGCCTGGTTGCACGAGGTTTTACTCAGACACACATGATGGATTATCTTGACACGTTCTCATCAGTTGCTCGTCATTCTATCTTACAGATTCTTCTCTCTGTTGTCGTAGTTCGAGATTGGCCTCTGTTTCAGTTGGATGTCAAGAATGCATTTCTGTATGGTGATCTTCAAGAGGAAGTCTACATGCAACAACCACCGTGATTTGTTATTGAGGGGGAGTATTCATAGTTGTGTAGACTTCATAATGCGATCTATGGCCTTAAGCATATCCATAGAGCTTGGTTCTGGAAGCTCTCAGACTTGTTTGAGAAACATGGGTTCAAATGTTCGAGTGCAGATCACTCTCTTTTTATATAGAGAATATCCAGAGGTGTGACTGCTATTATGGTATATGTTGATGATATACTTATTACAGGAGATGTAATGCAGGGAATAAAGAGGACAAAAGAGTTGAAAGAAAATTTGTTACCAAGGATCTAGGAGCTCTTATATATTTTATGAGATTGGAGTTTAGTAGAAATCAACAGGGGCTTGTGATGACACAGAGAAAATATGTTACTGACCTGTTAAGTGACACGGGTATGCTTGTATGTAGACTTGCAACTACTCCCATGGATCCAAGCATGAAGCTCTGTAATGATGACACTGTTGATGTTGACAGAAGAAGATACATGGATCTGGTTGGAAAGATTCTTTATGTTACCGTTACGAGACCTAATATTTCGTTTCCACTCAGTTGGGTGAGCCAGTTCATGGAATAACCCCGTTAGGTTCATATGGATGCAATACAAATGATACTAATGTATCTTAAATCATCCCCAAATGCATGGCCGCTATTCAAAAAGAGTAGCTCTATTATTATTTCAGCATGCGCTGATGCAGACTATGTAGGGTGCTCCAAGGACAAGAAGTCTACGTCTGGATTTGCTATATTTGTTGGAGACTCACTGGTCTCATTGAAAAGTAAGAATCTAACTGTTGTTGCTATATCTAGTGTTGAATCTGAGTATAAAGCTATGGCACAAGCATATACAGAGATGATGTGGGTTCGAACAGTCCTAACTGATCTATATATAGATGTACCTCTTCCCAAGTCGCTAGAATGCGACAATCATGTTGCCTTATTTATTACTAATAATCTTGCATTCCACGAGAGGACAAAGCACATTGAGGTTGATTGCCATTATATGCGTGGCATGATCCAGAAGGGCTTCTTTGCTGCATCTCATGCCAGCTCAGGGGACCTAACGAGATGCATTTTCACTAAATCCATACTTAGAGGTCCTTCCAGAAGTGTTCTTCCAAGCTGAGCATGATAGATATCTATACTCCATCTTGAGGGGAGTGTAGAGATATATTTCATATTTATGTATCGTTTATATATTTTTCCGTTCTTCTGTCCACTTTATGTAATTTTCCCATAGGCCCCTCCCTATATAAGAGAGCCTAGGGCCCAAAGAATAAACAACTTTTTCTATTTTCCCGACAAAAACCGATTCGGATTCATGTCAGCTCGCTCAACTGGAGAACTATGGATATTTACGGAGCTAAAAGGAAGAACCTCCATATGATTTTTATTGATTTAGAAAAGACTTATGATTCTGTCCCACAGGTGATATTGTGGAGAGTTTTGGAGAAGTGACAAGTACATGTCTTATACATTATTGTCATAAATGTATGAGAGGGCTTCATCTTGTGTAAGGATATAATCTGGGAAGGCTGACTATTTTGACATCAACATTGGTCTGCATCAAGATCCAACTTTGAGTCCATTTCTAAGGTGTATGTGCAGAGAATGCAGTAATAGAAATGAAAATGCTAAGGTGGATGTGTGGACACACACACTCACGCAAAGATCGAATTCAGAATGATGCCATCAGAAGGAAATTTGGTGTAGCTCTGATCGAGGATACGATATGAGAAAATCGCTTAAGGTCGTTTGGTCATTTGCAAAGGAGGCCAGCCGATGTACCGGTGAGACAAAGCGAGTTTTGGTATGTTGAGCCGGCTAAAAGAGGGTGAGGAAGGCCCAAGAAGTGTTGGAATAGTAGGGAAGCGCTCGTGGATCTAAGGCGGTCGAAGCACTCAACTCGAGTAGATGACCCTCCCCGTGTGAAAGCTCACCCGGCTTTTCGGGACTCTCGCTCCTTTGCTCAGGTGGTTTCAGCGACCTGTGGTGCTGCTTCAGCAAAAGGGAAGACCACTCCCTCCGCCTCGCACTATGGCTCTGATGATACTGGCAATCCTACCCTTCCAGCGAAGTTAATCCATGACAGGTTGCCAGAGGCTTGGAGTCGTCAGGGCTCACATCGAATGGGCGATCACCCATCTTCTGTGGAGGGGCCTCCGGCGGGGGAGCTTTATGCTCCTGCGGCGTCGGTCAATCACGGTGCGAAGGGTAAGGCTGCAAATCATGGCGTGGCGATTGGCATGGTGCATCGGCGGGGCTCCGACCGCGCGGCGATCCAATCGGAAACTCTTCTTCTCCTGGGCGAGGGATTCTCGGGGGACTTCTTCTTTCTGGACGACACCCGATGCTGTGTTCGAGGACTTTCCCCGGAGCAACGGGAAATCCTCATTTCTCGGTCGGACTCGTCGGCGGTCAAATGGCGTCGTCCCCGGGTGGCCGATGGTGCCTCCCTAACCTCCGAGATATGCGTTGTGGAGGTCCGCGGAGTTCCATTCCTCTCGCGCTCGGCGCATTGCCTCTCCAAGGTGATTCGTAGCTGGGGTCAAGTTCTGGCTATCTTGGACGATGGCCTTTCCCCAGGTTCGGACTGGTCGTGCACAAGGATTTTGGTAGAATGCTCCTCCAACCTCTCACGCTCCATGTCTGGCAAGACTTTTTCGGAGATTTTGGATCTGGGCAGATGGTCCTTCAAGCTTGAGTTCTTCTTTCCGCCGCCGGTGGCTCCGTCAGTCCCTTCCGAGGCCGGGACCGATGCCCCCAGGTCCAACGACGGTTCCCTTCCGATGGCCCACGTGGCACAGTCCTTGGTGGTTCCCGAAGCGTCGCTGAATCATGACGACCCTTCGACTTCGTCGCCTGGGCTTCGATTCTCGTGCGCATTTGGACGGACGCCCTCTCACGTGCCCAGGGGTCTTTTCGAGGACGATACGCTGTGGGCGGATTTATCTGACATTCCCATTCCGAAGAGCTGCGACTCCTCCCCGACTCTCGATGTGGCGCTTCCGATTCCCCCTTTCGGATCGGATCCTATTCGGACCCTTTTGTGGGCCGCGCATGACCCGACATTGTTTGGAGACTCTATTATCTACTATGAAGATATTCCCTGCCCTATTCCTATTTCTGCGGTGCCTTTCTATCGGTCGCAGTACTACGAAGATTGGAGTCCC
The DNA here is from genome assembly GCA_037367405.1 of Ottelia alismoides. Classification (NCBI taxonomy): domain Eukaryota; kingdom Viridiplantae; phylum Streptophyta; class Magnoliopsida; order Alismatales; family Hydrocharitaceae; genus Ottelia; species Ottelia alismoides. The sequence continues at coordinate 278,814 of JAZKJV010006211.1, forward strand.
TCTTCCTCAGCATCACCGCCTATTCTGCTAGCAAGCGAGTCGGGCTCCACGGTGGCCGCCCCCGAACTTGGTAACACTCAACTTTATGGGGAGCCTTCTACTTCTGTTGGGAGCTCTAGGTCTTATGGATATCAAGGGGATTCTTCTACAATCGCCATGCCGCTCTCTCCAGCCCGAAGTGCAGCTTCGTGGAACTCTTGGAATGCGTCGGATGCTTCCCCCAATAGATTTGGCATTATATATGCTCGGCGCCTGGACCTCTCCTTCGAAGGGACCTCCTCGCCGCCGATCCTGCTATCTAGGGAGGTGGTGGCAGAAGCGGCTGGACTTCGCCGACTGGACCAACGTCGTGCTTAAACTGGGCATTCCACTGAGCACTTTTTGGGTTATTTTTTGTAATATTTAATGAAGCTACTCTCTTGGAACGTTCGGGGAATGGGTGACCCTCTGCGTCGCAGGGCTTTGGGATCGCGTTTGGTTGATTGGGAGTGTGATGTCGCTTTGATACAGGAATCAAAGCTCTCTGGAGTAGACGACGCCCTATGGAGATCGTTGGGAGCAGGGCCGGTGGATGCATTTTGTTCTTTGGACGCGACCGGCTCCTCTGGTGGTGCTATTGTGGCTTGGAGATCTTCAAGCTTCTCGTTATCCTGCTCTCGCATGGGACGACATTCTATCTCTGTAATCCTTATGCATGTGGCTACTAACGTATCTATGGCTTTCTCTTGCATTTATGCGCCTCTATGTCACCTTGCCCGTCGCGATTTATGGGAGGACTTGCGGGCCGATGCAGCGGCTTTTGGGGATATTCCGTGGATCTTGGGAGGGGATTTTAATGTTACTATGCTTTCAAACGACCGCCCCCGCGGGCGGGGGGGAAGGGATCCTGGTTCTATCGACTTCTTGGATTTCATCAACGACTTGGCCCTGGATGATTTGGTAGCCACGGACATCATATACACTTGGCGCAATAGCTCCTCTCGATCGCGGCTTGACCGATTTCTAGCTAATTCTTGCTGGATGGATGCATTCCCACTATGCTCGGTTTCGTCTCGTCCTCGCTCTTTTTCGGATCATAGCCCCATTATTTGGGATTCAGGCGAGTCATCCCGTCCGCGCGGCATTTTTCGTTACGAGAAGAGTTGGATGCTGGAACCTAATTTCAAGGACCTAGTGCGAAATCACTGGTCACAAACGTCTTTCCCGGGTAATGCGGCTCATCGCTTTGCCCTCAAACTCTCCTCTCTGCGGTGGGCTCTTGCTTCCTTCAAATTTTCTACGCGTCTGGCTCGGCGGTCGGTCCGCAACGACGCTGAGGCGATAATTATTACATTGGATCGATTGGAAAGCGTCAGGGAACTTTCCCAGGAAGAATTATATGAGAGATCAGTAGCGGCTCAGATCGTTTCGGAGGATGACAGGAAAAAAGCAATTGAATGGAGACAACGCTCGCGTCTTCGTTGGCTCAAGGAGGGGGATGCTAATACTGCCTTTTTCCATCGGGTCGCTAGTGCGCATAAAAGATCTAATCGTATCTCTACCATGGAGATTGGGGACGCTATATTTCAGAATGAGCGAGATATGGGTGAGGCATTGGTTGACTACTTCAAGAACTTTTTCAATCGCCTCCCCTCTTCTTCATGGCATTGGATGGCTCCCGGGGCCCCTTCCATCTCTGGCGCAGATGCTGCTAATTTATCACGCCCTCTATCAATGGAAGAGCTTAAGAGCGCGGCTTGGGACCTTAACGCAGATGCTTCCCCAGGCCCAGACGGGTTCCCAATTTCCTTTTATAGGGACTTTTGGGACGTTATCGCCAACGACGTTTTGGCTGTGGCTCTCGAGTTCTGTGAAGGAAACCGGGGTTTCAACAGGATCAATCGGGCCTCTATGGTTCTCATCCCGAAATCCCAGGGTGCTCGTCGTATTGAGGAATTTCGCCCTATTGCCATCTCCAATGGTATTTACTTGATCATTGCGAAGGCTCTGGCCCGTCGCCTAGCGCCCCTGCTTGCTTCTCTCATTTCTCCCTGCCAAGCGGCCTTTGTTCAAGGGAGGCAAATATCTGACTGCTACGCCCTTGCTTCCGCCATCATTGATGGTTGGCACAGAAATGGAACGAAGGGAGTCCTCTGGAAAATTGATTTTGCTAAGGCTTACGACTCATTGGATTGGCGCTTCTTATGGTCGGTTTTGAAATCTCGGGGATTCCCTCCGTTATGGATTTCATGGATCCGTCGATGTGTTACCACGGTTTCCTTCTCCTTATTTCTTAATGGTCGACCGTCTGGGAACTTATTTCAACCGCGCAGGGGAGTTCGCCAGGGATGCCCCCTTGCCCCTCTTCTATTTGTATTGGCGGCAGATGTGCTGCCGCGTATGATTCAAGGCGTATACGACGCGGGATATACTCGAGGATGCTCGTTGGGTGACCTCCATATCCCGCTGATCCAATATGCGGACGACACCTTATGTTTTATCGAGGGGGACCAACTGCAACACTCCGGAATGGCTACTACGATACATTTATTCTGCGAATTATCGGGGCTCCGCATTAACGAGGGCAAATCCAAATTTGTGCCCTTTGCGCTCTCGCCTCTGGAGGTCGGGGAATGCGCCTCCATTTTTGGGGCATCTCTCGGGGCTCTTCCTTTAGAGTACCTGGGATTATCTCTCTCAGTGGGCAGGCCGCGGTTGCGCGACTATCAGCGGGTGGTGGAGAAGGTCGAGACAAGGCTGGCAGGATGGCGCTCTTCATTGCTCTCTCGGGGTGGCCGATTGGTGCTTATTAAATCCGTCCTCTCCGCTATCCCTATCTATTTTCTATCATCGCGCGGATTGCCAAAGGGGATTAGACTGCGCTTGGACAAATGTATGAGGGGATTCCTTTGGGGGAAGAATGGTTCGGCCACTAGAGGGATTCATCTGGTCGCTTGGGAGGACATTACGCGTCCTAAACGGGACGGGGGCTTGGGTGTGCGGCGGATGGAGATCATGCGGGATGTTTTCCTTCTCAAATGGGCGTCGCGGCTTTTAGGCCGGGAGGATGGCTTTCTTGTTCAATGCCTTCGCAGTGCGGCGAGTGATGCATTCCTCTCCGTCTTTGACGGTAGATCACATATTCACTCTCCCATCTTTTGGCGAGAAGCCTTCACAGTTTTCAACCGCAATCGGTCCTTATTCCGACCATCTCTCGGCGATGGTTCCTCTTTCCGCTTTTGGACCATGGACTGGTCTGGCAAAGGCATCTTCAGGAACCTTTTTCCAAGACTATATGCGCTTGCCAGAGACAAAGATGCAACGATGGCCTCATGCTGGTCCGACGGCACCTGGTGCCCGATTCTGGTGGATTCTCTATCTTCTCAACGCCTGATTGACTTCTCTGCATTGATCTCCTTACTCGGGGACGCCCCTTCTCCATCGTGGGGGCGTGATCACTTCTCCTGGAACGATGGGTCCTTTTCTTCGAAGAAGGCATATTCTGCTCTTCTCCCCAGCGCTATGCATCCGGAGGCGTCACTTCGTGATCATTGCAACATCATATGGGGTCTCAAGCTTCCTGAAAGGGTTGGCATATTCTTATGGATCCTTAGGCGTGGACGACTTCCTACTCGCGACCGCCTGGTAGCTCTCTTTCCAAACGTTCCCATTGTGTGCGGATTATGCAACTCGGCTGTTGAGACGGCCGAACACCTCTTCCTCCAATGTGACCTTGTGCGGCCCTTATGGGAGGACGTTGCGGGGCTGAATCTTTCGTCGATGGTATCCTTTTGGGAGAGCGTTGCTCTCGCTGCAAATCGTCCGAGGGCGGTGAGATTGGTTCCCTTCGCGCGCATTTGGAGTATTTGGCTGGCGAGGAACAAGTATCTATTTGCGGGGCAGAGATTTTACTTAGAAAACATTTGTATTGACGCGAACCGTCTTTGTTCGGACTGGTCAATTGGGTAGCGATTTTTCAGTTACGGGGCGAATGGTTTCAGTATTGATATCATTTTCCCCTATTTTCCCCTTTTTTCAAACTCTGTAAGTATTTTCTTTTTCTACTCTTTAATAAAATGGGGCGAACACTTACGGGTGTCTCCCCCTCTTTGGAGTGTCAAAAAAAAAGAAGTGTTGGAATGAGACTAAATGAAGGGATCTTAGTTTTTCGGATCTAAGCCCGAGAATGATCCAAGGTAGATCTGAATGGAGGCAAAGAATCCATGTAGTCGACCCTACTTAATGTGGGGAAAGGCTTTGTTGTTGTTGATGGTATCAGAGCGATTATCCTAAATCGGAGTTCGAGTCCCCCATACGTGTCCTAGCTCCCACCCGAGCCTCCACGCACGCCCCCACGCTCCCTGCACACTGATGTCACAACCATCGTGGCTCTGCGTGTCGTCGTTGTAGCTGCCAAGGCCCTGCGCATCGCCCCAGCAGCCAACAAAGGCTCAAGTGTTGCCGCTGCTCGCCCTAGTACGATCCCTTGTGATCCATCATGCCTCTCGGTGCCATATACGATCTCCGAGGCTGATTTATTTCCTCTTTGATGTCAAACTGTGGTATGAAACGGTCTGTTTTTGACCAGAAAATGTGATTTCAGACCTATAAATCGTATTTTCCGGTCCTAGCGTAGATCTAGGATTGACGAGGATGGATGTATGAGTCTATACGTACATTCAAACCTCCATATGATTGTGTAGACTCGCTCAAATCGGTCTACTTCCTCGGTCGAGATTGTCTTTCGGTCGTTTTTCTATCATGTCAGAAAACTAGGGTGATATTTTTTCTTCGTCTGGTGCATCCAAGGGCCTGACTCCCATCATGAAGATGGACGGGGTCAACTATGAGTTGTGGTCCATGCAGTTTCTGATCCTTATGCAGTGCAACAATAAGGAGCACATTCTGACGAAGCCGGAGCCGACAGACAAGATTGGGGACACTGCTTCGTGAAAGCAAGATGAGACATGCGCGTATTTGGTTCTCTGAGATCCTCACCACAGAGATAGCTAACGATATTGTTAACCAGTCTATCACCAAGGTGATGTGGGATATTCTGACATCTATGTATGACCGAGCGAAAAACGAGGTCAAGATTCTTCAGCTTCAATTTGACATATATATGACAAAGCAGGATGACCCTCCATTGCACGTGTTCTACTCCTCATTTTGTGGCATGTTCGAGAAGCTTCACAGCTTCCTACCGATTATGACCTCCACAAAGCAGATACAATATAGGAACTCCACGATGGTTGGAGTTTTCTTTGCTATGCTTGACCCAAAGTATGAGACAGCTTGAGCACAACTCGTTACTGGGGCGACCATAACTCCCATGGAGGAGGCTTACAATCATCTCAATCTCAATAGGCTTCTTATTCCACATGCTGCCACCACACAACCTTCCTCGACGATTGCTGCTTCTCACGGCAGAGGAGGTTCTACTTAACTTAGAGGGCGTAGGCCCCGTGGTAGAGATGGTGGACGTCATCGTTGTCCATGCACTTATTGTCGTTGTCGATGACACCTTGAGGATACATGCTATCAGAAGCATGGATACCCCTCATCTGCTCGTATGACTGAGTAGATTGAGCCTTCATATACTACAGTCCCTTAGGCATATCCATGCCTTGATAACATTGTCTCTCATATACGGGAGATCATAACTCCATTGGCTGGTACTACCACTGTAGGATCTACTGATACTGCAGCTGCAGCTAGAACCTCTTAGAGCTCCTCAGGTATCTCATACGCTTTTACTGGTTGTAGCAGTGCATATATGACAGAGTAGATCATGGACTCTAGTGCTTCTCACCATTTGTGTGGAGGTAGAGCCCAGTTCATGTATTACAGGACTATATCTCCTGGTAGATGGGTAGTCATTGCAATTGAGGTTCACTTACCCATTACAGGACAGGGGAGGTGCATTTGACGCCATCCATGCGCTTGCAGAATGTTTTATATGCTACTGATTTTCAGATGAATGTGCTTTATATTAGTCAAATTACAAATGATCTGCATTGTCATGCCATTTTTGACCCGTCTCTCTTGTGTTTCAGGACATACTCACAGGCATGGTGATTGTATGTGGCCATGAGCAACAAGGGCTCTACAAACTGGTCCAACCTCCTCTTGTTGGTGCCTCTACTATTCCTATTGGACCAATCTCACCGTACATTGGCACATTCATTTTGATCACCTTCCTCTGCAGAAGTTGTGCCATGTCCTCCCACAGATCTCCTCAAGATCTTCCTTCCAGTGCGAAACTTGCCAGCTTGGGAAGCATCTGTAACACCCATATTCTAACAAACCCGAACTCGTTTGATTTTGGTTCCAATGAACCCAAAAGCGTTGTCAGTCAATACTAAACAACCTAAAACGACCAATTGATCATGAATCAAAAGTCGTTCGGACGAAATCGACCAAAAATCGGTCCCTTCGTAATGCGCGCCGCGAAAAGCCGCGACGCGAATTCGGAAACCGTAAAACAAACCGAGACCATCATTAGATCCGATTCGACGATACAAGACCAACGGAATCGACCGTTCGTCAATCGGAGGTCGTTTGATACTTTTAAATCACAAAAATTTAATCTTAAACAAAAATCGTATCCGAAAAAAAAAATTCGGGTAATCAAAACTCGATCGGAAGTATATGAATATTATACTCATATTGATCGTCGTTTCGAGACGGTCAAAACAATATATTGTGCGTCGAAATGCGAGAAACGAAACGTAAATACGGTCAACTTTATGTTTTTTCAAATTGGAGAGTTTTGTTAAAATAAATAAATAAAAAAATAAATTACTGTAGCAAATTTCCAGCCGTGGGTTTTGCCATTCTTTGACTCCTTATTTGTACAACACTTGGCCCTAATAGTTTCCACATGTCAAGTTTTGACCCTCCTTCTTTTCTCTATATAAAGCCCTTTCGTACTCCCTAAAATTTCCTCCCAAGAACTCTAGCCGTATTCTACATCTCTTCCCCCATTTCTTCTTTTCTTTTGCCTAAAACCTCTCTGCATTTCCAGCCGATAAAGCTCCTTTCTTCCTTCCAAAATTCCCTCCTTTGCTGCAAGCGCTTGCTGGAATTTCCAGCAACAGCAGGTGGACTATCTAAGCAAAGTGTTGCTGCTATTTCTTGCAGCCCTTCCAACCATTCTTCTTCAAAACAAAGGTGCTGGAGCTCCTGTCAAGAGCTGCTACAGCAGCTTGTATGTGCTGCTGCATGCAAAGATCCTCTCCAAATTGGAGAGATCAAATAGGTACTATCCCCTCCCTTTTCCCTATAAAAACAACCCCAACGTGAGAAGATTCCTCTCCCTATTTCTTCCTCCCTTATTTCCAGATTTTCTCCAAGTTCCAGCCGTGAGAAGGCTCCAGACTCTCTTTGGAAGCTCTGCTGCAATCTTTCATTGGGAGGAAATGCATGTTTGAATCAGCCCAATTGTGACCTCTGAAAATTCAAAGTACGACCCTATTCCCCATTTTGCTGCCATGCATGAGATGTCAACACTTCTTGATTTCTGATTTATGCTCCTTAAGGGTCCTGATCTTGTTGGATTCCTTCTAATATATCTAGATAAAGAAGAAGAAAAGGCAATGGAGTTATATATATAATAGAAGGGTGAAGAAATGTTGATTTTATGAAGATCTGGAGTCTTTGATCACATGGAAATGTTGCAATGTTTTTACCTCTGCTACACTATTCCAGAAAATTAGATAAAATATTGACCGTAAATTTGATTTACATGACAAATATTTAATTATTATCAAAACCTATTATTATAGTAATCTAAGCCCAAGTATATATGTAAGACAATACCCAAGATTAGTTTTGTTCTGTACAGTTTACAATTTTTAAGGACAATTATTAATGAGCAAAAATATATATATATATATATCCATGACATTAATTACTAATGAAGTCTGTTCCTTTGAAAATATCGAAAATTTCCGTGATTTTGGACTATATTGGAACTGGTGAATTAAGTATGAGAACATAGCCATAATCATAGCTGTATATTCCTTATTATTGTCCATAACAAATTCCATTACGGCCTCTTGTGCTATCATGCATTCTGAATTTTAACATCATGAGAATTATCCTATTGATCAGAAACTTTGATTTGACTAGTGCTTTGGGATTTTTTTGTGCATGCTTTAGACTCACCATTCTGCCAAAAAAAAGAAGAATCCTCTAACAGTCCTGTAGATTATTAGTTGGGGATAGTTTGGGTTAAAAAAAAATAATGAGTAGTCAAGTAGGTGGAAAATTTGAAATCACTTATCTCTAATGATGAATAGTGCCGATCATGATGACTTCTACACATGATCGTGCGAGGGCGCGGTGACCCTCAACTGGGCGGAGGAAAGGAAGCCCAGTTTGGGCAGCGGCCGCCAAGTGCGCGGGTCTAGGATCCCAGTCCCCCTTCGGTTTTTAACGTGAGCTCACAGTGTTTTTACACCTCGTTGGGATCCCGACTTTAGACCATTCCGCTGACCCTGTTTTAGGATACCCAGGCGGGGGATCCTTGGTTTTCAGTTTTACGTGCGAGCTCGGTTGCCCGTTACCGGTCGGGCTGTTTTCTAGAGCGACTTTTCCGGGAAGTCCCTCTCACCCGTCTCAGTGGCGTAGTTTGGGAGTGTAGACCTATCCCTCTATTGGACCGTCCTTCCAATTAGAGGGCGAGACGGAAGAGCCTTTTGTTGGCTTCTTCACCGCTTGAGTTTTTCTTTCGCCAACAGACTTGGCGATTCTACATCCAGATCATCCATATCTATATCTATATCATTTAGAGTTACATTTGAGACTGTTGCACTAAGGTTTGAAGGGATTGATTCTACATCCAGATCATCCATCTCTATATCCATACCATCTAGATTTACATTTGAGACTGTTGCACTAAGGTTTGAAGGGATTGATTCTACATCCAGATCATCCATCTCTATATCCATACCATCTAGATTTACATCTGAGACTGTTGCACCTAAGGTTTTAAGGGATTATGATTAAAATCGAATAACTGGAAAAGATGCTAATCTGATTCAAAATCCCTTTGAGTTAGTGGACATGTTGGGAACTTAGTTAGGATGCATTACACAACATCGCATGCCTACGGAGGCCCCCCAACCCTAAGACATTCCCCAAGTCTTAGAGTCATAGTGTGAGGTTCACAAGAACCAAGACCACAGACTATCCACTAACTTAAAGGAGTAACTAGACTTAAGAATTTAATAAATCATTATATCTTCTCATCTCATCTTTCCCATCATCAAAATTCACAAATATGATCTCTAAGTAATATGAGAATAAAAGATACGTACTTATGATCAATGAGTTACCGTAGACATATGCTTATGTGGGAAATGTGGGGATAAGGGCTGATCATGAGATGTTCTTACTAAAAATTTGGAAACCTTTTACATTTGCAAGTAGAATTAAATTTTAAATTTGAGTTGCTCATGCCTCTCTACTTGCTTTCTTTTGTAAATAATAAATGCCTGTTATTTTTATATGAACTTATGGGAAGTACCAGCACCCGCTGACGCCTTTTCTTCCTTGCACGCATGGCAGGCAAGGAGCCTTTAGTACAATAGCGGGTTAATGATTTCAGGAGATAAATTTTATACCCAATGGTATGGTTTATTTTGTGCCAATTTCTGTTCAATTTATATTGTATTATGTTTCTTTCTCTTCAGTCAGATTTTTGGGATATACTGTATGTACTGTCAGACTTTGTACATGTGAAATATATGGAAGTTAATGAAATAAGATTTTGGTGACAATTGTTCTATTAACTTGTGGTTATAAATGTTGATATGAATGTCAGATGAAATCATTTCATTCGCGAAAAAATTTTCCCCGTACTTTCAGTTACTTAATGCGATAGTAATGAATGTTGTAAACGTGAAGTGTGTGATTAACGGGTACCTGGATCCTAGGGGGTTCACAGCATCACCGTTCTTCTTTTCCATCTTGTTAGAGTTGGAGTAGTTCTCAGTTGTTTGAGCTCATTCACCTAGATATTGTGGGTCTGAGTTATGTCCCTAATCACCAGGGATACCATTTTTTGTTGTAGATGCCTATTCTAGACTTTCTTGGGTTTTCCTATTGAAGAATAAGTCTAAGGTTGGGTCTTTCATTAAATCATTTATTAATGAGATAAAGAATATTTTCTCTGCTACTGTCAAGTATTTGCATTCTGATAATGTCCTAGAGTTTGGCACTTTACGACTATCCGAGTTTCTCAGATCTCTTGGCATTGTTCACCAGACCTCGTGTGCCTATACATCTCAAAAGAATGGTGTTGTCGAGCGCAAACATCATCATTTACTCGATGTGACCAACACTCTTTTGATTCAGAGTCGTGCTCCTCACTTTTATTGGGGTGATGCGGTTCTCACTACTTGCTACTTAGTGAACCATGTACCGTCCTCTATTTTTGGATAAAAGGTTCATTTCTCGATTGTGTTTTCCAAGAAGGATCTGTACTCCCTTACAACTAGTGTGTTTGGATGTGGCCTTTGTTCACAATCTTTCGCCTGGTCATGACAAGCACTCCCCCAGAGCTTCATGTGTGTCCTCGTTGGCTACGCTCGTACCCAAAAAATGTATTGTTTCTTTGATCTTCTTAGCGAAAATACTTTATTAGTACTGATGTTACATTCTTTGAGTTTGTTATGTATTTCTCTCCTACAAGTGACATACTGGCTTCATTTGACTCTGATGAGGAGGTCTACATGCCTCCACCTCCTACAACTCTACCACCACCTACACCTGCCCTACCACCTTTATCACCTCCCCTACCACTACCTCCAATACCTATACCACCTCCTGTGGTTGCCCCTGGACCATCATCCACCTTGACTCAATTTTTGCCACGTGTGTTTACTTGCAGGTCTTGTTCCATTCCCCCGCTCACAGGTCTTCCCAATCATCCAGTATGCCTCAGGTATGTAATGAGTATATTGTTTCTACTGATGACATTATGTAGTTGCCTATGCAGCAAGATTCCTTACAGAATGAGCTGGTTCCCTCTTAAGAGGGAAACTTACAGATTCAAGAGGTGACAGATGAACTCAATGTGCCTATTGCTCTGCGAATGCAGATACATACTTGTTCTTCACATCCTATTGTAGTCCAAGTTTCGTTGAGTAGACTGTTAGAGGATTTTAGAAGATTTACCGTGACACAGTCAGACGTGGAGATACCACTGGCATATCAGGAGGTCATTCCAGACATTCAGTAGCATCTTTCCTTGGTGGAGGAGATGGTCACACTACAATCGTGTGACACTTGGAGCATTGTTTCAGTGTATACTTCGTGTCCGTGTATACTTCTATCTGTGTATGTATTATACTCTTGTGCATACTTCTATTTGTTGTAGTAACATGAGATTGACCCCTCTATCAGCTTAATGTGAAGAATGCTTTTCTCTATGGTGACCTACAGGAGGAGGCTTACATGCAACATCTAACAGATTTCGCTACTGTTGGAGTATTTGTTATGTGCACCTATTGAGTTGTAGCAGGGTAAATGGATCCTGGAGAAGATCCATTTACCCCATCCCGTGTTTAGTCCCACATCGTCCAGTAGTGGGACTTGGAGGCTCTGGGAAGGCTATATAAGGAGCCCCAGACCTCCTGTATCCATTGAGAAAAAGCAATGAGGCATATGTCCCTTTGAGGGCTTCTCCCGTGGTTTCATCCCGCTCCACACGGAGTAGGGTTCCACGTTAAATCTTCTTGAGTTCTTCATGTTTATTCTTCTTTATTTCCGATTCCGCTTCTGCTTTCTATTTCTTAACATGGTATCAGAGCGGGTTCGATTCTTGAGGAGTCATATTTTATTTATTTTGTCAAGATTCGATTTGAATTCTCCTCTCGATTATTTATGTTCAAGATTATGATATCATTATCAATTGTTCCGAAGATTTTCTCAATCAAATATTCAGTTCCGATGATCATATTGTTCTAAGGAAACTGGGGTTTTCGTTATGAAACCTTAATCCCGGTCGTCATCAAATTCATGTGGTGATTTCATGGGCGATTGGGTTTCCCCGGTGGAACCCTGAAGGAAGGGCTCCAAATTCCAGATCGACGCAATCTCTGAAAGCCTCGATTCCATCGATTCCAACGGGAAGCCCCTTCGATTTCCATCTCAAGCAAGGTCCTGGTGGAGCCCTTGGAATCGCGCAGGCAGCAGGCGAGAACCCAGGTGCTCCCTGATCACTACGCAATCATCCAGGCGGCGTGCAGACCAATGCGCATCGCATGGAAGGAAATATCGATATCGATATCCTTTCGATATCGATATATCGTCGATATATCACCGATATATCGTCGATATATCTCTATATCTAGGAATCTTTCTGAAGAAAATGCCTGAAAATCGGATATATCGATATCGGTCCCATGTCGATATCGATATATCGACGATATATCGCCGACATGGCCTTCCATGGCGCATCGTGCCTCTCCTCCTTGGCGGCGCTCTAATCGACGTCCATGGCCCACGCGGCAAGTTCTGATCTCATGAAGGCACCTCCAGGCCGCATCGCGCGTGCCCTCGCAGGAGCAGTAGCAACACTCCTGGCGGGGGTACGACATGAAGCAGGTGGAGGAGGCGGAGGCCTCCCTTCGTGTCCCTAACGGTGTCGTCACCCTCCAGATCGTGTGGAGGCATCTCCTCTTCTCCAGTGACGCTTCCTTCCAGACCCATCTCAACGGCATACATCCTCTCTAGGACAAGGCGGCGATGCTCCGTTCCCACTCCTCCTTCGTGTGGCTCCAAAGCAGCGCAACATCGATCATCTCCACAGGCAGAAACTCCCCAAGGCGATACTCCTTGCTCCTTTGATTCCATGGCGGCGACACTATGCACCAAAACCCCATCGAGAGGGTTTGGGGTTTCCCTGATTTTGGGTACCCTAAAGAGGGCTTTTAAATTATAATAGAACGGGGGAGGCGAGCCAATTGGGCTGGGTAGCAATTAAAAAAAATTAAAAGGTGGGAGAGCCCAAGCAGGCTTCTTCCGACTATTTCATGTAAAGGCCCAAAGTTGGGCTTTTGATATTATAGAAAAAGGGGGGGGGAGGGAGAGTGCAGTGGGCCTTTCTCGGCCAAGATTAAAAAAAATGGAGAGTTTGATGTGCGGCCTGGATTGGCCCTTTAAAAAAAGAGATGGCAATCCAATTTTGAAAAAAGGGTAAAAAAATTATTATTGAGAAAAAAAGTTGCGTACAAAAAAACGTACGCAAATTGAAAAAAAAAGAGAGAAGAAAGAAAACGAAAAGCCAAAAAAAATTGAACGGCTTAAAAAAATGAATTGATTTCACATTTTTTCAAGGAAAAGCCGAAAAATTTGTGATCGTCTTATTGATGTTTTATACCCCTAATTTCTTTGTCTTGTCCAAACTTGGTCGACAAGTATGGGAGAAGGGGAGAGTATGGTGTAGAGTCATAGGTCCTGTTGCAGATTCAGATGTCAGATGCATACCAGCCAGATTTTCTCAGACTCTACAAGTTATCAGACTCAGTCAGTTTCTCCATGCGCAATATCAGACTCGAGGTTCAGATTCCGAGTCCATAGTGTGATGCGTAATTTCAGACTCGACATTCAGATTGGTCAGAGTCCAAGTTCGAGGCACTCCATGTTGAGGCCCATTTTCGAGTTCTCCAGAAAGAGACTCATTTTCAGACACGCACATGTATGCGGTCTTCTTTCAGATGTGCACATGTTTGCCATCATTTGTTCGTGGTCCCCATCATTATTCTTGTTTTGTCGGCCAGAGTTTTCATGTGAGCCATAGGGACTCCAGAGTAGAGGACCATTCCCTATGCCATGTTGGCAAGGTTTTCATGTGGTATCATAGGTACACTAGAGCAGTGCACCATTCTCTGAGCCAGATGGGAGAGACCCAGTTCTCCGACGAGGAGACTTTTTCAGATTCCATTCTCCCGCGACCATGGGCTCCAATGAGAATTGCACAACCACTGCCCTTTTCAGATCGACCCTTTTCAGAGATGGAGCAGTTGTCCACATTATTGTGGCGGGCCAGAGTACTCCGACGAGGAGAATCATTTTCAGTTGCTGCGACTCTGACAGGCACAGTTCAGAGCGCATGCTCTCCGACAAGGAGATTCAACAGACTCACACTCCAGCCCGTTCGTCCTCCTCACCTGCACGGCATGAGGAGCAATGTCCTCGACCGCAGTAGTTGTGCGCGTTGGGTTGATATTGTCTGTAGTGTCCTGTAGCGTTGAGTTTCTTTTGGTTTGTCCAAGCTGAGCATTGCATGCTCCAGCTTGAGGGGGAGTGTTGGAGTATTTGTTATGTGCGCCTATTGAATTGTAGCATGGTAAATAGATCCTGGAGAAGATCCATTTACCCCATCCTGTGTTTAGTCCCACATCATCCAGTGGTGGGATTTAGAGGCTCTGGGAAGGCTATATAAGGAGCCCCAGACCTCCTGTATCCATTGAGAAAAAGCAATGAAGCATATGTCCCTTTGAGGGCTTCTCCCGTGGTTTCATCCCGCTCCTCACGGAGTAGGGTTCCACGTTAAATCTTCTTGTGTTCTTCATGTTTATTCTTCTTTATTTCCGATTCTGCTTCCGCTTCCGCTTTCTATTTCTTTACAGCTACTGAGGAGGAGTGTCATAATGTTTGCAGACTTCACAAGGCAATTTATGGCCTTAAGCAAAGTTCAAGAGCATGGTTCCAGAAGCTCTCGGACTTGATAGAGCAACATGTGTTTGTGAGATCGACTGCCGATCATTTATTATTTGTTCAAAGTACTTAGAGATGTATAGCTGACATACTTGTGTATGTTGATGATATCATTGTTACAGGGACGACGAACAGGGCATCCAAGCTGCCAAGGATTTTTCAGGTCAACAGTTTGTGACCAAGGACCTTGGTGGCCTACGCTACTTCCTTGAACTGGAGTTCGTAAGGAACCAACGAGATCTTGTGATGTCCTAGATGAAGTACGTTACAGATCTTCTCTCTGAGACAAGCATGAGCGATTGCAGACATGCCACTATTCTTATAGACCCGAGCATGAAGCTCTATAATGATGACATTGAGGAGGTACATGGAGCTTGTTGGGAAGCTTCTTTATGTGACCATCACCAGGCCAGATATGTCCTTTGCAGTGAGCAAAGTGATTCAGTTAATGGAGCAACCTAGACATGCACATATGGTCTGTCCATATGATTCTGAGGTATCTGAAGGTCTTCTATTCAGCAGAGGTACATCCCTTGTCGTTACAGTTTGTGCAGATGCAGATTATGCAGGGTGTCCAAAAGACAAGAAGTTTACATCTGGCTTTGCAGTGTTCATAGGGAGTTCCTTGGTGTCATGGAAAAGAAAGAAACAAACAATGGTCGCTAGATCCAACACACAGTCGGAATATAGGGTCATGGCACATGCTAGCACAGAAATGATGTGGGTCAGATCTGTTCTTACGATTTAATGGTTGAGGTGCATCTTCCCATGCACCTTCAATACGACAACCGGAATGCTCTCTTCATCGCCAACAACCCAACCTTATATGAGAGGACTTAATATATCGAAGTATATTGTTGCTACACTCGAGACATGATACATAAGAGTCTTATCTCCACTACTCATGTTAGGTCAGGAGATCAGACAACATATGTACTTACTAAGGTTCTAGCCAGAGGGCCTTACTAGAGATGATGTTACAAGCTGAGCATGATTGATATCTATGCTCCAACTTGAGGTGGAGTGGTGAGATATTTTCTATCTTTTATCTCTTTTATCTACTTTCTATTCTTTCCGTCTTTATTATGTAATTTACCCAATAGGTCTTTCTATATAAGATAATCCTAGGGCCTCATGAGAATGTAATTCATTATTTTCCCTCAACTGTCTAAGTTCAGTAATGCTAACTAGCAATAGACCATATAAAGTTGAGAATTTCTATGGCATTCGCCCTCCTCTCGTGGATGAATCTTATGTATTGATCATCAAGAACCGAGTCTAGCCATCTTAGCTCTTGTTGAAATCTAATGATGCAATGCTTTCATGTTCCAAAGCGTTACCTTAATGTTGAGAATTAGCTTGCAGATGGCCTTATCCTAAAATATACAGTTAATGGTTTTGAGTGGTTAAATAATAGGTATGCATCTTGCTTTGGTATGGCAATTCTTCTAGCAAGATCTAGTTTGCAGATTTTTGTGTTGAATACTTTGTTATATCTTCTTGTTCGTTGCACAAACAAATATGGTACTTTACTAACTTCTTGAATTGTCCTATTGCAGCCCCTATGTTCGAAGGATCCTATGCTTGTTCTCGAATTCTCCATGCATGTTTTAGAAAGTTGCCCGACTCAGACGATTGAGCTTTTTCTCTCTGGAAATATACCGGCTGACTTGGTTAATTCATACCTAAAACAGAATGCACCAAACATGCAGTCTCGATATTTAGAACTTATGCTGTCAATGAATGAGAATGGATTCTCTTCAACTTTGCAGAATGAATTGGTGGGAAGACTTCTTTTTCATAGATTTGTTTTTCTCAAAATTTTCTCTGGTGGCAATAACCTTGATTTTCGTTGGCAGGTGCAAATATATCTTTCTGAAGTTATTGACTGGTATAAAGATCTTAGAAATCAAGATAACTGGGACGAGAAATTGTATTCTCCAACACGAAAGAAACTAATAACTGCTTTCGATGGCATATCAGCGCACAATGCAGAGCTCCTACTAAAGCGTCTCCCATTAAATGCTCTTTTTGAGGAACGTGCAATTTTACTTGGAAGAATGAACCAACATCAACTGGCTTTGTCTATGTATGTGCACAAGGTATTTATGATTTTTTGGCATAGAAAAAGTATCCATTAATTGTGTATCGAGCTAACTCCTTATTATGCAACCCGAGTGATTGTAAAAAATGTTCCATTTGCTGAAATCTTTTTAATGGCCCATGAGAATTTTTCTCCTATATTTATAAGAGAGTCTCAAACCTGTTTTATGTTGCACATTTAGGCAGAAGTTATTTGTTATCTTTTTAAATCATTAATATTGTATTTTCTGTTTATTTGCAGCTTCATTGGCCTGAGCAGGCAATCGGATACTGCGATCATGTGTATGAAAGTGGAGTCCACCAACCTGTTTCTAGATCAACTACTAACATATATCACATGCTTCTGCAAATATACCTGAACCCTAGCAAGGCTAAAAAAGATTTTGAACCCAAAACGTTACATCCTGTGCCATCAGTGAATCCGATTCAACAAAAAAGTGGATTTTCTAAAGCTAAGGTTGCCCGTCTGTCCAAGAAGATTGTTGAGTTTGAGGGCGCAGAAGAAGTACGAATTAGCTCAAGCAGCACAGATAGCGGGCGGAGTGACGGTGATGGGGAAGAAACCATCAATGGAGATGGTCCTATAATGATCGACGAAGCTCTTGATCTTTTGAGCAAAAGATGGGACAGAATGAATGGTGCTCAGGCACTTAAGCTCCTACCAAAATCGACAAAGCTTCAGGTATATTTTAAAAGAAAATGATATTGCAGTAAGTGCATGAAATTTGACTATAGTTCACAAGTAGCCATCCTTTTCTTCTTTTCTTTTTGTAAGGAAATATTTCATGGTTTCTTTTATACTAATACGTATATTGAGGAAATGTGTCTGGTTTGGTGTGATATTGGGATTTGAAGGATCATCCAAACACAACTTGTGTACCAAATTTTTTTGTAAGCTATTTTGTTCATCAGTTTTTTAGTAAGAACCATTAGATGTAGCACTTGATATGGCTGTGTTTTTTTATGTGGGATTCTGGTCATTACTAAACAAATATATTTATGTACAAAAAAGATGTGGTCCAAAGGGGGAGCATACCCAAAGACTATTAAAACTATTGGGGTTTAATTGAGGCCAAAGTTTGTGATTTTGACTTTCCAGTGGACTTGATAATCCTTGACATAGACATAACTAAAGATCTTAGCCAAACCCCCATCATCCTGGGACGACCATTCCTAGCCACCGCAAGTGCCAATATCAATTGTAGAACAGGGCTATGGAAATGTCGGTGGGAGACATTCAAGTTCAAACCAAAGTTCAAATAGATGTCTTTAAGGCCAGACATGATCAAATCTCCAGTAGAGAGTATGTTTTCCTATTCCTCACATAATTCCGGGAGGAATGCACTTTTCCTATTCCTCACTGCAATTTATCGCAATAGGAAATTAGCCTATTCATCACGGAAGCAGACGAGGGCCTGGGACGTACAAGCTAGTATAGGCAGACAGCAGACGGAGGTAGGCGCTAAGCAAAGATGCAGTAAATTTCTATATTTCAATAATTGCATTTTCAAGATTATATCACTATGGTAAGTCAAACATCCTATTAAAATAGTGTATAGGAAGTCCTTTCTTGTTGTGTGGAAGGGCCACTTTCACGTTGTCTTTGGTGATTCTCATTTTCATTTGTGAGTTCTGCTACCATCCTGACACAGTTTTTGTAACTTCTGAAAAATATCTGAGAAAAAGAATCCATGTAATCTGCCCAAGATGAAAAAACTTGGTTCGAGTATCGTTTAACATTATGTTTTATTCCTATATGGCACATGCTGATGATGCGAGGACTTTTTGTAGATTGTTCTTATCAATTTTCTCATATCTGTAGTGTCTACTTCCATTTCTCGGACCATTGCTGCGAAAATCAAGTGAAGGTCGTCGTAATTATTCTATCATAAAGAGTTTAAGATACAGCGAGAACATGCAGGTAAGATTGCATAGCCGTAAATTTGTAAGTGCAAGATAACGAGTGCAACTTCCATATTGCTTCTTATTGTGCATTTACTAAATTCTTAACAGGTGAAGGATGAACTTCATAAACATCAAAAGACTGGATTTGAAATTGATAGTGACAGCACTTGTTCTCTCTGTCGAAAGAGAATAGGGAGCAGTGTCTTTGTTATCTATCCCAATCGGAGAACTCTTGTGCATTTCATCTGCTTCAGGGATTCACAAAAACTAAGGCTGTGACTTTTGAATTTTTTTTTTTTGAAGGAAAAAGGGTGTCAAACCGTAAAGGTTGTGACTTTTGAATTGCACTATATATCCATTCCCTCAGGTAAGATAACGGAAATTGCTTGTAATATTTTATCTGCTTTTTTGTACTCATGGGGTGCTTGTTATATCATGGTCCAACCCATTTATATTTAGTATCTAGTTTCTTCTCCTATTGAACTTTTGTTTTAAAAATATGGAAAATTAAAAGTATTTAAAGCCTTTTATTACTAATAAGGATTGGATGGCAGTTTGGCAGTTTTCTTAAGCTATTCACTGTTTAAAGAACATGTACTATTCATTTCAAAACCTTGCATAACAAGAATCACGCCCCAAAGCACTTAGGAAGCAACCAATCTCCAAATTGTTGGGAAGATCCATGAGAGGTTCTATGAGTTGCTCAGGCTTTGATTCTCTCCAAGTGGTGATTTCTTGGATGGGTGGATCTGTGTGCATGAATTTTTTAAGCATCGAGCTGTTTATTAATCTTCTTTGCTTGTATACCCATATGATGTGAAACTTTAGATGGAGATTGTATTGTCGTTTCGGCATGCATGTCTTTGTTTGTATACAGACAATTGAATCATGGACATGAAAAAGTACAAGCCACAAGATACCCAACCATGCATTTTTTATAGAGGTGGCTGTCAAGGGAAAGAATGAATTGATTAATGAGAGGCCCAAGGGTTCTTTTATATAGGTGATGAACCTATTGGGCAAATTACTAGAAGAAGACAAAAGAAATATAAAAGAAATCAATAATAAAGATAACAAATATCTCAATACTCCCCCTCAAGCTGGAGCGTAGATATCGACCAGACTCAGCTTGAAACAACATTTCTAATAAGGCCCTCTGGCGAGGGCCTTAATAAGAACATTTGTTGTCTGGTCTTCAGAGCTGACATGCGTAGTGGCGATAAAACCCTTCCATATCATGTCACGAGTGTAGTGACAATCCACCTTTATGTGCTTCGTCCTCTCATGAAGGTTGGGTTGTTGGCAATAAAAAGAGCAGCCTGATTGTCACATTAGAGGTGCATGAGAAGAAGAACCTCTATAGTCAGGTCATTAAGAACATATCTGACACACATCATCTTTTTGTTAGCATGCGCCATGGCCATGTATTCTGTCTCATCACTCCATCCGGCAACTACAGTCCGCTTCTTGCACTTACATGAAATTAGGGAATTCCCTATGAACACAACAAAACCTGATGTAGACTTCCTATCCGTTGGACACCCAACATAATCTGCATCTGCACACGCTGTAACTGAAAGAGATGTGCCTCTGCTGAAAAGAAGTCTCGTACTAGATGAAGTCTTCAGATATCTCAGAATCATATGAACTGCATTTATATGTGTCTGTTTGGGTTGCTCCATAAACTGACTCACTTTGCTCACAACAAAGGATATGTCGGGCATGGTAATAGACACATATAGTATCTTGCCAACAAGCTCCTTGTACCTCCTCTTGTCGACCTCCTCAGTGTCATCATCATAGAGCTTCATGCTCGAGTCAATAGGAGTAGTGGCAGGTCTGTAATCTGCCATGCATGTCTCTGAAAGAAGATCTGTAACATACTTCCTTTGGGTCATCACAAGATTTTGTTGGTTCCTGGCAAGCTCCAGTACAAGAAAGTAACGTAAATGTCCAAGGTCCTTGGTCCCAAACTGCTGACCTGTGAAGTAATTGGCACCCTAAATGCCATGCTCGTCATCTCCTTTCAAGAATGCCTTGCTCGTCATCTCCTTGTGAGTTCCCCTCTTGAGAGTGCACCTGCTCATCCTTTATGGGATCTTGTTGCACATACAACTCAGTAATGCCATTAGTAGAAACCAACGTTTTAAATCTCGATTTCGATTTTGTTTTGAGATGTTGAAAAAACAAAACGATTTTAAAATTTCTTCGAAATTTCACCAGTTTCGATCAAAATGGCCTAGATTTGTGAAGGAAGGGTCCATATCGAGATTTCGATTTTGATGGAGTGTTGAAATCGAATTTTTCTCGAAATTTCATGAATTTGAAACACTGGTAGAAACAATATGCTCATTTCATACTTGAGGCGCGCTGGATAACATGCAAGACCTGTGAGCAGGGGGAACCGAGCGAGAGTAAAAACATGTTGCAAAAACTGAGTCACGGTAGAAGGTGGAGCTACAAGGGCATGTGTAAGTGGTGGTGGTATGACAATAGGAGGTGGAGGCATGTAGATCTCAGCATCAAAGTCAGAAAGAGCTAGTCTGTCACTTGTAGGAGAAAAATACATGACAGACTCAAAGAAAGTGACGTCAATACTGATAAAGTACTTCCGCATGAGCGGATCAAAGCAGCAATACCCCCTTTAGGTATGAGAGTAACCAAAAAAACACACTTGACAGCTCTGGGAGAGAGCTTGTCACGACTTGGAGAGACATCATGAAAAAATGCAACAGAACCAAACATACTAGGTGTAAGGGAAGAAAGATCCTTCTCGGAAACGCAATAAAGAAAGGAATATTCTCTCCCAACATAGGCGAGGGCATGCGGTTCACTGGATAACATGCAGTGAGGCTTAATAAACATAAGGAGCACGACTATATCAACAAGGTTCTGGTCACATCAAGTATGTGACCCTGTTTGCGCTTGGCAACACCGTTCTGCTGGGAAGTATAAGCACATGAGGTATGATTAACAATGCCCAGAGATCTAAGGAACTCAGAAAGCTATAAAGTGCAGAACTCTAAAACATTATCAGGACGAAATTTGACTTTTATTTTTTATGTCATTAATAAAATATTTGATCACAGATCTAGCCTCAGACTTATTCTTCAATAAAAAGACTCATGAAAATATGGTTTTAAAAAACGTGAGGCGGATCGAGGCGGTTTCCTGTGAATGAGGCGAGGCGTAAGCCTCGAGGCGGTCGAGGCGTAAGCCTCAGTTTGTAGGTTAAAAACTATACAAATATAGTACTTTGTATTAAAATACTAGAAATAAGATTGCATTAAAGTCACTGGCATTAAAGATACAATATTGATTAACGAAAAAAGAAAGTTTCTAGAGTCCAGCATATGAAAATAAAAAGGAGACAAGTTTCAAATCCAAAAATGACTGAAAGTATTAATATAGGCTATCTAGCTAAATATTGTCACTCGTCAGGAGCAATTTCCGCCTCAATATCATCTTGCCCATCATCTTCGTCATCAGTGTTGCTTATTGGGTCCTCCAGTGAGTCGTCATTATATTGCACGATCACATCCTCATTATCTTCTTCATCAGTATGTCCCTCACTTTCTTGGAATTCATCTTCATCAACATCCACAACACTTTTTCCTATTTGAAAGTAGTAAAACAGAAAATAAGATTTGTCCTTAAATTGTCATCAAAGAAGCAACAACAAAATAAGATGTGTTACGGTACCTTTCCCATGATGGTTCTTTTGCTTCTTCTTTTGTCGTCTCCTTTCGCCTTGTTCCTCTACAATGTCTTCATTTAACGCGTCATCTTCAAGAGGAATGTTTCCATCAAGTTCATGAAAAGCTTCAACTTCAGTTTCAGTTAGTAGGAGTTCAGAAATCCATTCATCATCCGAATCGACATCATTCAAGCAAAGGGGATCTTCCAAAGTCTTTTTTCTCACTTCCTTTTGCTTCAGCTTTAAGTTGAACATGCAGAAGACCAGGTCATTGAGTTTTTCTTGTCTCAAATTATTTCTTCTTTTGGTGTGGACCTATCATTGAGCAATCAAATGTTTCATGATACATCTATTGTAAATTTAGCATGCGAATGTAAGTTATACCTAGCTTGAGTAAGTAATCACCTGATTGAAGGAGCTCCAATTACACTCACATCCAGATGCACTACATGTCAAGCTTAAAATGCGCATTGCAAATTTCTTCAGTTCAAGAGTTTCATCGCCATAGAGTTGCCACCAATCCGCTGTAATTGATTGCAAAGTTACTGTTAAGAGAAATTTGAAATGAACTTATCATATAGATATGACAAAAGTTAAATACCGGGGCTTCTTTTCTTTCGTGTCTCGATGGCACCTGACCAGCCAAACAAGCCTCTTGCATTGATGAAAGAACTTACTTGCAAATCAATTTTCAGCCTTTCCTCCCTGTCAGCAACCAATCTTTCTACACAAGACAACCATCCAACTTTCACTTCATAATCATCTCTAAATGATGGGTCATATTGGCATTGAGGGTTGACAAAGTATGCGGCTGCATGTAAATGGGTATGTAATTGCTTGTCCCACCTCCTGTCAATAATTTCCCATATTGGCTTGTATTTCCCCTCATTATTACCTAAGTTTCGAGAAATTTCTTCTTTGGCCCTATCCATGGCCTCATAAATGAACCCCATCGGTGGATACCTTTCAGAATCCACCATTCTAAGCACCATTACCAATGGCTTTGTCATCCGGATCACATATGCCACACCAGGCCAGAATGATCTACTTTTCATGATAATGTTTTTTACACTTTTACCTGGAGCTTTCGTGGCATAGGAGCTGCTTTTCCATGTTTTTGAAGTGAAAAATGACTCAAGAGGATCTTTGGCATCAAACAACCTCTGCAATGTAAGGAAAGCTGTAGCAAAGCGAGTGACAGCAGGTCGAACCAGATCTCCATCAACATGTTTCCTCACCATTGCCAAAACCCAACCATGAGCGTAAATGTAGTTGATAATCTTTTTTTCCCTTCTAAAGACGGACTCATGCAAGTGCAATTTCAAGATATCCTCCAGCATGAGATCAATGCAATGAGCTGCACATGGAGTCCAGTATAAGTGCTTTCTTTTTTGCATCAACATCTCTCCAGCTGCCTTGTAAGCGGCAGCATTATCAGTGATGACTTGTATGACATTGCTTTCTCCAACCTCCTCAACAACCTCATCAAGCAAATTGAACAGGAACGTGACATTCTTGATTTCTTCAGATGCATCAATGGATTTCAAGAACCATGTGCCCTTAGGGTTATTCACTAAGAAGTTAATCAAAGTGCGCCCTTTAACATCCGTCCAACCATCCGACATAATGCTGCAACCTACATCTCTCCAGGATGCCTTAGCATCATCCATCAGTGACTTTATAGTGCTAACTTCTTCCCTTAAGATCGAAGTTCTCAATTCATGCATAGTTGGAGGTTTCAAACCTCTTCCAAAGTTGCCAATGTTTTGCACCATTGTTGCATATGAAGGACTATTGGCAATGTTGAAAGGGAGCCCATTTTCTATGAAGAATCTCCCTATGCTTTGGCAACACCTCTTCCTTTCTTCCTTTCTCCAAGACGCATTCAATGTAATCTGTGTTGCATTATCTGGAGTAGTTGCACATCCACCACTTCCACTTGTCGTTCCAGCACCCCGTCCTCCCACAAAAAGATCTATAGGACCTCTTATTTGTTGAGCTCCACTTGATCCGGTAGGTACATGCTCACCAAAATCAGATCCTCCTTGCATGGCATATCTTCAATTGATCTTTTTTATCCAACTCTTTCTTCATTAGAAACAACTTGATTTCATTTTCATTACGACGCCATCGACTTTTGGTCGATTGTGATCGAACGACTTTTGATTCAATTAATCGATTTTGGCTATTTAATCTTGACAGATAATTTTATTGGATCAATTGGACTCTAATCAGATTGAGTTCGGGTTTAATTGGATTCGGTTGTTACATCAACCCACCGTTAACGTGATGTGGGATATTTTGGCATCCACCTATGCTTAAGCGAGGAATGAGGTCAAGATTCTTTAGCTACAATTCGATACCTACAATGTCAAGCCGAATGGCCGTCCTATGCACGTATACTATTCGCTCTGTGGCATGTTCGAGAAGCTTCATACCTACATGCCTACTGGGCAGCATAAGACATATAGGAACTCCACGATGGTTAGAGTCTTCATGGCTGGACTTGATATAGAGTAAGATATCACGCATACTCAGCTTCTTACCGGAGCTATCATACCTCCCATAGAGGAGGCCTATAGTCGTCTCAACCGAATTAGCATGCCTTCTACAGCCACTTCTCCGCCCTCTTCAACGATGGCCACTTCTCGTGGTCGAGGAGGGACGATCCAGTCCAGAGGACGCACCCCTCGTGGCAGAGGCAGTGGACGCCAGCGTGGTCCTTGCACATACTGTCGTTGACCTGGACATGCAGAGGATACATGCTACCAGAAGCATGGATATCTTACTTCAGGTCGCGAAGCAGAACAGATTGCAGCTTTAGAAACTACAACTTCCCAGGTTGATCCTCGCCTGGATGATATTGTCTCTCGTATTCAAGAGATCATAAATCCTACTGCTGACACCACCACTACCTATACCGCATCTACAGTCAGAGCCTCTTCGAGCTCCTCATGTATTGCCTATGCTTTTACTAGTAGTACTGGTGCAAACATGACATAATAGATTATGGACTCTGGTGCTTCACACCACCTGTGTGGAGACAGGCGCAACTGAGGTCCTACATGACCATACCACCTGGCAGATGGGTTGTCATTGCTAATGGCGATCACTTACCTGTTACAGGACCGGGAGAGGTGCATTTGATGCCATCCATGCACATTCAAAATATTTTATATGCTCCTGACTTTCAGATGAATTTACTTTCCACTAGTCAGATTACTAAGGATCCGCATTGTTACATCATTTTGACCCTTTGTCTCTTGTGTTTCAGGACATACTCACGGGAGAGTGATTGGATGTGGCAGTGAGCGATGGGGGCTTTACAGACTGGTCCAACCTCCTCATGATGGCGTTTCTACTATACCTACTAGACCAATCTCACTATATCTATGGCACCTTCATTTTGGTCACCTTCCTTTACAAAAGTTGTGCCATGTTCTCCCTCAGATCTCTACGAGATATTCTTTCCAGTGTGAGGCACGCTAGCTTGGGAAGCATCATTGTTCTTCCTTTCCATCCCGTCAGAGACAGAGCAGTTCTCACTTATTTGAGCTCTTACATTTAGACATTTGAGGTCCAAGTCATGTTTCTGATCACTAGGGACACTGTTTTTATATAATTGTTGTAGTCTACTTTTCAAAAACGCGCCTCGAGGCGCTGAGGCGTACGCCTCGAGGCGGTTTCCACAAAAAAGCGCCTTGAGGCGCATGAGGCGGTCCTGGAAATAGCAACTTATGCCTCGAAGCAACGAGGCGCTCCACGAGGCGTTGAGGCGTAGTTGAGGCGTACGAATTAAAGGCTAATACCCGATTATTTCGAAGCCCCATTCGCACGAACGAATCGCTGGAGGTTTCCTAGAACCCTAGACCTGCGCGGACGGAAGAACAGGGTAAGCAAAGTCGCCTATCCCCCTTTTTGTTCGACAACGTTGCACTTTAGATCTCCTCTCCCAAAGATTTCGGTTGATCCTCTTCAGCCTTTTCGTCAGATTTTGTTGTTGGCACCTTGCCGGCTCGCCGTCGCCTCTATTCCTGAGGAGTGGTGCCGCAGTCCTCAACCGTTGAAGGTACTTTTTCCCTGAGCATGACATTCTTTAGGAAACACCAAGCATCCTTAAATTTCTTTATATTGTGTTGAGTTGATATCATAGAACTACATAGTACATAGTACATACATTGAAATTTTTTATATTGTGCAAACGGATGAGGTAAATTTTGTTTGTATATTTAATTGTTAAGATAATTCTTGTCCTACTTCAGAAATGGCTCCAAGATTGAAAAAGGGACATGATGGTGGACGTGATAGATCGGATATTGCATGGAAATATTGTAAAGAGGTTGAGTTAGAGGGAGAACAAAAGAAGAAAGGATACAAATACGTGAGTTGTAACTTTTGTAGCAAGATCATCACAGGTGGTATTGCAAGATTAAAAGAACATTTGGCGAGAAGTCACAAGAATGTTACGTCAAAATCCGAGGCCCGGGCAAGAATACCATCAACTTTTATACCATGAATAAATGAAAGAAAAGTAATTTTAAAAGTTATAAAAAATATTTTAATTTTTCGTAGTAGAGTCTGGATTCCAGCAATTATAAATATATAGAAATATATATAAGAATAATAATGTCAGTGATGATGTCATTAATGATGATGTCATTGCTGACATCATCAATGTTGATGTCATATATCAATTAAAAAATAAATAAAAATTTAGAAGAATGTTCTAGGAACCTTCCCCCTTTCCACCTCCCTCCTTATTAGCCAATTCCAACGAGAAGTTCTCCCCTCTTCTCTTCCTTCCATACATATATCTCATTTTCCCAAATCTTTCCTCTTCTTCCCAACGTGAGCCCTCTTCTTTTCTCCTCTTTTCTCTCAAGTTCCATTGAGGGAAGCTCCCTTTCTACTGAAAATTTTGGCTGCAGCCCTACCAATTGCTGTAAGATTTTCTTGTGAATTCAAATCCAAGGGAAGAGGGATGACCAATTGTTGTTTCCAATTGAGCAAGAAGCCTCTGCTGCAGAATTCCAATCAAACTCCCTTCTCTTCTCCAAGTTTGGGGCAAACATTAGGTACAAACCTACCTTTTTTTGCTACCATGCATGTATTACAACACATTGTAAGCCAATATCGGGTGTTGCGGGTTTATAAAGATGACTAGATTGGTGGATGAAATTAGTTGCAGGATGGTTAGGAAATGCTGGATGTAAATTAAAAAAGTTTTAATCAAAAAGCTATCATAAAATTGTAAAATGGGGATTTCGATTTTTTTAATATACATATTCCTAAGGGCAAATAAGGGATTGTTGGACAACAATGTTCAAATGCTTTTCCGAATGTTAGAATTTTAAATATCTCGGGAGACTAATATTAGGTATTGGATACCCACAACAATTTGAACGATTTGGAGAAACAGTAATGACGACGGTGTTCCTCGAAGCAGGAATACTAGTCAACAAAGAACAAATCCCATCCACATGTATTGTGGTTAAAAAATATCCACACATGTTTTGGATATGTTTTGGGTCCTGTTCTGATTAGAGGAATAGTGCAACGAAATGCACTAAAATGCAAGATTGTTGTTCCCACATGGCTGCATATTGGGATGAAAAATTAACCGTTATGTTTTTTTCTTCTCATTCTTTTTTTAAACTACTATCGACAGATTGTCTGCTACAGTCTGTTACTGTAGCAGAATTTAATTTATTATCGTTGTCTAGTATTTGCATTAGCCTCGCTTCATATGTCAAATCTGGTTCCATGTCAAGATTCTCATAACTGATGATGTGTCGAGGGTCGTGCACATAGTTTCTCAGGTTGGATACTTGAAATACGTCATGGATGCCTAAAAGGTGTGGAGGAAGGGCTACTCGGTAGGCCACTAGATGGTCCTTCCAAGATCGTTTCCACTCCAAAGTGCATGCGCGAAGCAAATCCTCAAGTGTCTGAATGGTGCTCTCACTTTGTTTGTCGGTCTGTTGATGATAAGCAGAGCTCATCTTCAGCTCTGTCTCTAGTGTTGTCTTGGACTGATGCCAATAGTGCGATGTAAATCGCGGGTCTCGATCAGACACTACCTCTCGTGGTATACCATGAAGTCTGATATTTTGCACATATACCCTGACCCAAATTTACAAGGGTTTTCGCATAATGGACGCATGCGAATAAAGAAGTTAGTCCAAAAGAGATTACAATGGAAGTTGCGGATTGGTAGTTGGAATATTGGCACTTTAACTGGAAAGTTGATGGAGATAGTGGATACGATGGAAAGAAGGAAGATTCATATACTATGTCTTCAAGTGACTAAATGGGTTGGAGAGAAAGCAAGGGAGATTGAGAAGACATGCTTTAAACTTTGGTATTCAGGTAAAGATAAGGGTAGAAACGGTGTTAGAGTGGTTGTTCATAAGGATTTGAAGGATTGTGTTGAGGTGAAAAGATTCGGGGATCGAATTATTTTGCTAAAATTGGTGCTTGAAGAAGAAATTCTGAATATCATCTCAGTTTATACACCGCAAATTGGTTTAAATGAAAGGACTAAACAAGCTTTTTGGGAGGATTTGGATAAGAGTCTACAAGGAACCCCACAAAGAGAGATGATTTGCATCGGTGGAGATCTTAATGGACATGTGGGAGAAGATGCTTCAGGGTATTCTAGTGTTCATGGAGGACATGGTTTTGAGGATAGAAATGAAGAGGGAAAAGCCATCCTGGATTTTGCAACGGCATATGATCTTTTCATAGCAAACACTCTCTTCAAGAAGAGGGAGGAACATTTAATTAATTATAAGAGTGGGCCAACTAGAACACAGATAGATTACTTTGCGTTGAGGAGAAGAGATAGGGTGTGTTGTAAAGACTGCAAAGTAATCCCAGGAGAGAGTTTGACAACCCAACATCATTTGTTAGTCTTGGATATACAAATGAAAGGGTTGGTAAAGAAAAGAAGGGTTTCTATGATAACTCGAGTAGATGGTGGAATCTTCCACTGAAGCAAACGAGCTTCAGGGAGAAGGTTTTAGAAGACTTATCTTGGGATTGTAGCGGTAGTGCAAATGAGATGTGGGAGGCAGTAGCACCTTGTATCCGAAAGGTAGCCAAAGAGATACTAGGCGAGTCAAAGGGAGGCGCTCCATGTGAAAAGGAGGCTTGGTGGTGGAGTGAAGGGGTGCAAGAGAAGCTAAAAATAAAAAGAGCTTGCTTTAAAGCTATGTTTAAGGATAGAACAGAGGAAACTGTCACAAACTACAAAATAGCGAAGAAGGAAGCAAAGAAGGCCGTAAGCGATGCTAAGTCAAAAGCTGAAGTTTTGTATAAAAATCCCGACTCTAAGGAGGGACAGAAGGATATATTCAGGTTGGACAAAGCAAGAGAAAGAAAAACTAAAGACCTTTCTCAAGTGAGATGCATTAAGGACGAGGAAGGTCATGTGCTTGTTACTCAGAAGGATATAAAGACTAGATGGGAGCAGTACTTCCATAAACTTTTCATTGGGGAAGGAAATAGAGATATCACTTTGGGTGATCTAGCTTGTAGTGAAAGTTACTTGAATCGTGCATGCTATAGACGGATACAAAGAGAGGAAGTAAAAGAGGCTTTGAAGGTTATGAGACCTGGAAAAGGTATAGGACCGGATGACATCCCTGTAGAAGTATGGAGAGTTTTAGGCGAGCGTTGTTTGACTTGGCTTACGAATCTATTCAATGTTATTTAGCGAAGCAAGAAAATGCCTGAAAATTGGAGGAGGAGAATCGTGTTGCCTCTTTATAAGAATAAAGGAGACATTCAAATTGTTCAAACTATAGAGGTATCAAGCTGATGTGTCACACTATGAAAATTTGGGAACGTGTGATCGAAAGAAGGTTGAGGCAAAGTTCTAATGTAAAAGAAAACCAATTCGGATTCATGCTAGGTCGCTCAACGACTGAAGCCATCCATTTGCTGAGGAGAACAACGGAGATTTATAGAGCTAAAAGGAAGAACCTCCACATGTTCTTTATTGATTTGGAGAAGGCTTATGATTCTGTCCCACGAGAGATATTGTGGAGAGTGTTGGAGAAGAGACAAATACCTGTCCTATATATTAACCTCATAAAGGACATGTATGATAGGGCTTTATCTTGTGTAAGGACCCCGTCTGGGATGACTGGTTATTTTGACATCAACATTGGTTTACATCAAGGTTCTGCTCTGAGTCCATTTCTTATACTTTGATTATGGACGAGTTGACCAGTCACATTCAAGATGAGTTACCTTGGTGTATGTTATTTGCTGATGATATTGTGTTAATTGACGAGACTAGAGATGGAGTAAATGAGAAGCTTGAGGTCTGGAGACATGAATTGGAGACTAAGGGGCTGTTCGGTAGGGGAATAGAGGCTTGGGAATAAGGGGGAATAAGGGAAAACGCGGTTCCCGATGTGTACGGCTATTCCCCCAAATTTGCCTTTCGATCGCGCTTCTCCCCCGACCTTATTCCCCTTCCCTCCCGCGCCACTCCGTTCGCCGCACATCCCCTGCCCCTCCCCCGCCCGACCATCCCGCGAGCCTCCGGCGTGCGATGTCGCTTGGTGCCTCTTTTCCTCTGGGCCCCGCGCTCCTCTGAGCCGCCGATGCTAGGTCTGCTTTTGGTCGGCCCCTGTGGAAACCTACTCCGTGAATCTCGATCAAGGTATGCCTTTCACTGTGCTTGCGGTGGGATGGGTCATGGCGGTGGTTGTATTGGCCATTATATCGGCCACTGTTGCCTCGAGCCCTCTGTGGTTGCAATGGAGTCCATGGAGTCTAGGGTTTCCCATGGCTATAAAATGGGGCGGAGGAGGAATTCCAGTGGCTTCTCTGCCGCCGCTGGGGTTCATTTTGCTCTGAGCTTGTGTTTTCACATATCATCTACCTTGTGGTGGATCGCCAGGTATATTCGAAAGCAATCCCTCGATTTTTTCGTGCTATGATGATCATTACCTGTTACATATCCCATTGTTTTGCTGGTCGATGCTTCATTTGGGTCTGGGCTTCATGATTTGCCGTTGCTTTATGACCTTATATGCTTCTTGCTTGTGAATATAGACTGTCGTTCCAAATGGGTTGCTATGTTTTATGATGATTTGGGTTCAATAGCTACCTATGAAGTGCTCTTGGATCTTCATTACTTGGCATGAAAACCATTATGTCGGCCGTGAGGGGTTGGTCGCCTCACTGAGCTTATAGATGGTATGCTATCCTTGGCTGCTGACAGGAGGGGGCCGTAGGTTGCTTATTGATGCGGAGTTGATTTTTTCCTCTAATGTGATGGTTATTCTTGAATGTCCACTCCTTTGACTATGCTATTCTTATTAGCCAATTGGGTGTGGGTTGAGGACCTACTTTTTGAGAGGACCTAAATTGTGATCTAATGACCTGTGTGGTCATAATCGTGGCTGAGAGCATCCCATCTGGAGCTCCATGATGGCCTCCATATTTTTCTCTGAACTGCACAGTGATATTGATTAATGTTTTTTAGCTTGCCTCTTCAGCCCACGGTTGTTGCTTGATGCGGTTTGAGGCTTGGCTAGAAGTGGCTCCATAACATTGGATAATTTGGTTGATGTTTAATATCGATTATTCATTCCAAAAGTTGATCAACAACTGCAAATTTTTGGAGTTAACAGCAACATATATTGTACTTTGCTAACATGGATTCTAGGATGATGTTTGTCGATGAAACTTGATATCTTTGCGTGACTGAGAGCTGTACCTCACTGATGCTCGATGATGTTAATTTAACTTTTTGAACTCATTCATGGTGTTCTACAATGTCTTTAATTTTGGGATGGGCTGAGAGCATTGTACCCCATGCTCGATGATGTTCAAAATTTGCTTGCGAAAACAACAAAGATTAATCTTGATCGTAGGTTGCAATACTTGAGCACACCAATGGTGATTGTTGGGCTACCATAAATACATGTTTGTCCATAACCGTAATGTCCTGAGAGCTACATTCTTTGCAGCTCAATGATGGAACCCTTTTGTTAACACCTAAACGGTGATTACGCTATCATAACCCTTGACTGAGAGCTACAGGTCAAGATCGATTCCAGTTTATAAATGACGCTATTTTTTTTAATTAGCCTGAGAGCATGCTATTTCTTGCTCGATGATGTATATTTCCGTTGAGAAAAGCTCAAGGATGCAAGTTAATGCTCGCAGCTCTATGATGATTAATTCTTGAGTGAGAGCTAAGTACTTGCAGCTCGATGATGTATACTTGATGGCTGAGAGCTAAGTACTTGCCGGTCGATGATGTGTAATTGTGATGGTTAGTACTGAATGTCCAATCAAAATCCTAGTTATATTTCTGTTGAGAAAAACTCAAGGATGCTAGTTAATGCTTGCAGCTCTATGAAGAATAGTTCTTGACTGAGAGCTAAGTACTTCCAGCTCGATGATGCATACCTGTTGACTGAGAGCTAAGTACTTGCAGCTCGATGATGTATAATTGATGACTGAGAGCTAAATATTTTCCGCTCGATGATGTGTAATTGTGATGGTTACTACTGAATGTCCAATCAAAATCTGGTGATTGGTCTGAGAGCATCCCATTAGATGCTCGATGATGCAATGTCTTAAGCACTGCAACACCTTACTTCATTTCAGTTGTTGGACACCACGCTATCATATGGAAGGATTGTGAGTGATAAGATTTCGATCTTTGTGTCTATTTTGGTTAGATATGTTCTGATGGAATGGGATCAGTTTCTGGTTTGTTGCTGCTGTGTTCCTCTCTTGCTGTCTTTTATTTGGTTCTCTGCTATTGTTAGGGGGAGTTTTACAGAAATTTGGAACTTGGGTGTTGTTGGTATGATGGTATTTTAGTGTAATTGGATCATCTTCTAGCTGATTTGGTGGAATGGGATCAGTTTCTTCTTGCTGTTCTTCTGATGCCTACTGTTTCATCAACTGTTATGTCCAATCAAAATCTGTGATTGGTCTGAGAGCATCCCATTAGATGCTCGATGATGCAATGTCTTAAGCACCTGCAACACCCTACTTCATTTCAGTTGGAACTGATGTTTGCTGTGGTTACCTGCTGTGATCCCCCTACTTTCAGTTGTTGGACACCACCCTAATTATTTATTGGTTGATAATGACCACATTGGTAGGTCCTCATTTCAGTTGACTTATACTACAGGATGTTCACGGCTGGTGCGGGCTCGTCTGGGGTACACCTTAGGGACGACGAATCGTCAGTCCATAGGGTGAAGTGGACACCCGCGATGGATGAATGTCTTCTCCAGCTGTTCAAACATCACTTTGATGTTGGCGACTGGGTTGGAGGCTCCTTTACATCACCGGCATGGCACAGTATAGTGGACAAGTTTAACATGCACACTGGGAAAAACTGGGACAGGGCGAAGCTCAACAATCGGTGGAAAACCATAAAGAAGGACTACGCGGCTTTCGTCTACCTCATGTCCAAGAGCGGTTGGGGGTGGGATCCGTTGACTTGCACCGTGGTCGCACCTGACGAGGAGGCGTGGGTGACGGTGAGTTACTGCCTGTGCACCCACTTTAACGTTCCATAGATTGTAATATTATGTGCTCACTATCTGTTGCACTCAGATTGACAAGGCGTACAAGCCATATCGGAGGAAGTCTTTCCCCCACTTCGGTATGGTTGAAGCCATCATCGGAGACTACACCGCGAAGGGAACGTTTGCCTTCTCCTCGCAGACAGCAACCCCTGGTTCATTTGCTGCGTTCTTTGAGGGCGATGCTGGTACACAACAAGCATTCGAGGAGGATCTCGAAGGGGACAACGAAGCCGCTGAGGTCCCGGAACAAGGGGAAGCTGCTGGCCCCAGTACGCAACAAAGCCGGAGGAGAAGACGTCGGGATTCCGGCGCGCAGGCAACAAGCACGAAGCGTTCGCGCAGTGACGGTACCCCCTTACCGTCACAAATGTTGGGGGAAGACGTCGTCCGTTTGACGACGCAAATGTTGGAGCTGCAGCGGGAGCAGATCCAAGCGTGGACGCCGAAAGATCCGCACCAGGGGGTGGAGGAGCTTCTGGATGAGCTCGAGGCACTTGTTCCGGGCTTACCTGCGGAGGCCCAAATTCGCCTTGCTCACAGCCTTCGTGACCCATACGAACGAATCATATTCAACCGGGCCAAGTCTGTCCCGGCGAAGTTGGCTGCGTGGGTGAGCATCCAGTTGGGCAAGGATTAAATGCTCACCACGTCATCTGTGTGATTGTCTTCTGCTCTACGTTATGTTAGATGCATTTCTTTCGTTTTGTTATCGCATTTCCTTTCCATAAGTTGTGTGCCTGGCATGTAATAATATTTTCATGTCGAACAATTTTTTATGATTTAACTTTCGATGGCATGTATTAATTAACTTTCTTCTCGCGCTAAACTTGCCTAGAAAATGCAAGGGTTCCTAGCCTCCGCACATGTCTTCTAAATCAATAGGGTATCCTGATTGTTGGTGGTGATCATTGAATGTCAACCCAAACGGAAATGTTTGTTTTGTGCAGGTCAAATCGAGGGAATGGGGGCAATCACCGCAATGAGGTATAATTTGGTCATGTTGAACATGACATACCTGCGTGCCTTGATAGAGGATGATGAGGACA
Organism: Ottelia alismoides; assembly: GCA_037367405.1. Classification (NCBI taxonomy): domain Eukaryota; kingdom Viridiplantae; phylum Streptophyta; class Magnoliopsida; order Alismatales; family Hydrocharitaceae; genus Ottelia; species Ottelia alismoides. Next base: position 313,847 of record JAZKJV010006211.1, read on the forward strand.
ACCTGATCGATGGAGCAGGTTACATCCCGAGACAGCCACAGCATACGTCGATGCGTACAGGTCATGTTTGGATTCGAGAGATGCTGAATGGACACGTTGCCCGATCATACTCTATTTTCCGGATGTACCCCGATACGATTCTACGTTTATGCACTCTGTTAAAGGATCGAGCTGGCCTGAAGGATTCCAGGCACCTCAAGGCAGAGGAATCCCTCTGCATTTTCTTGTATTATCTCGGCCACAACACAAAGAACCGTGTGCTCTCTGAACATTTTCAACACTCCGGTGATACAATTTCGAACCACCTCAACGACATTCTCATTCGCATCGTCTCCCTCAGAGATCAGTTCATTAGACTCCCAGCTGCTGACTGTCCGGTACCAGATGTTATTCTAAACAACAGGAACTTCTATCCTTATTTCAAGGTACTCCTGCACCTTGGAATTAGAATGCAAAACTTATTTACAAAACAATGTCAAGTTAAATCGACATTTTTGCAGGATGTCATCGGCGCCATCGACGGCACGCTTATCCCCGCAAATGTCGCCACGAATGTCGCTCCAAAGTTTCGGAGCAGGCACCAAACAATAGCACAGAATGTCATGGCGTGTGTCGACTTTAGTTATAAATTTACATACGTCGCCGCCGGATGGGAGGGTTCAGCTGCAGATATGAAGGTGCTGAGATGGGCTATAGACGAGGGAGGCTTCCATGTACCTCCGGGAAGGAAGTTCCTGCTCGACTGTGGATATGCAAACACAGAGAGCTTCCTCACCCCATATCGTGGCGTTATTGCACACCTACCCCAGTTCAGGGCTCGACGGGGACACGAATATCGACGCCCGGAGGAGTTGTATAATCACAGGCATTCCCAGCTCCGTTCATACGTCGAACGTACTTTTGGCATCATGAAGGCCCGCTTCAAGGCCATAACTGAGCGACCGTTTTACAGTTTCGAAAAGCAAGTTTTGGTTGTCATGGCTTGCTGCATCATCAACAACTTCATCCGTGAAGTCCAGGGCGAGGATCAGATATCAAGTGCATTCACTCTTGAATCGGCTCAAACTGGGACGTCTGTAGACCAGGATACCAATGACGAAGAGTTCGACAACACCGCTGCAGGTAGCGACGTCCGGGTCTCCGAACAGGAGATCCGAGCTGGCGAATTGTTACGTGATGCTTTGGCAACGGCCATGTGGGAGAATGCGCAACGTTGAATTTATGTTAATTACGTGTACCCTCTGTTAAATTTGACCCGTATGCACTACTTTGTACAACGTTATTGGCTTTTCTACTGGGCATCGTGCATTGCTGTACATTAAACCCCTTCCATGGATTGTTATCGTGATTTCGTAGTAAGGTAAATCCTAAAATTCGTGCAACGTCCCTATGATGATTCCACCGTCACAACTTATGATTTAATGATGCGGTCTCGATCTTGGCTGAGCAGCCACAGTAGTGGCGTGGCTTAACCGACGTCACTGTCGTCGTTATTTTCCATGTGGAAATTGAAATCTGAGGAAATCTATAAAACGTCTTTAATTTTTTCTGTATTCGTAGTTTTCATTATTTACTATTGCTAATTTTTTCTATATTGGTAATTTTTCCTATATAACGTCACTATCGTTGTTTTTTCTGTATTGGTTATCGAAAATTATATGCCAACTATAATTAGATATTATAACCCATCACTCCTAATAACAACCAACAACTTTAACTAACTTTCAAACCTTATTCCTTATCCCACAAAACCCATCCGAACAGAGAATAAGCCTTATTCCACCTTATTCTCCTTATTCTTATTCTCCTACCGAACGGAGAATAGACCCTTATTCCCCTTATTCCTCATCCTTATTCCTGCTTATTCTCCTACCGAACGGGCCCTAAAGGATTTCGTATAAGTATGGCTAAGACGGAATATATGGAGTGCACCTTTGATGGAAGCAATGGTGAAGGAATCGAGGTGAAGATTGGTGACGATAACATTCAGAAGAGAGATTCCTTTAGATATCTGGGATCTATTCTGCAACATGATGGGGAAATTGATGGAGATGTTACTAATAGAATAAATGCAGGCTGGCTAAAGTGGAGATGAGCCTCTGCTATTCTCTATGATAAGAAAATTCCTTTAAAGATTAATGGAAAGTTTTACAAAGCAGCTGTGAAACCTGCTATGATTTATGGATCTGAATCTTGGCTTGTGAACCATAGCCATGTGCAAAGAATGAATGTAGCAGAAATGAAAATGCTAAGGTGGATGTGTGGACACACACGTAAAAATCGGATTCGGAATGATGCAATCAGAAAGAAAGTTGGCGTAGCTCCGATCGAGGATAAGATGCGGAGAAAACCGCTTAAGATGGTTTGGACATTTGCAAAGAAGATCAGCTGATGCACCAGTTAGGAGATGCGAGTGTTGGGATGTTGAGCCGGCTAAGAGAGGGCAAGGACGGCCAAAGAAATGTTGGAAACAGACCATACAAAGAGATCTTAGTTTTGTGGATATAAGCTCGGGATTGGCCCAAGATAGATCTGAATGGAGGCGAAGAATCCATGTAGTCGACCCTCCTTAATTATGGGAAAAGGCTTTGTTGTTGTTGTTGTATAGCCTGACCCAAGGTGAAGTGCTCGGTCTTACGAATCCCAAGTCAAGTAACTCCTGCAATTGCACCTTCAACTGTCTCAACTCAGCTGGGTCCATGCGATATAGTGCCATCGAGATCGGTTGTGTATCTGGTAGCAATGTGATCTTGAACTCGATTTCTCTCTTAGGAGATAATCCTGGTAACTCATCAGGAAACACATATGGGTAGTCTGATACTACTGTGATGTCCTGTTTCATCGGTTCATGATCAGATATCTCTCAAACAAATGCTAGATATGAATCACATCCATGATTAATAAGTCGCTGAGCTCACAAAACTGAGATGTACTCTATTATGGAGTCATGTAAAGTAACCTTAAAGGTAAACTCGGATAAATCTGAAATCCGAAAGACAACCATCTTCCTAAAGCAATCAACAAGAGCATGATGAACTGACAACCAATCCACGCTTAAAATCAACTCATCAAGCTGAAGAGACGTTCTGCAATTATCTCATGACCACCAATCTGCACTGGTAAGTCTCTGACTATCAGTGAAATAGCGAACACCTGTCCACCTGGCTTACGATTGTGATACGAAGGATAGAGCCTCAGAAACTCTACCCAGTGAAGCTAGTAACTTCGAAGCAATGAAAGAATGCTTTGCTCCAGAATCAAACAAAACATGGAAAGGTTGGCCCAAGACTGATACCATACCTTTCACCACAGTAGTTGTTGACCATGCTTGCTCCTTGGTCACCGCATGTAGTTGTCCCTTCTTAACTGGTGCGATACTGGAACCTGCCATGCTCTGTGTCTGTCTCTACGGCCTCCGGAAGTTGGAGTTCCTGCTACTGGAATTCCCTGTATGTTGTGCCTGTTGTTGTTGTTGTTGTTGTTGTGGCTGCAGTCGAGGCTCTCCATAAACTTGTGGGCACTGAGCTCAATATTGTTCCCACTCATGGCATAAGTAAAATCGGACTAACCAAGTAGGTGGAGTGCTTGTGTCTGTATTCGCGGGGGGTCTATCTGCTTGCTGTGACCCAGATGGTCGAGCGGAATCTGTGCCACGTCTGGCAAGTGCTCCTCCTAAAGTAGTCGCTGAAGACGAGCGCGCACTACCAGAAAGTGCTGAACCTGTAGATCGAAACGTCCAGGCTAACCTCTGTTGCTGGAATGGTCGATGTATCGGTCCAAATGATTGTTGTAGCCTAGGTGTCGCTCCTAATGAACTCCTAAAGCATCTCTCTCTGATGTCCTTAAACTTCTCCGTGACATCAATAGCCTCAGAGATGGAAGTGATGTGTAATCCGGCCAGCTTCTCATGTACCTCCTCTCGCATACCTCTGATGAACTTTTTCATATTCTTATATGTAAATGCGTCAGCTTTTGAAGTGTGTCGAGACAAGTCAGTGTATCGGACAAAGTAATCTTTGGCTTTCATCCGTCCCCGACGAAGCTCTGGAAAAAGTCAGTGCCAGGACTCCTTCCATCTTGCAGAAAAGAAGTGGGATCTAAACCTCGTCTCAAAGTCATCACATGTGGGCTCGCGTCCCAACTCAAAAACTATTGCCTCCCACTATCTCTCTGCGAAATCTGTTAGTGAATACTCTATGAATGACAGCCAAGTGTCTCGTGGCATGTGAATCATCCTCAATACTTTCATGACCCTCGTGAGCCACTATTCTGCCACATCTGACGTCCCTGCGCCCTCGAACATGGGCACATTGGCCCGCTGGTAGGAAGTGAAAATTAACTGGTGCCTGTGGATAGTTGGGTACTCAGGTGTGTCCTCGTCTGCAAAGTCTACAGGGTCCTGCTCTCGACCATAGTCTCCATCCTTTGCTCCATGCTCTGGCATCTCCTCATGTGGATCATCGAAATGAGGATGATGTACCTCAACCGACTGAGGCTGGTCCTGTCTGGTCCCATCCTGAGATGGATGGTAGGTGTAATCTGACAGCTCCTCGAACCTCATCTCCATGTTGGTCTATCGGTCCACAATCTCTGACCAGTATCTGACCCTGCTGACCTCTCATTGCAGCTTGTTGCTGCTAGAGGTCAGTGAGTGCGGTCATAATGTGCTCCAAACGGTCAGTCATATCATGTGCAGCTCTGGACGTCATGGCTCTGCATGAGAACCATTATTAGTCATTAAATTTGCTATTCGCAGATACTATCATATGCTCTTTTTCTCTTCTTAGGATATAATATGAAAATTAATGAAATTAGTGATATATGTGGTTATGAATGTCAAATCTTCCTCTCAGACTTGCGAGATGTCATAGGATTGTCGTTATCTGAGAACTTAATGTGATCGGAATTATAATATTGCAAATGTACATAACGGGGTACCACGGCTCTAATACCAAACTGTGTGTGAACCCCCTAGGATCCGGGTACCCGTTTACACACATTTCGCATTACAACATTCATTCGCATTAGATCGCATAAGCTACGGAAATACAGGGAAATTTTTCGCGCGGATAATTTTCCACATGACATTCACAATCATAACCACAAGTTATTAGAACAATTGTCACCAAAATCTTATTTCATTAACTTCCATATATTTCACATGTACAAAGTCTGACAGTACATACAGTATATCCCAAAAATCTGACTGAAGAGAAAGAAACATAATACAATATAAATTGAACAAAAATTGGCACAAAATAAACCATACCATTGGGTATAAAATTTATCTCCTGAAATCATTAACCCGCTACTGTGCTAAAGGCTCCTTGCCTGCCATACGTGCAAGGAAGAAAAGGCGTCAACGGGTGCTGGTACTTCCCATAAACTTATAAAATAACAGGCATTTATTATTTACAAAAGAAAGCAAGTAGAGAGGCATGAGCAACTCAAATTTAAAATTTAATTCTACTTGCAAATGTAAAAGGTTTCCAAATTTTTAGTAAGAACATCTCATGATCAGCCCTTATCCCAACATTTCCCACACAAGCATATATCTATGGTAACTTATTGATCATAAGTACATTTTTTTTCATATTACTGAGAGATCATATTCATGGATTTTGATGATGGGGAAGATGAGATAAGAAGATATAATGATTTATTATTAAGTCTAGTGGATAGTCTGTGGTCTTGGTTCATGTGAAACCTCACACTATGACTCTAAGACTTGGGGAAAGTCTTAGGGTTGGGGTGCCTCCGTAGGCATGCGGTGTAGTATAATGCATCCTAACTAAGTTCCCAACACGTCCACTAGCTTATTAAGATTTCGAATTCAGATTATAGTCACTTCCATTTACTCAACTTAAACTGTGATCTTTATAGGGATTTCAAAACTGATTATAGTCACTTCTAATCATCTCAATTTTAATTGTGATTTCCTCCAAACCCTGACTGTAACTTTCTCTCTGATGTAACTCTCGATGATGTAGATATAGATGTAGATATTGATGATCTGGATGTAGAATCGCCAAGTCTGTTGGCGAAAGAAAAACTCAAGCGGTGAAGAAGCCAACAAAAGGGCTCTTCCGTCTCGCCCCCTAATTGGAAGGACGGTCCAATAGAGGGATAGGTCTACTCCCAAACTACGCCACTGAGACGGGTGAGAGGGACTTCCCGGGAAAAGTCACTCTAGAAAACAGCCCGACCGGTAACGGGCAACCGAGCTCGTACGTAAAACTGAAAAACCAGGATCCCCCGCCTGGGTATCCTAAAACAGGGTCAGCGGAACTGGTCTAAAATCGGGATCCCAACGAGGCGTAAAAACACTGCGAGCTCGCGTAAAAACCGAAAGAGGATTGGGATCCTAGACCCGCGCACTAAGCGGCCGCTGCCCTATCTGGGCTTCCTATCTTCCGCCCAGTTGAGGGTCACCGCGCCCTCGCACGGTCAGGTGTAAAGGGTCATCATGACCGGCATAATTAAATTATTTGTCACCACTAATTTACCATCATCTTCGTTTACTTAATTCCTTATTTCGTCCATGACATGTAGAATGTTTGCTGTATTTGCATAACATTTGCATCAATTCAGATAGTTGGGTCCTTAACCAAAATTTCGAATATAACTAAGGGACTTTCAAAATTGATCTGCCTCTAGTATCAGATGTTGTATACATGGACAAATATAAAAGAACCCAAACTTATGAACAACAATAAAGATGTATGTATGTGTGTGTGCACACTTGCTCATAAATATACAGTCAACATTAGCGTGTTCTCTTGATGATGCCCTAGGCATCTTAATGCTATATATTAGCATCTCCATACACCGGAATTGTTTTAGTGGTGCCAACAATTACGATCTTCAAACAGTTGGTCAGTAGAGATTGAAGTCAAGAAGCCAACCATGGTAAAGGCATCTTTTCATAAACTAAGATCAGATCATGCAAATTTTGTGCACATTAAACTTGTTGATAACAGTTAATCTGTGCTCTCCTTCAACATGCACAAACACGTGCACTCCGTATGTGTTAACTAGACATTGCTCATGTTCAGAATGGATAACAATGCTCTATCAGGAATCAGCATTTTTTTTATGACATATTTAAATTCCAGTTTGATCTCTCTATTTCACCCAATATTTAAGCTCCTCACGATTTTGATAAATATTTACTGAGAATCAACAGAGTACAGTTGAAAGCCTTCTAAAATCAGTTATGATCGATCAAATAGCAACTCCTTAACGTAGATTATTGATTTATCTACTGTAAAAATCAGAGAATACAGTCTGTCTTATATGTTAACTTCTATCCAATTCACTTATACTCTAATCAATGAGCAAATAAATCTATCTCTCTTATATGTTAATTGAATTGTGCATCTGGTTGATATAACTTTATCATTAATCTCATAGAATTATTCTAAGGCAAACTGACCCCCAATGACGAATCCTAATTAGATGGAAATTGGATCTCAACCTTATGCCTTAAAGTTCAAATTCTACTATATCAACATTAAATCATACTCATCCAATCCTCTCATACGTATAAATGTTGGACCAATCTGAAAAGGATAAAGCATGATGTTTAGAAATTGATAAGAGATTGTTCTATTATTTGAATTAATACTTACAGACTTCATTGAGAATTGTGTCAGAATAGGAGTAAAAATCAAATAGAAGCTCTTAATTTGCATATTAATGACCCAACCTCTCAAGAAGTTAATTACAATTTCAGAACTACATAATGCCATCTTTATTGCAAATGTATAGCATAGTATATATATAAGAAAAAGAATGTCCAAGTTCTGGAACCTGTACATATTTAATAAACAAATATTTGTCTCTATAATTAAGCACTAGAGAAATATAAAACTAATACTTTTCTTATTTAATGGTTCATAGTAAATGATTTCTCTCTTTTTTTTTGGATAATAGTTCCTGTTATCTATCTATGTTTTTACAAGATAAAACTTGTAATTACCTTCTTCTATAGAACTAGCAATAGAACGTGCTCTTATAGATAGTAAGGGACAACATCACAACTGGAATCAAGCCATCAAATAAAATCAAGTTTAGAATTTAAATTGGAGGGCAGCAGTAACATTAAGAATACTAAATCTTAAACAGAAGAGGGTTGGATTGTCACGTATGGCAGCAAAGAGGAAGGAGGGAAGTGGACATGCATGGCAGCAAATGGTGGGGACTGGGGATTGTACCTATTCCAAGTTTGAGATCTGGTTTGAACTCCAATCTGCAACCTGCAGGGCTGATCAACAGCAAGGAGCTTTGTTTTGCTAGAAGGTGCAGCTACTGCTTCTCACTTTGAGCTCCAGATGCAGTAGGACAGCAGCTTTTTACTGCGGAAATTGGCAAAACCAAGAGGCTCCAGGAACATGCTTCTGATTTCCAGTAACATGTAGTTGATCTTCAAAAATATTGGAAAGAAGAGGAGCAGATTTTGTGGAATTTGGCCCCTATGGCTAAGAGCATGTGGGTGAAAAGAGGAGAAAAAATGTGGAATAGGAAAGAGAGGGGAAGTGGAGGCGGTGGGGAGGAGAAGAGGTTTAGTGATATTAATAAGGAGAAAATAAAGGCAAGTGTCGAGCTTTTCAGGACAGATGGGGCATGTGTCACGAATAAGGCAGCTCCCCCCCCCTCCTTTTATTTTAAACGTAGTGTTTCATGGAGGAATATACGTTAAGTCTGGAGAGAAAAAAAAATCACATATATATAATGTATACGGCCTGCTGTACCTTATTGTAGCAGAAATTAATTTTAAATGATAATAATATTATTATTTTTATATTGAGATACAAAAGTCTTCCAAATTTATACCTCGAGTTTCCGATTATTACGAATAATATCTCTATTTGACCGTATCTGAAAGACGATCAATATGAGTATAATATTGATATACTTCCGATCGGGTATTGAATACCCGAAATTTTCGGATATGGTTTTTGTTTAAGGTTAAATTTTACAATTTAAAAATATCAAACGACCTCCGATTGACGAACAGTCGACTTCGTTGGTCTTGTTTCGTCGAATCGGATCTCATGATAGTCTCGGTTCGTTTTGCGGTTTCCGAATTTGCGTCGCGGCTTTTTCACGGCACGCCTTACAAAGCGACCGATTTTTGGTCGATTTTGTCCGAACGACTTTTGATTCACGATAAATTGATCATTTTAAGTCATCTAATGTTGTCAGATAACTTTATTGGGTTAATCGGACCCTAATCGGGTCGGTTTCGGGTTTGGTTGAAAACCGAATGTTACAATTATAAAAACCTCAAAGGGAGTCTCGTCCTCGAGACTCGAGTCAAGGTCATTAGTTGTTCTTGTTTGAATTTTATATGGCCATAAAAAACTCAAAGGGTTTTGAACCCATAAAAACCTCAAAGAGAAAACAAGCGATATATATATCATATATCTAATTACAAAAGCTTGTTTTGATGATTACATCAGAAAAGCTGCGGGTATCTTGCCCGCATGTCAGCTTCGGTCTCCCATGTCGTCTCTCCGACGCCATGTCGATGCCACAACACCTTGACCAATGGAATTTCTTTGCTGCGAAGCTTCTTCACAGTATGGTCAGGTATTTGGACTGGCTTCTCCTCATAAGTCAAGTCTGATTCCACGTCTAGATTCTCGTAGCTGATGACGTGTCGAGGGTCATGAACATATTTCCTCAAGTTGGATATATGGAAGACATCGTGAATAGTTGATAGATGTGGAGGAAGAGCTACTCGGTACGCAACCTTTCCGACACGAGCCAGAATCTCGAAAGGTCCAACATATCGTGGCGCCAACTTTCCACGAACGCCAAATCTTTGTATTCCTTTCATGAGAGATACACAGAGAAACATCCAATTTCCAACCTGGAATTCCAAGTCTCTTCTCTGACGGTTTGCATAGCTCTTCTAGCGGCTCTGTGCCGTCAGAAGCCTCCGTCTCATAAGATCAATAGCTCTCGCGGTCTCCTCCAAGAGATCCACGGAATAGAGAGCATGATCACCTACCTTACGCCAACTGAGAGGTGTAAGACATCTCTGCCCGTATAGGGTTTCGAATGGTGCCATGCTGATACTGGAATTATAGCCGTTGTTGTACGTGAATTCTACTAATGGCAGACGGTCCTTCCATGACCCTTTCCACTCTAAAGTGCAAGCGCGGAGCAAATCCTCTAATGTCTGAATGGCGCGCTCACTCTGCCCATCTGTCTGCGGATGATAGGCAGAACTCATCTTCAGCTCTGTCTGTAGTGCTGACATGAACTAATGCCAATAATGTGAAGTAAACCTCAAATCTCTGTCAGACACCACCTCCCGTGGTATATCAAGAAGTCTAATGATATTCTGTACATAGAGCTTGGCCAATCTGGATGGAGTGTAAGTCGTGTTGACAGGTATAAAATGGGCTGACTTGGTCAACCTATCAACAACGACCCAATTGGAATCATGGCCACCCGGTGTCTTTGGTAATCCTGTGACAAAATCCATAGAGATGCTCTCCCACTTCCACTCGGGGATGGGGAGAGACTGCAATAATCCTGGTGGTCTCTTGTGCTCGACCTTGACCATCTGACAGGTCATGCATCTGCTGACATGTAGCGCCACACCGCGCTTCATTCCATCCCACCAGAAATGTCGACGCAGATCACGGTACATCTTCGTGCTGCTTGGATGGATAGATAACCGTGAACTGTGTGCCTCATCAAGGATATCTCTGCGTAACTGCTCGTCGTTGGGCACAACGACCCGTCCTGCCTTCCATAAAATAGACTCCATCACCACAAAGTCATCAACCTCGTCCTTGACGGCGCGCATGTATCTATCTCGAATCCAAGGATCTGTCTTCTGACCTTCTACAATACGATCCCAAAGGTTGTTGTATCGAGGAGGCACGGCAGTAGAAATGGATGCGCTCTCCTGAGGATGCCAATCGATCAAAGCGGCAAGCGTATCTCATGTATATAGCCAGTTCGCCGTACCATCAGCATGCGCTCTCCTGCTGAGTGCATCAGCCACCACGTTTCCCTTACCAGGATGGTAAGAGATCGTGCAATCATAATCCTTCAGTAGCTCGAGCCATCTGTGTTGTCTCATATTTAGCTCTTTCTTTCAAAGATATACTTTAGGCTCTTGTGATTCGTGAAAATCTCGAAATTCACCCCATAAAGATAGTGGCGTCATATCTTTAAGGTGAAGACAACTGCCGCCAACTCTAAATCATGCGTGGGGTAGTTCCGCTCGTGCGGTCTCAATTGTCGTGATGCGTAAGCAATCACCTGTCCTTTCTGCATCACACTGCTCCTAGGCCTTCTCCAGATGCATCTGTGTAGACTGCATAGTCCTGAGTGCCTGAAGGAAGAGCAAGAATAGGCGCTGTAGTCAACCTCTCCTTCAGTGTCTGGAAGGCCTGCTCACAAGAATCGTCCCAAATAAATGGAACTCCCGTCTGCGTCAACCGTGTCAGAGGACGAACGATGCGTGAAAATCCTTTGACAAAGCGTCCGTAATAACCCGCTAGCCCAAGGAAGCTCCGAATCTGCGTGACAGTTTTGGGCTGCTCCCAATACATGACTGCATCTAACTTCGCAGGATCAACTGCAATGCCTGCTCCAGAAATGACATGCCCGAGAAATGAGACCTGGGATAACCAGAACTCACACTTGCTCAACTTGGCATATAGCTTGTGCTCCCTCAATGTGTCCAAAACAACCCGTAGATCATTCGCATGATCCCATTCATTCCATGAGTAGATGAGCACATCATCGATGAATACCACTACAAACTTGTCCAAGTATGGACGGAAGATACGGTTCATCATATCCATGAAAGCCGCAGGTGCATTGGTGAGCCCAAACGGCATCACCACAAACTCGTAGTGTCCATAGCGAGTCCTGAAGGCTGTCTTCGGAATATCCGACTCGCGGATCCTCAACTGATGATAGCCTGAGCGAAGATCGATTTTCGAGAAAACCGAAGATCCCTGGAGCTGGTCAAACAAATCATCGATGCGGAACAAAGGATAACAGTTCTTCACCGTTCTCTTGTTTAGCTGCCTGTAATCGATGCACAGTCTCATGGATCCATCCTTCTTCTTGAAAAATAGAACCGGAGCACCCCAAGGTGAAGTGCTCGGTCTCACGAATCCCAAATCAAGTAACTCCTGTAACTGCACCTTCAGCTCCCTCAACTCAGCTGGTGCCATGCAATATAGTGCCATAGAGATCGGTTGTGTATCTGGCAGCAATGTGATCTCGAACTCAATCTCTCTCTCAGGAGGTAATCCTGGTAGCTTATCAAGAAAACATCTGGGTATTCTGATACTACTCGGATATCCTGTATCATCGGCTCCTGATCAGACACCTCCCGAACAAATGCAAGGTAGGAATAGCAACCTTGATCAACAAGTCGCTGGGCTCGCAACACTGAAATGTACTCCATGGTGGAGTCATGTATAGTACCCTCAAAAGTAACTCGGGTAAATTTGGAATCCTGAAGACAACCGTCTTCCTAAAGCAATCAACAAGTGCATGATGAGCAGATAACTAATCCATTCCCATAACTAAGTCAAACTCATCAAGTTGTAGAAGTAAACAATCTGCGATCATCTCGTGACCGCTAATCAGTACAGGCAAGTGCCTGACTATCAGAGATATGACGAACAACTGGCCACCTGGCCCTCGGATGTGATATGGAGAAGAGAGAGTCTCTGCGACTCTACCTAAAGAAGCTAGTAGTCTCGAAGAAAGAAAAGAATGTGTCACATCAGAATCAAATAGAACATGGAAAAGTCGATAAGAGTAGTCAGTATGTGTGCTAATTGGTTAATCATCTCCTGGTCTGGTCGAGATGCCATGGTTCTGTATGAGAACCATAACTAGTCATAGAAGTATCATTTGAAGATACTTATAATATATGCTTTTTCTCTTCTTGGGATATAATATGAATATTAATGAAATTGGTGACATCTGCGGTGATTGTATTAGAATGCCAATTTCCCTTCTCAGACTCACGACAAGTCAGAAGACTGTCGCTATTCGAGAACTTAATGCGATCGGAATTGAAATACTGCGAATGTGTGTATCGGGGAACCACTGCTCTGATACCAAACTGTGAACCCCCTAGGATCCGGGTACCCGTTTACACACATTTCGCATTACAACATTCATTCGCATTAGATCGCATAAGCTACGGAAATACAGGGAAATTTTTCGCGCGGATAATTTTCCACATGACATTCACAATCATAACCACAAGTTATTAGAACAATTGTCACCAAAATCTGATTTCATTAACTTCCATATATTTCACATGTACAAAGTCTGACAGTACATACAGTATATCCCAAAAATCTGACTGAAGAGAAAGAAACATAATACAATATAAATTGAACAAAAATTGGCACAAAATAAACCATACCATTGGGTATAAAATTTATCTCCTGAAATCATTAACCCGCTACTGTGCTAAAGGCTCCTTGCCTGCCATACGTGCAAGGAAGAAAAGGCGTCAGCGGGTGCTGGTACTTCCCATAAACTTATAAAATAACATGCATTTATTATTTACAAAAGAAAGTAAGTAGAGAGGCATGAGCAACTCAAATTTAAAATTTAATTCTACTTGCAAATGTAAAAGGTTTCCAAATTTTTAGTAAGAACATCTCATGATCAGCCCTTATCCCAACATTTCCCACACAAGCATATATCTATGGTAACTTATTGATCATAAGTACATTTTTTTTCATATTACTGAGAGATCATATTCATGGATTTTGATGATGGGGAAGATGAGATAAGAAGATATAATGATTTATTATTAAGTCTAGTGGATAGTCTGTGGTCTTGGTTCATGTGAAACCTCACACTATGACTCTAAGACTTGGGGAAAGTCTTAGGGTTGGGGTGCCTCCGTAGGCATGCGGTGTAGTATAATGCATCCTAACTAAGTTCCCAACACGTCCACTAGCTTATTAAGATTTCGAATTCAGATTATAGTCACTTCCATTTACTCAACTTAAACTGTGATCTTTATAGGGATTTCAAAACTGATTATAGTCACTTCTAATCATCTCAATTTTAATTGTGATTTCCTCCAAACCCTGACTGTAACTTTCTCTCTGATGTAACTCTCGATGATGTAGATATAGATGTAGATATTGATGATCTGGATGTAGAATCGCCAAGTCTGTTGGCGAAAGAAAAACTCAAGCGGTGAAGAAGCCAACAAAAGGGCTCTTCCGTCTCGCCCCCTAATTGGAAGGACGGTCCAATAGAGGGATAGGTCTACTCCCAAACTACGCCACTGAGACGGGTGAGAGGGACTTCCCGGGAAAAGTCACTCTAGAAAACAGCCCGACCGGTAACGGGCAACCGAGCTCGTACGTAAAACTGAAAAACCAGGATCCCCCGCCTGGGTATCCTAAAACAGGGTCAGCGGAACTGGTCTAAAATCGGGATCCCAACGAGGCGTAAAAACACTGCGAGCTCGCGTAAAAACCGAAAGAGGATTGGGATCCTAGACCCGCGCACTAAGCGGCCGCTGCCCTATCTGGGCTTCCTATCTTCCGCCCAGTTGAGGGTCACCGCGCCCTCGCACGGTCAGGTGTAAAGGGTCATCATGACCGGCATAATTAAATTATTTGTCACCACTAATTTACCATCATCTTCGTTTACTTAATTCCTTATTTCGTCCATGACATGTAGAATGTTTGCTGTATTTGCTTAACATTTGCATCAATTCAGATAGTTGGGTCCTTAACCAAAATTTCGAATATAACTAAGGGACTTTCAAAATTGATCTGCCTCTAGTATCAGATGTTGTATACATGGACAAATATAAAAGAACCCAAACTTATGAACAACAATAAAGATGTATGTATGTGTGTGTGCACACTTGCTCATAAATATACAATCAACATTAGCGTGTTCTCTTGATGATGCCCTAGGCATCTTAATGCTATATATTAGCATCTCCATACACCGGAATTGTTTTAGTGGTGCCAACAATTACGATCTTCAAACAGTTGGTCAGTAGAGATTGAAGTCAAGAAGCCAACCATGGTAAAGGCATCTTTTCATAAACTAAGATCAGATCATGCAAATTTTGTGCACATTAAACTTGTTGATAACAGTTAATCTGTGCTCTCCTTCAACATGCACAAACACGTGCACTCCGTATGTGTTAACTAGACATTGCTCATGTTCAGAATGGATAACAATGCTCTATCAGGAATCAGCATTTTTTTTATGACATATTTAAATTCCAGTTTGATCTCTCTATTTCACCCAATATTTAAGCTCCTCACGATTTTGATAAATATTTACTGAGAATCAACAGAGTACAGTTGAAAGCCTTCTAAAATCAGTTATGATCGATCAAATAGCAACTCCTTAACGTAGATTATTGATTTATCTACTGTAAAAATCAGAGAATACAGTCTGTCTTATATGTTAACTTCTATCCAATTCACTTATACTCTAATCAATGAGCAAATAAATCTATCTCTCTTATATGTTAATTGAATTGTGCATCTGGTTGATATAACTTTATCATTAATCTCATAGAATTATTCTAAGGCAAACTGACCCCCAATGACGAATCCTAATTAGATGGAAATTGGATCTCAACCTTATGCCTTAAAGTTCAAATTCTACTATATCAACATTAAATCATACTCATCCAATCCTCTCATACGTATAAATGTTGGACCAATCTGAAAAGGATAAAGCATGATGTTTAGAAATTGATAAGAGATTGTTCTATTATTTGAATTAATACTTACAGACTTCATTGAGAATTGTGTCAGAATAGGAGTAAAAATCAAATAGAAGCTCTTAATTTGCATATTAATGACCCAACCTCTCAAGAAGTTAATTACAATTTCAGAACTACAGAATGCCATCTTTATTGCAAATGTATAGCATAGTATATATATAAGAAAAAGAATGTCCAAGTTCTGGAACCTGTACATATTTAATAAACAAATATTTGTCTCTATAATTAAGCACTAGAGAAATATAAAACTAATACTTTTCTTATTTAATGGTTCATAGTAAATGATTTCTCTCTTTTTTTTTGGATAATAGTTCCTGTTATCTATCTATGTTTTTACAAGATAAAACTTGTAATTACCTTCTTCTATAGAACTAGCAATAGAACGTGCTCTTATAGATAGTAAGGGACAACATCACAACTGGAATCAAGCCATCAAATAAAATCAAGTTTAGAATTTAAATTGGAGGGCAGCAGTAACATTAAGAATACTAAATCTTAAACAGAAGAGGGTTGGATTGTCACGTATGGCAGCAAAGAGGAAGGAGGGAAGTGGACATGCATGGCAGCAAATGGTGGGGACTGGGGATTGTACCTATTCCAAGTTTGAGATCTGGTTTGAACTCCAATCTGCAACCTGCAGGGCTGATCAACAGCAAGGAGCTTTGTTTTGCTAGAAGGTGCAGCTACTGCTTCTCACTTTGAGCTCCAGATGCAGTAGGACATCAGCTTTTTACTGCGGAAATTGGCTAAACCAAGAGGCTCCAGGAACATGCTTCTGATTTCCAGTAACATGTAGTTGATCTTCAAAAATATTGGAAAGAAGAGGAGCAGATTTTGTGGAATTTGGCCCCTACGGCTAAGAGCATGTGGGTGAAAAGAGGAGAAAAAATGTGGAATAGGAAAGAGAGGGGAAGTGGAGGCGGTGGGGAGGAGAAGAGGTTTAGTGATATTAATAAGGAGAAAATAAAGGCAAGTGTCGAGCTTTTCAGGACAGATGGGGCATGTGTCACGAATAAGGCAGCTCCCCCCCCTCCTTTTATTTTAAACGTAGTGTTTCATGGAGGAATATACGTTAAGTCTGGAGAGAAAAAAAAATCACATATATATAATGTATACGGCCTGCTGTACCTTATTGTAGCAGAAATTAATTTTAAATGATAATAATATTATTATTTTTATATTGAGATACAAAAGTCTTCCAAATTTATACCTCGAGTTTCCGATTATTACGAATAATATCTCTATTTGACCGTATCTGAAAGACGATCAATATGAGTATAATATTGATATACTTTCGATCGGGTATTGAATACCCGAAATTTTCGGATATGGTTTTTGTTTAAAGTTAAATTTTACAATTTAAAAATATCAAACGACCTCCGATTGACGAACAGTCGACTTCGTTGGTCTTGTTTCGTCGAATCGGATCTCACGATAGTCTCGGTTCGTTTTGCGGTTTCCGAATTTGCGTCGCGGCTTTTTCACGGCACGCCTTACAAAGCGACCGATTTTTGGTCGATTTTGTCCGAACGACTTTTGATTCACGATAAATTGATCATTTTAAGTCATCTAATGTTGTCAGATAACTTTATTGGGTTAATCGGACCCTAATCGGGTCGGTTTCGGGTTTGGTTGAAAACCGAATGTTACACTGTGACGTCCTCGGATCCGAGTACCCGTTTACAATACATTCATGATATTTTATTCATTAAAAATCGTACAAGTTATATGAATATACGGAGAAATTTTTCGCATTTCTACAATGACATTCACATTTAAACTAATAACTACAAACCAACAACATGATGTGCCACCAAACTTCCTTTCATTAATTTTCATATATATATACAACATGTACAAAAGAGGCTGACGATTCATACATGTATTCCTAAAAATATACAGAAGAGAAAGAAAGCATTTTACATCATAAACTGAACAAAAACTAATTGTACTGACTAGTGTAGCAACGAATGTCAGGAAACATCAATCAACTACTAAGTCGCAGGCTGCTTGCTTGCGAAAACATGAAAGGAACAAGAGATGTCAGCGAGCGCTGTTACTTCTCGAAATCTTATTAAAACTAGCAGACATTTAAGGTGATTGCAAAAGAAGCAAGTATTAAGGTATAAACAATTTAAAAAAATTATAACTACCTACTACTCTGAAGGGATGCCCCAAGTTTAAGGCATTACTTTTTATGTCATTTTTATATAGTAATTAATGACTCATATGTAATTATATTGATCTCTTGTTATTTAGAGATCATAATTATGGATTTTGATGATGGAGAAGACGAGGTTTTAAGTTTATTCTTGATTTTATCTAAATTCTCATGTTTAGTGGATAATCTGTGGTCTTGGTCTGTGTTTGACCTCACACTATGACTCTAAGGCATGAAAAGTGTCTTAGGGTTGGGGTGCCTCCATAGGCATACAATGGGATATAGTGCATCCTAACTAAGTTCCCAATACGTTCACTAACTTAATATATATTCATGTAGTGATCTGATGATTTGATGATGATCGATGGTTGATAATAATTCATGATTCGATGCTAGGTTTGATTACAGTCGACTCTAATCTATACCACCTTAATTGATCTCAACTCTTAGTCATATTCTATTGTAACTCATTTCAATCTCAATTTGTTACTCCTCCAAATTTTTAACTGTAACTGATTCAATGTAACACTAGATGATTCGGATGTAGCATCGCCAAGCCTATTGCGGAATGTAACCAAAACTCAAGTGGTGAGGAAGTCTCGTAAGAGACTCTTCCGTCTCGCCCTCTAATTGGAAGTGTGGTTCAATAGAGGGATAGGTCTACTCCAAAACTACGCCACTAAGACGGGTGAGAGAGACTATCTAGAAAAGTCACTCTAGACGGACCTGACTGGTACGAGTAGACGAGCTCGTACTAAAAACTAAAAACCGAGGATCCCCCACATAGGTGTCCTAAAAACAGAGGGTCAGCAGACTGGTCAAAGTCGGGATCCCAACGAGGCGCAAAAACACTACGAACTCGCGTAAAATCGTAAAAAGAGAATGGAATCCTATACACACGCACTAGGCAGTTGTTGCTCTAACTGGGCTTCCTTTCCTCTGCCCAATTGAGGGTCACCGCACCCTCGCACGATCAGGTGTAAGAGTTACCATGACCGGTACTATTGATTATAGTTATCATTGATCCTCATCAAATGATTCCTTTAAACATGTTCTGGATATAGTATAAGTTCTCATATGAAAAGCATTATTATTGCTAATTTCTAGGCTTGTTGTTTAACCCCTTTTTCCACCTCGAAATAGGTAACTATACCTATGTTTCCAAACTCGCACTTGATTGACAATTCTTCTCTTAAACCCCAAGAATATTTTATCTCCTGACTTGATTGAAAATTCTTCTTTTATATCCCAAGAACATTCTATCTCTTTATGGATCATTATAATAAATCATTACAACAATTATCTTGCATGCATGCACATGCATACCTACTTGTATAGAGATCTGATATGAAATGGATATATTTTTTGAAATCATATAAGTTGTCAACAATGTTTACTAAATACTCAGACAAATATAATGTTACCACATACAGATTTACGAGCTAGTTCTCTTGCTGCCATATTCTTCCCAGTCTCTGGTGGTCCATAGAAGGGAAGTTCCCAAAATGGCGCTTAATGAGTTTTTGTATTTGTTGTAGCATTAGATAATTGTTCGATCCTTTTATGACGGGAAGGGTCACCAAATCCCTTCACATTGTTCCCTAAATTACCACTGTTTGCTTTACTGCGTAATGGAAACATTACACGAAGAAGAAACCCCGATCATGGGTATTTCCCACAGAATGATTCGTAAATTAAAGACGGCTAATCTAAAGTTTGATCAACATAATTCCACATAACATGAGCACCTTCTCTGTGTTGGGAAAGGTAGACATAATAATTCACGATATCCAAAATCAACCACACATTTCTTTGTTGGTGTAGAAATATTTACATATTTTTATACTATATGTACAAGTTTCATCATTTTATTTTCTGTACTCTTTTATGAAATATACCCATAGGGCTCTCCTCTATATAAGAGAGCCTAGGGCTCTCAGAAATAATATGCTTTTATTTTCTTCCAACATGGTATCAGAGCGGCGGTCCTAGACCGAAGCTCATATACCCTAACCCTAAAATCCCACCAACAACCCTTCTTCTCCTCCTTACGTGCGCCGCCAACCCCTCCCAGCGCCGCTGCCGCCACCCCCTTCCGGAGTCGCCTGCTCCTCCCAACACCGCCAATCCCTCATGGCGCCGCCGCACCCTCCTCCCTGTAGACTAGACCTGGCCAACGGGCTGGGGTCCCGCCCGCCCAGCCTGCTCATGGGCCGGGCTTGGGCTTGGAGATTTAAGCATGGGCCGGCCTGGTCTGGCCTGCAAAAAGTAAAAAAATATATAAATATTTGTCAAATTATACATGTATTATTATGATATGCTTTAAGTTTTCCATTTGTGGCACTTATTTTAAATAAAATCCAATAGTTTAAATGTTAAGTAAGATGTAAACTACGTATATTAGTTATATAAAGTATAGTTGGTATTAATAAAATCATTCATACATATTAAATATCATTAAAAAAAATCAATGGAAAAGGAACAAAATGGGCCATGGGCGGGCTTTGGACAGAGGTTTTTTAATCTCGGCCCGTTCGGCCCGACCCATGGGTCGGCCCGGCCCGCATTTTGGCCAGGTCTACCGTAGACCCCCCTTCTCCCGGCGCCGCCAACAACGCGCGTTAGCGCCATCAGTCACACGTGTGCACCACCTCCTCTCGGCGCTGCCAGCGTGTGTCATTGCATCTCGAGTCTTCTTCGGATGATGGATTTGATTGCATAAGTCTACACATGCAATCGAATCCTCACATGATTGTGTAGGCATCTATCTTTGGTCTACGAATCCCTGTAATCTCCGTCTGGAAATATGTCAGTCAGACAACTAAGTACATGTACCCACTACAGGTGCCTTTAGAGGTCCAACACCTATTGTCAAGATGGACGGGACGAACTATGAACTCTGGACCATGCAGTTCATGAGTCTCATGAAGTGGAGAAAACGGGGATTCACGCCTCTTGGGAGGCGGGCGACGCATATGCCAAAGTTTGGTTGTCAGGTACATTGACGATCGAGATCGCCAATGACGTGTTGCATCAGCCCACTGCCAAGGCCATGCGGGATATTCTGGCTGCAACCTACTCTCAGGTACGGAATGAGACCAAGATTCTTCAGTTGCAACATGATATCTTAACGATCAAGCAAAACAGAAGACCCCTCCACTCACTGTACAAATTCTTTCGTGGAATGTTTGAGAAGCTTCACAGGTTCATGCCTCTGACGGCTACTCCTGAGCAGCAGAAGGCTAACAGGAATGCTACCATGCTTGGTGTATTCCTTGATCCTTAATATGATGCTGCCCACTCTCAGATCCTTGCAGATGTCACTATTCCTCCAATGAAGGAAGCTTTCCATCGACTTAGCAGAATCACTGTTCCGACTGCTACTACTGGTCAGACCACTTCGGCAATTGCAGCATCCATAGGCAGAGGTGGCTTTTATTCCTTTCGTGGACGTGGACCCTGTGGTGGAGGGGGTCGGACCCGTCAGCCCTATATTTATTATCATCATCCCGGTCATTCAGAGGATACATGTTATTTTAAGCATAGTTTCCCAGCATCAGCACGAGTAGCAGAGCAATTTGAGACTCCAGCACTTACGACTTCATATCAGAGATTTGATGATCTCGTCGCCAGACTTTGAGATATCATGCCTCCTGCCTCATCTCCGAGAGGCCATTCAGATGTGGTAGCTTCTGCCTTTGCTAGTACATTTGCTTCTGCTAGTACATCAGGTAACCCCTATGCTTTTACATATTATCATGAATATGAGATTACAGAGTGGATTATGGACTCCGGAGCGACACGTCATTTATGTGGCAGAGAGCAGCTAACGGCATACAGATAGGTCCCTCTAGGATGGACTGTAGTAATAGCCAATGGGACTCACTCCCCGATCACAGGACAGAGGGAGATTTCCTTGACGCCTTCGATATGTCTACAGAATGTGTTACATGCTCCGGATTTCTCTATGAACTTGTTATCTATTAGCCAGCTTACAAAGGATTTACACTGTCGAGCTATATTTGACCCATAGTCTCTTGTTTTTCAGGACATCCTTACGGGCTGAGTGATTGGGTGTAGTCGTGAGCAGGGCGGACTTTATAGGATGGTTCGCACACATTTTGCATGAGCATCCTCTCAATCAACCGGATTAGTCTCTCCCTATACGTGGCATCTACACTTTGGTCATCTCCCTCTCCAGAAAATGTGTCACATTTTGCCGCAGATTTCTCTTGGTTCATCATTTCAGTGTGAAGCGTGTCAGTTGGGAAAGCATCATCGGTCAACTTTTCCCGGTCGTCAGAGTCGGAGCAGTAGCTCCCTATTTGAGTTGTTTCATATTGATATCTAGGGTCCAAGTCGTGTTCCTGATCATCAGGGACACCATTTTTATCTTGTTGCAGTAAATCATTTTTCTCCTTTGTCGTGGGTGTTTCTATTGAAAAATAAATCTAAAGCGGAGGATGTGATCAAAACCTTTATTAATGAAGTACGAAATGTTTTCTCTGTGTATGTGAAGTTTGTCATGAATGATAATGCTTTGGAATTTTGTACTCGTTCTCTTTCATATTTTTTTCTTCGCGTTGTATAATTCATCAAACATCTTGTGCTTATACATCTCAGCAAAATGGTGTTGCTGAGAGAAAGCACCGACATTTACTTGATGTCACTAGGACCCTTCTTATTTAGAGTCGTGCACCACACTCGTTTTGGGGTGATGTGGTTCTTATCGCATGTTATCTTGTGAATCGTATGCCTTAGTCTGTCTTGGGTGAGAAAATTCCTTTCTCTACGGCTTTCTCTGAGAAGGAATTATTCTCTCTTACTCCCCGTGTCTTTGGTTCTATTGCGTTTGTTCACCAATTGGCTCCAAGTCTTGACAAGCTCTCTCCTAGAGCTGTCAAATGTGTGTTTGTTGGTTACTCCAGGACACAGAAGGGATATAGTTTCCATGATCCATTACGAAGAAATACTATATCAGTGTTGATGTCCCATTTTTTGAGTCCATAATGTATTTCTTTCCTACAGGTGACAGGTTGGCTTCTTCAGAGTCTGATACCGAAATCTGCATGCCACCTCCACCTCCTAGTTCATTGTCTTCTACTATTACACCACCACCACCATCACCACTGCCTCCTCCACCACCACCACCACCAGTCCCCTCTACACAACCGCCTGTGCAGTCTGTTCCACCATTACCGAAGTACTATACCCGTCGCTCAGCTACTGCTCATGGTCATGGCCAATCATCCACCACACCCCAGTTTTGTCCTCATAACATGGTTTCTAACGTTGGGACTGACAATAATTCTGTACAGGGATCATTGCAGAAGGGCGTTCCTGAGGACATGGACATACCTATTGCTATTAGGAAGCAAAAGCGAACATGTGTTTTGTTGGGAGAAACGTTTTTCATATCATAGAAGAGACCCTAGGGCTCTCTTATATAGGAGAAAAGCCCTGGGTTAATTACATAAGAGAGACATACCAGAAATAGAAAACTAACATAATTATCTCAACAACTGCCATAATTATCTCAACAATCTCAACACTCCCCCTCAAGCTGGAGCATAGATATATATCATGCTCAGCTTGGTACAACACTTCTGGAAAGGACCTATAGTAAGTGCCTTGGTGAAGATATCAGCTGTCTGATCTCCAATAGAAACATGAGTGGTGGATATGAGACCTTTCTGAATCATGTCTCTAGTGTAATGGCAATCCATCTCTATATGTTTAGTTCATTCATGAAAAGCAGGATTATTGGCAATAAACAGAGTTGCTTGATTATCACATAACAACTGCATACGAAGAGGAACATCAACAGCAAGATCCGTCAACACGGACCTAACCCACATCATCTCTGCACTTCCTTGTGCCATGGCCCTGTATTCAGACTCTGCACTAGATCTTGCAACCACTGTCTGCTTCTTGCTTTTCCATGAAACAAGGGAGTTGCCCACAAAAACAGCAAAGCCAAAAGTAGACTTCCTGTCTTTGGGACACCCTGCATAATCTGCATCTGCACATGCAGTCACCTCAAGAGATATATCCCTATTAAAGATAAGACCATTACCAGGTGAATTCTTCAGATACCTCAAAATCATCTGAACAACATCCATATGTACCTTCCTGGGTTGTTCCATAAACTGGCTAACTTTGCACACTGCTTAGCAGATATCTGGTCTGGTGATGGTGGCATATAAGAGCTTCCCAACAAGCTCTATGTATCTCCTACTATCAACCTCTTCAGTGTCATCATCATACAATCTCACACTTGGATCCATAGGAGTAGTAGCAGGTTTGCATTCTATCATTCCTGTCTCAGAAAGCAAATCCATCACAAACTTTCTCTGGGTCATCACAAGACCATGCTGGTTCTTGGCAAACTCCAGTCCACGAAAATATCGAAGATTACCAAGGTCCTTGGTCACAAACAGCGTACCAAGAAATTCCTTGGCAGTCTGAATGCCCTGCTCCTCATCCCTTGTGACAATGATATCATCTACATAGACAAGAATAGTGATGGTACCTCTCTGCTTCTTCTGGACAAAAAGTGTATGATTTGCAGAAGACCGTACAAATCCTTGTTGCTCTATTAGGTCTGATAGCTTCTGGTACCAAGCTCTAGGGCTCTGCTTAAGGCCATAAATCGCCTTATGGAGCCTGCATACCCTCTGGGACTCCCCTCAGTAGCAATCCCTTGTGGTTGCTGCATATATACTTCCTCCTGTAGATCCCCATACAGAAATGCATTCATCACGTCAAGCTGATAAAGAGGCCAGTCCTTGGACACTGCAACTGCAAGAAGGATACGAAGCGTGGAGTGTCGGGCAACTGGGGAAAAAGTATCCTGGTAATCCACCCCATAGGTCTGGGTGAACCCACGTGCCACAAGTCTTGCCTTGTAGCGGTCCACACTGCCATCCGCTTTGTGCTTGACTGTAAAGACCCACTTGCAGCTCACTACGGATGTGCCCACAGGAGCAGGCACAAGAGTCCATGTACCCCGTGACTGCAAGGCTTCCATCTCCTCTTCCTTAGCCATACGCCACCTACTGTCCTGTAGCGCCTCCTGATATGTTCGTGGGACAGTAACTGCAGAAAGTCCCACAACAAAACGCCTGTACTCTTCGGAAAGATGATCCAAACTAACATGTGCAGCAAGAGGGTAAATAGCACACTGACGACGAGGCTTCCTCAAAGCAATGGGGACCTCCAGGTCATCATCCACATTGTCTTGTACAACTGACTCCGCTTGTGTACCATCCAAAAGACCAGTACCATCAGATGAAACAATAGGCTCATGACATACTTGAGGCGTGCTGGATGATGTAGAGGGCATATGAGCAGCGGGGCGAGTAGAAGACCGACGAGTGTAAACATGTGGCAAGAATTGAGGTGGTGGTGGAGGCGGAGGTGGAAGTGGTGAAGAAGGCAGAGTTGTAGGAGAGGGAGGTGGTGGAGGAACAACCACATCCTCTTCAGAACTACCATTGGATAATCTGTCACCTGTAGGCGAAAAATACATAATAGACTCAAAAAATGTGACATCTGCACTCACATAATATTTCCGTCCTACAGGGTCAAAACAGCGATACCCCTTTTGGGTACGAGAATATCCAACAAAAACGCATTTGACCGCTCTGGGTGAGAGCTTGTCACGACCAGGAGCAAAATTGTGGACAAAGTCCACGCAACCAAGAACTCTGGGAGTAAGAGAAAATAGGTCCTTCTCGGGAAACACAATCAAGAAAGGAACCTTTTCTCCTAGCATGGTGGAAGGCATCCTGTTTACTAAGTAACAAGCTGTAAGAACGGCATCTCCCAGAAAGAATGAGGAGCTCGACTTTGAATCAAAAGGGTCCGAGTAACATCGAGAAGATGACGGTGTTTGCGTTCAGCTACACCATTCTGCTGTGACGTATAAGCACAAGAGGTCTGATGAATAATACCAATAGATTTGAGAAAAGCAGATAATTGTTGGTGCCCCTTGTTTGCTGCTAATTTATCGGACCAACGATTGGACGACTTCACCTCCTTGATGGCTTTCCTAACGGACGCTCCTAAGCCCACTGGGGGACGTGATCACTTGGATTGGAAGGACGGTTCTTTCTCTTCCAGGAAGGCGTACCACGCTCTTATTACTCCCTCTGTGGGGGACGATGCTACCTTCTTACGTGATTGTACTTTCTTTTGTGGACTCAAGCTCCCGGAGCAGATTGGCATTTTCCTTTGGCTCCTTCGGCGTGGTAGACTATTAACTAGAGACCGTTGTGCAATTATGTTTCCCAATGTCTCGCACAATTGTGGTCTCTGTGACACGGCGAGGGAAACAATCGAGCACCTCTTCTTTCATTGCAGCCGTATTCGTGCGCTCTGGGATGACCTGGGCTGGCTGAATCTCTTGACTTTTGATGCGTTTTGCGAGAGCTTGGTGAATTCTGGGGGCCGATCTAGGGTGGAACTGGTGGACCCGATTGCACGTTTGTGGAGCAACTGGTTGGGATGAAACGAGGCACTCTTTGCTCGGCAGCGATTCTACAGGGAGAATATATGTATCTCGGCAACACGTTTTCTTCTTGATTGGACTTCTGGATAGCGTGTTTTGTTTGCGTCGGGGGTATCTCTTCTTGGCTACCAACCGGCTTTTCTTTTGTTCTTTCCTCTTGTAAGTACCTTCTTCTCTACTTTTTTAATGCATTGGGGCGAACACCTCTGAGTGCTTCCCCCTTTTTTTTAGCGTCAAAAAAAATTTGTAGGGTAGAGAATTGCAAAGCATTATCCGTACGAATAAATTTAACATTAGCTGAGAAAATGTTTTTGACCTCAATAAGAAATGATTTGATTAGAGCAGCAGCTTCAGACTTATGTTTTAACAAAAAAACCCAAGATAGTCTAGAGTAATCATCAATAACAACCAAATAAAAATGATGTCCCTGATGATCAGGAACACGACTAGGACCCCAAATATCAAAATGAAATAGTTCAAATTCAAACAACTGATTACTATCACGACTCCTACGAGACGGAAAAGAAGAGCGATGGTGTTTCCCAAGCTGACAGGCGTCACAAACCAAAGTAGTACCGGTAGACAGTTGTGGTAGAACATGACACATCTTCTGAAGAGGAAGACGATCAAAGCGTAGATGCCACATGAACGGTGAAACAGATCCAGAAGGAATAGTAGCAACTCCAGCATGAGATGGTATGGTAAGCTTGTACAATCCTCGCTGCTCACGGCCACATCCAATCACCCTGCTCGTTAGTATGTCCTGAAACACAATCAAATATGGCACGACAGTGTAAATCTTTTGTAATTTGACTAATAGACAAAAGATTCATCTGAAAGGCTGGAGCATGTAAAACGTTCTGCAAGTGAAAAGAAGGAGCTAGAGCAATCTCCCCCTGACCAACAATAGGTAGTCGAACGCCATTAGCAATCACCACGAATCGACCAGAAGCAATCTGTCTGTACGAGGTAAACTGTGCTCTATCGCCACACATATGATGTGATGCACCGGAATCCACAATCTAGTCGGTCAAATCAGAGCTGCTACAACTCGTAAAAGCATAAGTAGTACCTGAGGAGCTAGACGAAGGTCTGGCAGTAGATGTAGTATCAGAAGAAGTCGTAGCCGGAATAATAGGAGCGGACATCATCTCGTGAAGTTTCGAAACAATATCATCCAGGCGAGTGTCCTGGGATGGAGTCAAGAGAGCGTCGGTCTGTTCAGCAACCCTGGCATATGCTGGATACCCATGCTTCTGAAAGCATGTCTCTTCAGAATGCCTTGGACGATGGCAAAAGGAACATGGGCCACCGGGACGGCCTCCACCACGACCACGAGGACCACGTCCTCTAAACTGGAAAGCCCCTCCCCTTCCGCGGGAGGCAGCCATAAAAGAAGGAGTTGGAGCGACAGTAGTGGGAGTAGTAGTAATCCGACTCAGTAGCTTGTACACTTCTTCCATAGGAGGTATCGTCTCTCCAGTTAGGAGTTGTGTACGTGCTGCATCGTACTCGAAATCAAGAGAGGATAGGAAAACCCCCGTCATGGTGGCATTACGATACTGTTGTTGCTGCTCGGTGCTGGCGGTGATAGGCATGAAGCTGTGGAGGCGTTCAAACTTCAAACATGCCTCGAAGACGGGAAAAATGCACATGAAGCGGGCGACCATTCTGTTTGGTCGAGAAAATGTCAAACTGTAACTGAAGAATCTTGCTCTCGTTCTTGGCTTGCCCATATGTGGCTGCTAAGATATCCCACATAGCCTTTGCGATGGGTTGGTTAACAATATCCTTGGCAATCTCCGTAGTGAGCGTCCCGGAGAGCCAAATACGAACATAAGCATCATCTTGCTTCCACGAAGCATTGGCTCCAGTTTTGTCTGTCGGTTCGGATTCGGTGAGAATGTGTTCTTTGTTGTGGCACTGCATAAGAGTGCGAAACTGCATGGACCATAGTTCATAGTTGGTCCCATCCATCTTGACCATTGGTGCAGGTCCTTTGAATGCACCCGAAGAAGAGAACACGTCACTTTTGATGTCGGACATTGTATCCAAAAGATGAACCGTGGACAACGGAGCAGTAGATCAATCGAAAACAAATGTCTACACAATCATGAAGAGGAGTGGTTGTATGTGTAGACTCATACAACCATCCGAATGAATTTTATTGTGTTCTGGTGGTGTTAGATGTTAGATGGAAGATAAAAAACACCACCACCAATCAAAATCAGACCAATATATTTCAGAACAGGGGCTGGAATACCGGTTTCAGATCACGGAACAAGCACCCGGAGCGCTCTAGGACGCTGCTGGACACTCCAGCAACATGCAGGAAGTGGTATGTCCTTCGGCGGCAGAGAAGAAGGGGCTGGGAGGGCCCAGGCGGCGGCGCAGGCGGCTGGGGAGGGAACCCCGCAGCGCAGGAGCCTCGGCGGCGTTGGAGGGCCGCTCCGGAGGGCAAGACTGGGAGCTGCTGTAGGCGGAGAGCCCTGGCCGAGAGGAGGAGAGGGTGCCGACGGCGCTAGGAGGAGGCGGGGGGGGGGGGGGTTAGGGTTAGGGTTTGGGTGGGATACGGGAACCCCGGTCTAGGACCGTTGCTCCGATACCATGTTGGGAGAAACGTTTTTCATATCATAGAAGAGACCATAGGGTTCTCTTATATAAGAGAAAAGCCTTGGGTTAATTACATAAGAGAGACATACCAGAAATAGAAAACTAACATAATTATCTCAACAGCTACCATAATTATCTCAACAATCTCAACATGCTTCATATCCACTTGCTTCACACATGTCCTTTCATCATTTGACAAGGATTTTCACAACTTTGCAGTTGGTCTATCTGCTGCAGACGTGCCACAGACTTACCAGGATGCCTTGAAAGATAGCCGCTGGCATTTAGCTATGGAGGAAGAGATGGCAGCCCTGCAATCACGTGGTACTTGGAGCTTGGTGTCTGCTCCTCCAAATGCCTCTATTATCAGTTGCAAATGGGTGTTTACCATTAAATATCATGCAGATGAGAGTCTTGATCGGTACAAGGAAAGATTGGTGGCACGGGGGTTTGCTCAACTTATGGTGTAGATTATTTGAATACATTCTCTCATGTTGCTCGTCACTCCACTTTACATGTCCTGCTCTCTGTTGCAGTGGTACGTAACTGGCCCTTATTTCAGTTAGATGTTAAAAATGCCGTTTTGTATGGAGATCTAGGGGATTGGGTATACATGCAGCAGCCTCCGGGGTTTTCTACTGAGGGGGAGTGTCAACAGGTTTGTATACTTCATAAGGAGATATATGGCCTTAAACAAAGTCCAAGAGCTTGGTTTCAGAAGCTCTTGGATCTGATTGAACAATATGGGTTCAAGTGGTCAAATGCAGATCATTCTCTATTTGTGCGGAGAACTTCTAGAGGGATAGTTGTCATCATGGTTTTTGTAGATGTTATAATTGTTACAGGTGATAATGCATAAGGAATAAAGATGGCAAAAGATTTTGTGGGCGGTCAGTTTGTTTCTAAGGATTTGGTCACCTTAAGGGTCTGTTTGGTTGCAGGGTTGGGCAGGGTTGGGTTGGCCCAACCCGGGTTACCCCTCCAACCAAACAACCCAGTCCTCCTCACAGTTTATTATTCACAGGGGTACTGCCCAACCCAACCCTGCCCAACCCTGCAACCAAACAGACCCTAAGGTATTTCCTAGGGTTGGAATTTGCTAGGAATGCTCAAGGTCTTGTGATGACCCAAAGGAAATATGTTACAGATCTGCTTGTTGAGATTGGCATGATTGGGTGCAGACCCTCTACTACTCCTATGGATCCTAGCATGAAGTAGTATGATGGTGATACAGATGAGGTCGATAAGAGGAGATACAGAGAGATGGTGGGAAAACTCCTTTATGTTACTATTACCTTATCAGATATCGCCTTTGTTGTGAGTCGAATAAGCCAGTTTATGGAGCAGCCTCGACATGTACATATAGATGCTATACACATGATATTGAGATATCTAAAATTGTCTCCAGGTACAGGATTACTTTTCAAGAAAGGAGCAACTCTCACTGTATCCGCATGTGCTGATGCTGACTATGTAGGTGTCCTAAGGACAGGAAGTCTACGTCGGGCTTTGCAGTATTTGTTAGAAGTTCCCTTGTTCCTTGAAGAAGCAAGAAACAAACCATTGTGTCTAGATCAAGTGCCGAGTCTGGATATTGGATATAGGGACATGGTACAAGTGAGTACCGAAATGATGTGGGTTCGAGCTGTGTTAGCAGATTTACACATAGAAGTCCCTCTACCTATGCAGTTACAATGTGATAATCAAGCTGCTATGTTTATTGCAAACAACTCTGCATTCCATGAGAGAACTAAACATATTGAGATATATTTCCACTACACGAAAGATAAGATTCAGAAGGGGATGATATCTACATCACATGTCAGTTCAGGAGAGCAAACTGTAGATATATTTACCAAAGCATTATTCAGAGGACCATTCTTGAAGTGTTCGTCCAAGCTGAGCATGATTGACATCTATGGTCCAGCTTTAGGGGGAGTGTAGAAATATTTACATATTTTTATATGGGGTTGATGGGGCTGCCCCCTAGGGGTAGCCAACATGGCTACCCCCACCCCATTTTTCGCAATATTTTTTATTTTTTTGAAAAAATATCACCATGTATATTCAACCCTATATCCCTTCTATACGTCATTCGAATTTCGTCAGAAACAGAGACTCCTACGGCCTTCATCCAGATAGGGTCGATTTAAAAAATCCTGCAACCATTAAAAAAATGACGTCTAGATAGAGGTCGTAGAAGTCTTTGTTTCTGACGAAATTCGAATGACATATAGGATGGATATAGGGATGAATATACATGGTGATATTTTTTTCAAAAAAATAAAAAATTGCGAAAAATGGGGTGGGGGCAGCCATGTTGGCAACCCTAGGGGGCAGCCCCATTTTTCCCTTTTTATATTCTATATGTACTAGTTTCATCATTTTATTTTTCTATACCCGCTTTATGAAATTTACCCATAGGACTCTCCTTTATATAAAAGAGCCTAGGGTTCTCAGAAATAATATGCTTCTATTTTCTTCCAACAGTTGGCATCAGAAGACGAAGACGACGTAATATAAAGCCAAGTAAATTGTCATTTTCAAAATCACGTACCATAACAAGAGAGACATTTACATTCATAAGGTGGGGTATAAAGAATCATGTGATTTCTATATTGCAAATTGAAAATGCCAATAGTCTAAAGTTGTAATATAAACTCTCCAATTTTGTAACTAAAAAAAATAACTGTTAATTCTCCACCCCAATATGCTAGCCATGTGGGAACAACATTTTTGCATTTTGGTGCATTTCGTTGCACTATTGCTCTAATCACAATAGGACCCAAAATATTTGTGGATATTTTTTTAACCACAATACTTGTTTATGGGATTTGTGCTTTGTTGGCTAGTATTCCTACTTCGAGGAACGTCTGTACTGCTTCTCCATATCGTTCAAATTGCTGCGGGTATCCAGTACCTAATATTAGTTTTCCGAGATATTTAAAATTCTGGCATTCAGAAAAGAATTTGAACAATGTTGTCCAACAGTCCCTTATTTGCCCTCAGGAATCTGTATATAAAAAAAATCAAAATCCCCATTTTAAATTTTGTAATAGATTTTTAGATTAAAACCTCTTTAATTTGCATCCAACCTTTCCCAACTATTCTGCAACTAATTTCATCCACCAATGTAGTCATCTTTATGGACCCACAATACCCGATATTAGCTTACAATGTGTTGTAATACATGCATGGCAGCAAAAAAAGGTGGGTTTATACCTAATGTTTGCCCCCAAACTTGGAGAAGAGAAGGGAGTTTGATTTGAATTCTGCAGCAGCTTCTTGCTCAATTGAGAATACCAATTGGTCACCCCCCTTAGATTTGTATTGGGAAACGTGAATGAGTTGTTTATTCCATAACCCTAGGCTCTCTTATATAGGAGAGTAGCCTATGGGTAAATTACATAAAGAGAATAACAAGAAAATAAAATTAGCAAAGAGACACAATAACTCAATATGCGTCAACACTCCCCCTCAAGATGGAGCATAGATGTCAATCATGCTCAACTTGGAAGCACACTTCTGAAATGGGCCTCGTAACAATGCCTTGGTGAATATATCTGCAGTCTGGTTCTCTGAAGTAACATGGGATGTGGCAATGAATCCTTTCTGAATCATATCACGTATGAAGTGACAATCCACCTCAATATGCTTGGTCCGTTCATGGAATGCAGGATTGTTTGCAATGAACAAAGCAGCCTGATTATCACACTCCAAGTTCATAGGAAGTGGTATATCTAAGCATAAATCTGTCAGCACCGCTTTCACCCACATCATCTCTGTAGTAGCCTGGGCCATAGCCCTATATTCGGATTCAGCACTGGATCTAGCTACCACAGTTTGCTTCTTGCTCCTCCATGAGACTAGGGCATCTCCAACATAGACGCCATACCCTGAGGTGGACTTTCTATCCTTAGGACATCCTGCATAGTCTGCATCTGCGCATGCTGAGACAGAAATCCCCTTTCCTTTCTTGAATAGCAGACCTTTACCTGGAGAAGATTTGAGATATCTAAGTATCATGTGTATTGCATCCATATGCACCTGGCGTGGCTGCTCCATGAACTGGCTCACACGGCTCACTGCAAATAATATATCTGGCCTAGTGATCGTGACATATAACAATTTGCCTACCAGTTCTCTGTATCTTCTCCTGTCAACCTCCTCTGTGTCATCATCATACAGCTTCATGCTAGGGTCCATTGGTGTCGTAGCAGGTCGACACCCTAGCATACCTGTCTCACTCAGTAGATCTGTGACATACTTCCTCTGTGACATGACTAATCCATACGGATTTCTGGCAAACTCCAGCCCCAGAAAATATCTAAGGACTCCCAGATCCTTGGTGACAAACTCGGTCCCCAGCCTTTCCTTTGCCTGCTTAATGCCCTGGTCATCATCACCTGTAATCAAGATATCGTCAACATAAACCATGATTACAACAATACCTCTTGCCGTCTTCTGTACAAACAAGGAATGATCAGCATTTGAGCGTTTGTATCCTTGTTTCTCAAAGAGGTCTGACAGCTTCTGGAACCATGCTCTGGGGCTCTGCTTAAGGCCATAGATAGCCTTATGTAATCTGCAAACCTTGGAACACTCCCCCTCAACAGCAAAACCTGGTGGCTGTTGCATGTAGACTTCCTCCTGCAGGTCGCCATACAGAAAGGCATTCTTCACATCCAGTTGATAGAGTGGCCAGTCTCTAGTAACTGCAACTGATAAGAGGATCCGCAGAGTGGAATGACGAGCCACCGGGGAGAACGTGTCAAGGTAATCTACCCCATATGTCTGTGTGAATCCCCTCACAACTAGGCGTGCCTTGTACCTGTCAATGGAGCCATCTGCATTATGTTTCACTGTAAACACCCACTTGCAACTCACCGGGTTGACAGCTGGAGGTATAGTAACCAAGCTCCATGTTCCTCTAGACTGAAGTGCCGCCATCTCTTCCTCCATTGCTAGCCGCCATCGAGAATCCTGCAAAGCCTCATGGTGGTTCCGTGGAATATCTGTAGCTGAAAGTGCCAATGCAAACGTCCTGAATGGTCCAGATAGCCTCTCAAACGACACCACTGCTGATACTGGATACTTGGCACAGCTTCTCTTCGGCTTGCGTAGAGCGATTGGAACATCTAGATCCTCTGTGGTATCACCATGCTCCTGTAATGCATCCTGCTGAGAAATGTCGTCAGATCCATCAACATTAATATGTTCATAACACCATAGGCGAGCTAGTTGACTGGTCAGGACCATGAGCTTGATTCGGCCTCCGGGTGTAATGGAATGGTAACGGGGATACTAGTGATGACGGTGGTGGTGGCGGTGGTGGTGGTGGTTGAGATGTTGGTGGCGGTTGTGATGTTGGTGGTGCCATGAATACAGTATCAGGGGATATAGGTGGTGGTTGCATGTTCCCGGAATCTGAGAAATACATGATGGATTCAAAGAATGTAACATCTGCACTGATCATATACCGCCGATGCACAGGGTCAAAACACTTGTACCCCTTTTGAGTTCTGGAGTACCCCACAAAGACACACTTGACAGCCCTAGGAGAGAGCTTGTCAGAACCGGGCGACAACTGATAGACAAATGCGACTGACCCAAACACACGAGGGGTAAGAGTGAACAGATCCTTGTCAGGATAAATAAGTGAGAAAGGAACCTGTTCATTCAAGACAGACGAGGGCATACGATTTATAAGATAACATGCAGTAAGGACTGCATCACCCCAGTAGGAATACGGAACATGACTCTGAATAAGAAGTGACCTTGTGACATCAAGTAGGTGACGGTGTTTTCTTTCTGCAACCCCATTTTGTTGAGACGTATGGGCGCAGGATGTTTGGTGAACAATTCCTTTAGAGGAGTAGTAGTTGGCTAGATTGTTGGTGCACAACTCTAAGGCATTGTCACTTCTCATAATTTTGACAGTTGTGGAAAAACATTCTGAATCTCATTTAGAAATTGAATAATAATATTTCCAGCTTCAGACTTATTTTTCATTAGAAATACCCATGATGCTCTAGAGAAATCATCCACAAATACAATATAAAACCTGTGCCCCTGATGATCGGGAACACGACTTGGACCCCAGACATCGACATGAAACAACTCAAACTTGGAGTTACTACTCCGACCCTGACTACTGGGAAAGGATGACCTGTGATGTTTTCCCAACTGACACGCCTCACACTGGATAGGTGTGTGAGAAAGACTATAAGGTAAGACAAGACGCAACTTCTGAAGCGGTAGATGACCAAAACGCAGATGCCACAGGAGAGAAGATACTTGTTCTGCGGGAGAAGCTGTGATTCCAGCAAACGGGGTCTGGTTCAGACGATAAAGGCCTCTTTGCTCATAGCCATGACCAATCACGTTGCCCGTACGGATGTCCTGAAAAATCAATGAAGATGAATAAAAAATAGCTCGACAATGGAGATCCTTCGTAATCTGACTAATTGACAACAGATTCATAGAAAAATGCGGTGCATGTAAAACATTCTTGAGCTGCATAGAAGACGTCAATCTGATCTCCCCCTGACCCGTGATAGGAGAATGCGTGCCATTGGCAATAACTACTGTCCGTCCTGGAGGAATCTGGGTGTATCCTGTAAGTAGGCTCTGGTCGCCACATAGATGATGTGTAGCGCCGGAGTCCATGATCCATGGCAGTATATCAGATCTACTACTGTGGAGTGCAAGTGGACTACCTGAAGTACTAGTAGAGGCTGAGGCGGAAGCAGCAGTATCAGTATGGTTCTCTGCAGTCGGTGCTGGACCAGATGGTGGAATAATGCCCCTGAGACGGGCAACTAGGTCATCAAATCGTTGATCCAGTGTAGCAGCAGACGGGGGCTCTATCTGCTCAGCTGCTCGTGCGGATGCAGGAAATCCATGCTTTGAGTAGCATGTATCTTCAGTATGTCCGACTCGGTGACAATATGAGCATGTTGGCCTAGCGCAGCCACCCCTTCCACGGGGAGTACGTCCACGGCCCTGTTGATGAAAACCACGGCCTCTATTGGCCGCCATGGCTGAGGGATTCTGACTCGCCGCTGCTGAAGGTACTGTGATCTTGCTCAATCTGTGAAAAGCTTCCTCCCTGAGAGGAATAGTCGAGTCCGCCAAAATCTGTGAACGTGCTGCCTCATACTCTGGATCGAGTGTAGCGAGAAACACACCCACCATCGTCGCATTCCTGTATGTTTTCTGCTGTTCTGGCGTGGCGGTAAGAGGCATGAAGCTATAAAGCTTCTCAAACATTCCTCTCAAAGATGTATAGAGAGAATGTAACGGGCGGCCGTTCTGCTTTATTGTGAATATATCATGTTGTAGTTGCAGGATCTTCGTCTCATTTTTCGCCTGAGAATATGTCGCTGGCAGGATATCCCACATGTCTTTGGCTGTGGGTTGATGTAGAATGTCATTGGCGATTTCAATAGCCAATGTGCCAGATAGCCACACCTTTGCATATGCGTCGTCGGCCTCCCATGAGGCATGAACTCCAGTCTTCTCTGCAGGCTCGGGCTCTGTGAGAATATGCTTCTTGCCTGTGGACTTCATCATACTCATGAACTGCATTGCCCTCAGTACATAGTTCGTACCATCCATCTTGACGATGGGCGCTGGACCACGAAATGCGCCCATAGATGGGATATCTGCCTTGCTTTCTGACATACTGGAGACGGAAGACTGGAGCGAATGACAATAGATAATATTTGTCTACAATGACATAGACGGGATTAGTTGCATGTGTAGACCTCAAGCAACTATCCCCATGGATCTGCGCGCGCTACGATCCTCACGCGCACAGAATTTACACGCAATATGTAACCCTCACGCGCTGGAGATGATGCGCGCGCTTGGAGATGACGCGCGCTACTGCTTCCTGTTGCGCGGTATCTCGTGCCCTAGTGCAGCAGATGCCGCAGATGCAGATGGCGCAGCAGCAGATGCCGCAGATGATGCAGCAGCGCACAGCACGGAAGGATGTCGCTCAGCGCGGGATGCGCTGTGAGCGGGAGGCGCGGGATGCGCTACTGCTTCCTGTGCGCCAGATGCGCGAGAAGCGCAAGGTGCGCGAGAGGCTTAGGCACCGGATGCGCAAGGTGCGCACGATGCGCAGGAGGCGCCCTAGACCACCGCAGATCGGAGAAGAAGAACTTGGCGGCGTCGAGAGAGAGGGAGAGAAGAGAGAGAGCCGGCGGGTGGGGATGGGGTAGGTTTAGGGTTTCGAGAACTCCGGCCTAGGACCGTCGCTCTGATACCATGTTGGGAAACGTGAATGAGTTGTTTATTCCATAGCCCTAGGCTCTCTTATATAGGAGAGTAGCCTATGGGTAAATTACATAAAGAGAATAACAAGAAAATAAAATTAGCAAAGAGACACAATAACTCAATATGCGTCAACAATTTGAATTCACAAGATCTTCTGGAAGGGTTGCAGCCAAAATTTTCAGCAGAAAGGGTGCTTACTTCGATGGAACTTGAGAGAAAAGAGAGGAAAAGAAGAGGGCTCTCGTTGGGAAGAATAGGAAAGATTCGGGAAAAGGGGATATCTATGTATGGGAGGAAGAGAAGAGGGGAGAACTTCTCGTTGGAATTGGCTAATAAGAAGGGAGGTGGAAAGAGGGAAGGTTCCTGGAACCTTCCTCCAATATTTTATTTTTATTTTTTATTGACATATGACATTTTGGCATTGACGATGTCGTTAATGACATCATCAATGACATTATTGTTCCTATATATATTATATATATTTATTTGTTTATTTATAATTGCTAGAATCCAGAAGCAGAAAAATTAAAATATTTTTTATATCTTTTAAAACTACTTTTCTCTCATTTATTCGTGGTATAAAAGTTGACCGTATTCTTGCCCCGAGCCTCGAATTTTGACGCGAAATATCTCATTTTGATCCCTCTAAACGACGATCAATATGAGTATAATATTGATATACTTTAGACCGGGCTTTGAATCCCGAACTTTTCAAGATACCTTTTGATTTGCTGTCAAATTTTGTTAAATTAAAGTGCCAAACTATCTTCGATTGACAAATGGTTGATTTCGTTGGTCTTGTTTTGTCTAATGGGATTTTAATGGTAGTCTTGGTTTGTTTTTCAATTTCCGAATTTCGTGATGCGGCTTTTCCACGACACGCATTACGATGCGATTGACTTTTGGTCGATTTGCGACAGAATGACTTTTGATTCGCGATCAATTTATCGATTTTGATTATTTTATTCTTGATTAATAATTTAATTGGATCAATCAGACCCTAATCAGGTCAAGTTCGGGTTTAATTAGATTTGGGTGTTACAGTTGATTCAAAATATCATTGGGTATCTCTGTTGTGAGGTTCCCGCAAAGATAAAGATGCACATACGCGCCATCTTGCTTCCAAGAAGCATTTGCCCCAGTCTTATCCATTGGCTCTGGATCTGTAAGGATATGCTCCTTTTTGTTGCACTGCATGAGGGTGAGAAACTACATGGACCACAAGTCATAGTTGGTCCCATCCGTCTTAACGATGGGAATTTGGCCCTTGAAGGCTTCGAATGAAAAATTATCTCCCTGTTCTCTGACATGACGGGAAAACGGATGACTAATGGAACTCAACTAGGGAGTAGACCGGTATAAACAAGTCTACACGATCATATAGAGGATTGGTTGTATGTGTAGACTCATACAACCATCCTCATCAATCTCCGTTGCTCTCTAAGATCGGAAAACATGATTTATAGGTCTGAAATCACGTTCTCCAGTCAAAATCAGAACAAATCAAATGGTAGATCGAGCCGTAGGGGTGTGCGGAGGCGGACGGGCCCGGGAATGCCCGGGGTGGGGGGCGACTTGGGTGGCCGAGGGTCCGAAGGCGGCGACCCGGGCGGTTGAAGGAACTGGGCTGGGAGGCCGAGGGGCCGAAGGTGGTGACCCGGCTGGGCGGCTGGGGGCAGCAGCCGAAGGCCCTGGGCGGCGGCGCGAGGAGGAGGTTGTGTGGTTAGGGTTAAGGTTAGGATGGGATACAGGAACTCTGGTCTAGGACCGTTGCTCGGATACCATGTAAAGGGAAAAGAATGAATTGATTAGTGAGAGGCCCGAGGGTTCCCTTATATAGGAGAGGAATCTATTGGACAAATTACAAGAAGAAGATAAAAGAAATAGAAAATGAGAAACAATAATAATGATAACAAATATCTCGACAGCGACGAGCAAATAAATACTATCTTTTCTTAGATATCATGTAGCTTGTGACTGATCAAAATGTTGCGCTTGAAGTAGATAGTTTTCCCCTCCAGAGGAAACATTTCTGGTCTGGCCTCTCTCATGAGGTCATTTCTTTCCATTTAGGGATGGTGAGGATAATGCCTATGGTTTTTTCTTGACATATTTGGCTAGAAAGATGCACCAAATTTCTGTCGTTGTAAAGCCTACTTTGATATCATTTTAGTTCTGCGAGAGCTTTGTTAGAGCTCTGGGGGAGTTGATGTAACCTGATAATTATTTACTAGTAGCAAATTTCAATGACTACTTTTAAGGACAGCAGAATCGTACGGAGGAATTGTCTGTAATCCACGTGCCTTTAACGAGAGAACGTGCTTGGATGATGAAGAGGAAGGGACACTTGATATTCCTTTTCTCGGACATTTTTCTGGAGGGAAAAAATGGTGATGCGTTGAGGAGACTCCCACCCAAAAAACCTTTATACTCACAAGATAAAGCATAAGATCACAAAGACCAACAATCCCGAAGGATCCTAGCATGTTCCAATACATTCTCAGCATAAAATCATGTTCCCTGAAAGATCACAACCTTCCTGTTAATTATATGGCCCAAATAATGGCCATCATCCATACTCTCTGCAACTAGGGATGCAAACGGACGGATACGGATACGGATATAGGTATTATCATATCCTTATTCGTTTCAAAATATGGATACAGATACGGATACGGATATCATACGGATATCAAAAATTGAATACCGTATCCTTAAATACGGATACGGATTCGGAATCGGATAATCATGATTCGGATACGGATATTTAAGAAACGGATACGGATTATCCTATAAATATTAAGTGCCTCCTCATACTTTTAATTAGAAATGATGTATTTACGAACTTGTAATTGATGGATGACTAATCCTAAATTCAATAAACGTACACTGTTACATAATAAATAAGAAAATAAATTAAAATATTGAATGAAATAAATTGAAGAGCATATAAAATTCTATGATGACGTACCTCTGTCTTCCTTCATTTGAAATATTTTTAAAATATAGATAATATTGTAACATTGTAACCAACTAATAAGATAAATGTGATATGGTATATTTCATGAAACGACGTTATGATAAATTATAAAAGTGTATTACTTTTTTTTGACATTTCATGATGAGATACAATTTCATGTCAGAGCTACATTAAGGCATGCAAAACATTTGTGAAGCTGAAATATTACTGAAAATATGGATAATATGGATATCCGTATCCGTATCTGCGAAAAATATATATATCCGTATCCGTATCCGGAAAAAATTCTATAATGGTATCCGTATCCGAATCCGTATCCGTAAAAAAATTAAAACTAGTATCCGTATCCGTATCCGCTAAAATCCGAAAATGTATATCCGTATCCGCTTAAAAGCGGATATGGTAGCGGACAGATACGGACATAGCCGTATCCGGTTGCATCCCTATCTGCAACCCAGCATCATCTTTTTACCGGTCTACATAGGTCCAGAACAAGTCCGCGCAATCAATCGAAACAATGTCCAGATCCCCCTCCTCCCAGACATGATGAGATAGACTACAGTTTTGAACAAGTGTTCCACATCCACATCATCTGCCCAACTTTGGCATGAACCGCTGATACCTTGGAGCAGACGTGCCCTCGTGGCCCCCATCTGCATGCAATCTCATCTCAGCAGTCAAAGGGAGACCTTGGCCCATAGTGGAATCTTTCATTTCCTGTGGTTCCCGTAGTCCAATGAAGCAATGCCCAGAACGAAGATCGGGATCTCATACAGGGTTGTGTAAGCTTTATCAACAGAGAAATGACCATCTGTCCAAGCCCAATGATCCAAGCCCTTAGTGGGAGTCCACACCTCAACAGAAACTCCAGAAACATCAGAAACTCATTAACCCTGAATGCCATGCCCTGTTCAATCGTCAGTCACGAAATGAAAACATCTCCCATCACCCAGCATTGGCTTGAAGAATTGTGATGCCATCGAGATAATCAACGCAACCCTTTTTAGATATTTGAGAGGCACGCACAGAACCTCCCTGCCACGAGAGATCAGATGGCACACCATAAATGGCACACAAAGTCCTCTTATTACCCTTCAATTCGTTTGGCGGGTTCCTTTTCCCCGACATTTATTTTTAGTTTGAGATTAGTAATGGGTTGAATTGATTGAGTAGTTGGATCATGCGGAAGATCCATCTGTTGTGTATAGTATGTGGTTATGTATTTAGTTGCACATCTCTTATCAAGCGAGAGAGAGAGAGTGTGTGTGTGTGTGTGTGTTATGTGAGTGAGGCCTATTTACAAGGCCATGTAGTACATGATTCACTGAGAAAAATAAGTAAAAGATCACATGTCCTCCCATGGGGTGGAGCATCCTCCTAACTGTGTCGAACCATGTTAGAGATTGGATATGAGAATGGAGGGATGCAGAGCTAGGCTCTTATGTTGTGGTCATGAGTTATGATGGAAGTCAGTTGATTACTGTTAGTGCCTTTGTCTTCATTTGGAGAGATTGGAGAGGTGAGAAATGGTGTCAGGAGACGCTTTACTTGGTGGACTGAAGCTTGCATTGGGGAGGTGCGTAGATCTATTTTTCACAATTACCCGGGGTACTGGCTTAATGATCGCTTGGTGAGGCAGTCTTGATCATGTGAATAACAAGATCAATGGAAGGGGAGATGGAATTGATTAGTTGTAGGCACGAATGGTTTTGAATTGAGAAGAGAAGTGGTAGTTACTATAGATGCTTCTGATTGGGAGGTGTATATGCGCCTTATTCATAAGATGGTATTGTTGTATGCCTTGATTTGTAGGACTACCTTTCGGTCTTGGCTCAATGATTCAATAAGTTTTTGTTGCTCTGTCCCGAGGCTCCCAAGAATTTCCAGACACTTGAAATACAAAGATGTGAAGGTTAAATCCCATTCGGAGCCCAGGGGGCAGGATTTGGGAACTCGGACTCCGGCAGATTAGTTTTGTGCTGAAACAACTACCTACAAGATGGGCAGCTTCTGACTTGTAGTTGTATTTCCATATTGCGATTTGCAAGTAAGCAGATGACACGCATTCCATCAGGAGAGTATGGAGCTTGAGTTGCGCAAGGGTCACTTTTTGCGTTTGGGTTAGATGGAAGCAACTTTATACAAGGGTTTATCGTAGAAGTAGTGGGAAAGTATCCATGTGACAATTTGGTCCCCTGGGAAGCAAAGGAATATGTCGGTTTCTAGGAGATGACATACGATATGTTGAAAATGTGGTGATGAGAGATACATCTAGGAAATTCGGGAATATTTCGTGTAGTTTGATTGTTTTTTTTGTCACACTGACTACTGGCCTCAGATTGTCATCCTTTTACTTGTCAAAGAAAAATGACACATGAATTGTAAGTCTCACCTCTCATCCATCTGTATATATTACACAAAAAGAAACCAACTTCCCTTTACTCTACGCAACAGTGGTGGAAGAAGCTTGTAAGTAGGCCAAACCGGGGTCAAAATGCGCTGATTTTAAGCAACATATCATGAATATTAATACTTCATGGATATGACAAGTAATATACCTGAGCTTTGCAGATGTACATCGGATATATGCAGTGAAACTGAAGCTATAAAGTTGGATTTGTAGCCTTAAAAAGTAGTAGATCTTCTTGAGATTGCCAGTGAAAAGTTTCTTGTGGTGCCAAGAGACGTGAGAGAATTGTTCATAAAAACAAATAACATGAGTTGCATGATTCTAGGGAAGGACGCTAGGCAGGACAGCATGGTTCTTCCGATGGACGGAGCTTGGTCCTTTTGAAGTCAGTCCTTTCTTCCATTCTAGTTCTTTTCCCTTTTATTGTTTATAACCCACTTCAATGGTATGGTGGTGGTGCAGTGTACCTACCACCCAAAAGACCAGGGTTCAAATCCCTCCTTGTGAGGGTTGTATTAGGTAACCGACAACCATTGTAAAAAATAGTTGTATTTTTCAACATGGATTTGAGCAAGAATTCATATAGCTGACCCTACTTAAAGTGGGAGAAGACTTCACCATTTTTATTGTTGTAAATAGGGTAAATTACATAAAAGGGACTGGCCTTTTCATGGATTCCCAAATCAGGGACTATTTTTTCGATTGTAATAAACAGGGGACTCGTCTTTGACTTAACGGTGAAGTCCCCAACGACGTTAATGGGTTGCCCATTTTGTGCTGAAGTTGGACGAGAATGCCCTTGGTTACCAGTCCCTTTTATGTAATTTATCCTTTTTATATTAAGAAGTGTCTCCTTATCTCCACAATTATCTCAATTTTAAAATAATGACGATACGGAATTCTAGATCCGATGAAATAAATAGACTCCGAGATGAGCAGTTGCTGGAGTCATCTCTTG
This sequence comes from Ottelia alismoides, assembly GCA_037367405.1. Classification (NCBI taxonomy): domain Eukaryota; kingdom Viridiplantae; phylum Streptophyta; class Magnoliopsida; order Alismatales; family Hydrocharitaceae; genus Ottelia; species Ottelia alismoides. The sequence goes on from JAZKJV010006211.1 coordinate 357,548, forward strand.
TTCATTCATGGCGGATGACGGCATCGCTGCGCCTCCAGGCACGCCCGCAGCCACCGAGACAGATCTTCCGGCCCCGCCAATGCAGCGACCGCCGTGCGGGGCCTGCAGGCACCTCCGTCGCAGGTGCATCCCGACGTGCGTCTTCGCGCCCCACTTCCTGTCGGAGGAGCCCGAGAAGTTCATGGTCGTCCATAAGGTCTTCGACGCCAGCAACGTCTCAAGGATCCTCACTGACATCGACCCTTTCTGGCGTTCGGAAGCCGTCTACAGCCTCATCTACGTGGTCGAGCAGCTCCTTCGCGACCCCGTCTACGGTTGCCTGCCCGCCGTCGCCTTCCTTCAGCAGCAACTCAAGCAACTCCAAGCCGAAATCCACGACGCCAAGATGAAGGTCCAGTCCATGGCTACGGCCATGGCCAAGAACCAACTGCCTGCCTACTCACCGAGCCTGTCCGTGGCCTCGACTTCCAGGCTTTTGCATCAACCACAACAGTAGCAGATCCCGACGGTGGAACAACCACAGCGAGGATATAGGCAGCCTGTAAGGGATCACCATACACAGCTGCGGCAATTAGAGGAGTTCTTCGTTGGTGGGACATTGCAACAACGAGGGCACGCGCAGTTGCCTCCTCTACAGATCCAGCAGGGGAACTTGAGGGAGCCGCAGCATGGTGCCATCAACGACTACGAGTTGCAACAGCAAAGGATCTTGGCCGAGGAGCAGTTGCGGCGGCAGATGTCAACGTCGGAGCAGTTGGGTGTGAATTACAACTACTTGCAACAGCAGCAGGAGCAGCAGCATCTGATGATCCGTCAGAATCAAGAGCAGCACCATCACCAACGTGAATCCGGTGCAACTCCTCAAATTCACAATCCCATGCGTTCTCGTGATAGATTACATTGAAGCATGCACTGTTAGCATGATGTGGATAAGAAACTAGGGTAATTGGATAAGAAAAAAGGGTAATAGGACTCGGGGGCGAAATCACAAAGCACTCTCTCACCGGAGAACAGGGTTCGCTGCGAGCCAATTGGTGATCGGCTTGTCCAAGGAATCTTAATCAAGCTTCTGGAATTGAGAAGGTTTCAGCCTCTCGAATCCGAGCTTGAAAAGGCCCTCGTCTACAATGGATGTTCTGATGGACTTGTAGATGCCGACGCATTCGCGTGCGTATCCACACGAGACCATGCACTGGACTATGGATCTGAGGTCAAGCATGACCGCCGTAGGGGGCTTCTCGACTTGTTGGATGCCCTCCCCTGCGACGACAATATCGTCGACCTCGGAGCGATAGTCGTCGTCGAAATCGGAGAAGGAGGCGGTGGAGAGGGAGGAGCGGGCGGAGGAGCAGACGGAATCCGAGTCGAGGTGATCGCGATTCGCGGCGAGGATCTAGTAGAGCTCCTTCTGGAGGCGGGCCATGGTGGTTACCATGAGGTGTTGTCCGCGGACGAGGTAGTGGTGGGAGTATTGGATGGAGGGCGATTTGGAGAAGAAGAGCATGGACTCGGGGGCATACTCGTCCAACTTCAGCACAAAATGGGCAGCCCATTAATGTCGTTGGGGACTTCACCGTTAAGTCAAAGACGAGGCCCCTGTTTGTTACAATCGAAAAAATAGTCCCTGATTTGGGAATCCATGAAAAGGTCAGTCCCTTTTATGTAATTTACCCTTGTAAATATCCATAAAGGAAGAAATGTGGGAGGATGCAATACGGGGCTATGTTCTAAATAAATAATCAAGCTTATTGGCAATGGGTTCGACGCGTGGGTAGACACCTAGTTTATGTGTGAAGACGGCTAGTTAGTGCCCACGAGGCTCTAAACCTTCACTAGTCTTGGGGATTTTTAGAGTCGGTCGTGATAATTGAACAGAATCAACAGATCCATGCATTCTACAACAATCTTTTGGGAAAGTATCCGTGTGACAATTTGGTCTCTTTGGAAGCAAAGGAATGTGTCAGTTTCTAGGAGATGACATACGACATGTTGAAAATGTGGTGATGAGAGATACATCTAGGAAATTCGAGAATATTTCGTGTAGTTTGATTGTTTTTTTTGTCACACTGACTACTGGCCTCAGATTGTCATCCTTTTACTTGTCAAAGAAAAATGACACATGAATTGTAAGTCTCACCTCTCATCCATCTGTATATATTACACAACAAAGAAACCGACTTCCCTTTACTCCACGCAACAGTGGTGGAAGAAGCTTGTAAGTAGGCCAAACTGGGGTCAAAATGCGCTGATTTTAAGCAACATATCATGAATATTAATACTTCATGGATATGACAAGTAATATACGTGAGATTTGCAGATATACATCGGATATATGCAGTGAAACTGAAGCTATAAAGTTGGATTTGTAGCCTTAAAAAGTAGTAGATCTTCTTGAGATTGCCAGTGAAGTTTCCTGTGGTGCCAAGAGACGTGAGAGAATTGTTCATAAAAACAAATAACATGAGTTGCATGATTCTAGGGAAGGACGCTAGGCATGACAGCATGGTTCTTCCGATGGACGGAGCTTGGTCCTTTTGAAGTCAGTCCTTTCTACCATTCTAGTTCTTTTCCCTTTTATTGTTTATAACCCACTTCAATGGTATGGTGGTGGTGCAATGTGCCTACCACCCAAAAGACCAGGGTTCAAATCCCTCCTTGTGAGGGTTGTATTAGGTAACCGACAACCATTGTAAAAAATAGTTGGATTTTTCAACATGGATTTGAGCAAGAATTCATATAGCTGACCCTACTTAAAGTGGGAGAAGACCACCATTTTTATTGTTGTAAATATCCAAGAAGGTAGAAATGTGGGAGGATGCAATACGGGGCTATAATCTAAATGGATAATCAAGCTTATTGGCAATGTGTTCGACGCGTGGGTAGACACCTAGTTTATGTGTGAAGACGGCAAGTTAGCGCCCACGAGGCTCTAAACCTTCACTAGTCTTGGGGATTTTTAGAGTCGGTCGTGATAATTGAACAGAATCAACAGATCCATGCATTCTACAACAATCTTTTGGGAAAGTATCTGTGTGACAATTTGGTCTCTTTGGAAGCAAAGGAATATGTCAGTTTCTAGGAGATGACATACGACATGTTGAAAATGTGGTGATGAGAGATACATCTAGGAAATTCGAGAATATTTCGTGTAGTTTGATTGTTTTTTTTGTCACACTGACTACTGGCCTCAGATTGTCATCCTTTTACTTGTCAAAGAAAAATGACACATGAATTGTAAGTCTCACCTCTCATCCATCTGTATATATTACACAACAAAGAAACCGACTTCCCTTTACTTCACGCAACAGTGGTGGAAGAAGCTTGTAAGTAGGCCAAACTGGGGTCAAAATGCGCTGATTTTAAGCAACATATCATGAATATTAATACTTCATGGATATGACAAGTAATATACCTGAGCTTTGCAGATGTACATCGGATATATGCAGCGAAACTGAAGCTATAAAGATGGATTTGTAGCCTTAAAAAGTAGTAGATCTTCTTGAGATTGCCAGTGAAGTTTGCTGTGGTGCCAAGAGATGTGAGAGAATTGTTCATAAAAACAAATAACATGAGTTGCATGATTCTAGGGAAGGACGCTAGGCAGGACAGCATGGTTCTTCCGATTGACGGAGCTTGGTCCTTTTGGAGTCAGTCCTTTCTTCCATTCTAGTTCTTTTCCCTTTTATTGTTTATAACCCACTTCAATGGTATGGTGGTGGTGCAGTGTGCCTACCACCCAAAAGACCAGGGTTCAAATCCCTCCTTGTGAGGGTTGTATTAGGTAACCGACAACCATTGTAAAAAATAGTTGGATTGTTCAACATGGATTTGAGCAAGAATTCATATAGCTGACCCTACTTAAAGTGGGAGAAGACTTCACCATTTTTATTGTTGTAAATATCCATAAAGGAAGAAATGTGGGAGGATGCAATACGGGGCTATGTTCTAAATGGATAATCAAGCTTATTGGCAATGGGTTCGACGCGTGGGTAGACACCTAGTTTATGTGTGAAGACGGCAAGTTAGCGCCCACGAGGCTCTAAACCTTCACTAGTCTTGGGGATTTTTAGAGTCGGTCGTGATAATTGAACAGAATCAACAGATCCATGCATTCTACAACAATCTTTTGGGAAAGTATCCGTGTGACAATTTGGTCTCTTTGGAAGCAAAGGAATATGTCGGTTTCTAGGAGATGACATACGACATGTTGAAAATGTGGTGATGAGAGATACATCTAGGAAATTCGAGAATATTTCGTGTAGTTTGATTGTTTTTTTTGTCACACTGACTATTGGCCTCAGATTGTCATCCTTTTACTTGTCAAAGAAAAATGACACATGAATTGTAAGTCTCACCTCTCATCCATCTGTATATATTACACAACAAAGAAACCGACTTCCCTTTACTCCACGCAACATTGGTGGAAGAAGCTTGTAAGTAGACCAAACTGGGGTTAAAATGCGCTGATTTTAAGCAACAGATCATGAATATTAATAATTCATGGATATGACAAGTAATATACCTGAGCTTTGCAGATGTACATCGGATATATGCAGTGAAACTGAAGCTATAAAGTTGGATTTGTAGCCTTAAAAAGTAGTAGATCTTCTTGAGATTGCCAGTGAAGTTTCCTGTGGTGCCAAGAAACGTGAGAGAATTGTTCGTAAAAACAAATAACATGAGTTGCATGATTCTAGGGAAGGACGCTAGGCATGACAGCATGGTTCTTCCGATGGACGGAGCTTGGTCCTTTTGAAGTCAGTCCTTTCTTCCATTCTAGTTCTTTTCCCTTTTATTGTTTATAACCCACTTCAATGGTATGGTGGTGGTGCAGTGTGCCTACCACCCAAAAGACCAGGGTTCAAATCCCTCCTTGTGAGGGTTGTATTAGGTAACCGACAACCATTGTAAAAAATAGTTGGATTTTTCAACATGGATTTGAGCAAGAATTCATATAGCTGACCCTACTTAAAGTGGGAGAAGACTTCACAATTTTTATTGTTGTAAATATCCATAAAGGAAGAAATGTGGGAGGATGCAATACGGGGCTATGTTCTAAATGGATAATCAAGCTTATTGGCAATGGGTTCGACGCGTGGGTAGACACCTAGTTTATGTGTGAAGACGGCAAGTTAGCGCCCACGAGGTTCTAAACCTTCAATAGTCTTGGGGATTTTTAGAGTCGGTCGTGATAATTGAACAGAATCAACAGATCCATGCATTCTACAACAATCTTTTGGGAAACTATCCGTGTGACAATTTGGTCTCTTTGGAAGCAAAGGAATATGTCGGTTTCTAGGAGATGACATACGACATGTTGAAAATGTGGTGATGAGAGATACATCTAGGAAATTCGGGAATATTTCGTAGTTTGATTGTTTTTTTGTCACACTGACTACTGGCCTGAGATTGTCATCCTTTTACTTGTCAAAGAAAAATGACACATGAATTGTAAGTCTCACCTCTCATCCATCTGTATATATTACACAACAAAGAAACCGACTTCCCTTTACTCCACGCAACAGTGGTGGAAGAAGCTTGTAAGTAGGTCAAACTGGGGTCAAAATGCGCTGATTTTAAGCAACATATCATGAATATTAATACTTCATGGATATGACAAGTAATATACCTGAGCTTTGCAGATGTACTTCGGATATATGCAGTGAAACTGAAGCTATAAAGTTGGATTTGTAGCCTTAAAAAGTAGTAGATCTTCTTGAGATTGCCAGTGAGGTTTCTTGTGGTGCCAAGAGACGTGAGAGAATTGTTCATAAAAACAAATAACATGAGTTGCATGATTCTAGGGAAGGACGCTAGGCAGGACAGCATGGTTCTTCCGATGGACGGAGTTTGGTCCTTTTGGAGTCAGTCCTTTCTTCCATTCTAGTTCTTTTCCCTTTTATTGTTTATAACCCACTTCAATGGTATGGTGGTGGTGCAGTGTGCCTACCACCAAAAAGAACAGGGTTCAAATCCCTCCTTGTGAGGGTTGTATTAGGTAACCGACAACCATTGTAAAAAATAGTTGGATTTTTCAACATGGATTTGAGCAAGAATTCATATAGCTGACCCTACTTAAAGTGGGAGAAGACTTCACCATTTTTATTGTTGTAAATATCAAAAAAGGTAGAAATGTGGGAGGATGCAATACGGGGCTATGTTCTAAATGGATAATCAAGCTTATTGGCAATGGGTTCGACGCGTGGGTAGACACCTAGTTTATGTGTGAAGACGGCAAGTTAGCGCCCACGAGGCTCTAAACCTTCACTAGTCTTGGGGATTTTTAGAGTCGGTCGTGATAATTGAACAGAATCAACAGATCCATGCATTCTACAACAATCTTTTGGGAAAGTATTCGTGTGACAATTTGGTCTCTTTGGAAGCAAATGAATGTGTCAGTTTCTAGGAGATGACATACGACATGTTGAAAATGTGGTGATGAGAGATACATCTAGGAAATTCGAGAATATTTCGTGTAGTTTGATTGTTTTTTTTGTCACACTGACTACTGGCCTCAGATTGTCCTCCTTTTACTTGTCAAAGAAAAATGACACATGAATTGTAAGTCTCACCTCTCATCCATCTGTATATATTACACAACAAAGAAACCGACTACCCTTTACTCCACGCAACAGTGGTGGAAGAAGCTTGTAAGTCGGCCAAACTGGGGTCAAAATGCGTTGATTTTAAGCAACATATCATGAATATTAATCCTTCATGGATATGACAAGTAATATACCTGAGCTTTGCAGATGTACATCGGATATATGCAGTGAAACTGAAGCTGTAAAGTTGGATTTGTAGCCTTAAAAAGTAGTAGATCTTCTTGAGATTGCCAGTGAAGTTTCGTGTGGTGCCAAGAGACGTGAGAGAATTGTTCATAAAAACAAATAACATGAGTTGCATAATTCTAGGGAAGGACGCTAGGCAGGACAGCATGGTTCTTCCGATGGACGGAGCTTGGTCCTTTTGAAGTCAGTCCTCTCTTCCATTCTAGTTCTTTTCCCTTTTATTGTTTATAACCCACTTCAATGGTATGGTGGTGGTGCAGTGTGCCTACCACCCAAAAGAACAGGGTTCAAATCCCTCCTTGTGAGGGTTGTATTAGGTAACCGACAACCATTGTAAAAAATAGTTGGATTGTTCAACATGGATTTGAGCAAGAATTCATATAGCTGACCCTACTTAAAGTGGGAGAAGACTTCACCATTTTTATTGTTGTAAATATCCATAAAGGAAGAAATGTGGGAGGATGCAATACGGGGCTATGTTCTAAATAAATAATCAAGCTTATTGGCAATGGGTTTGACGCGTGGGTAGACACCTAGTTTATTTGTGAAGACGGCAAGTTAGCGCCCACGAGGCTCTAAACCTTCACTAGTCTTGGGGATTTTTAGAGTCGGTTGTAATAATTGAACAGAATCAACAAATCCATGCATTCTACAACAATCTTTTGGGAAAGTATTCGTGTGACAATTTGGTCTCTTTGGAAGCAAAGGAATATGTCGGTTTCTAGGAGATGACATACGACATGTTGAAAATGTGGTGATGAGAGATACATCTAGGAAATTCGGGAATATTTCGTGTAGTTTGATTGTTTTTTTTGTCACACTGACTACTGGCCTCAGATTGTCATCCTTTTACTTGTCAAAGAAAAATGACACATGAATTGTAAGTCTCACCTCTCATCCATCTGTATATATTACACAACAAAGAAACCGACTTCCCTTTACTCCACGCAACAGTGGTGGAAGACGCTTGTAAGTAGGCCAAACTGGGGTCAAAATGCGTTGATTTTAAGCAACATATCATGAATATTAATACTTCATGGATATGACAAGTAATATACCTGAGCTTTGCAGATGTACATCGGATATATGCAGTGAAACTGAAGCTATAAAGTTGGATTTGTAGCCTTAAAAAGTAGTAGATCTTCTTGAGATTGCCAGTGAAGTTTCCTGTGGTGCCAAGAGACGTGAGAGAATTGTTCATAAAAACAAATAACATGAGTTGCATGAGTCTAGGGAAGGACGCTAGGCAGGACAGCATGGTTCTTCCGATGGACAGAGCTTGGTCCTTTTGAAGTCAGTCCTTTCTTCCATTCTAGTTCTTTTCCCTTTTATTGTTTATAACCCACTTCAATGGTATGGTGGTGGTGCAGTGTGCCTACCACCTAAAAGACCAGGGTTCAAATCCATCCTTGTGAGGGTTGTATTAGGTAATCGACAACCATTGTAAAAAATAGTTGGATTTTTCAACATGGATTTGAGCAAGAATTCATATAGTTGACCCTACTTAAAGTGGGAGAAGACTTCACCATTTTTATTGTTGTAAATATCCATAAAGGAAGAAATGTGGGAGGATGCAATACGGGGTTATGTTCTAAATGGATAATCAAGCTTATTGGCAATGGGTTCGACGCGTGGGTAGACACCTAGTTTATGTGTGAAGACGGCAAGTTAGCGCCCACGAGGCTCTAAACCTTCACTAGTCTTGGGGATTTTTAGAGTCGATCGTGATAATTGAACAGAATCAACAGATCCATGCATTCTACAACAATCTTTTGGGAAAGTATCCGTGTGACAATTTGGTCTCTTTGGAAGCAAAGGAATATGTCGGTTTCTAGGAGATGACATACGACATGTTGAAAATGTGGTGATGAGAGATACATTTAGGAAATTCGGGAATATTTCGTATAGTTTGATTGTTTTTTTTGTCACACTGACTACTGGCCTCAGATTGTCATCCTTTTGCTTGTCAAAGAGAAATGACACATGAATTGTAAGTCTCACCTCTCATCCATCTGTATATATTACACAACAAAGAAACCGACTTCCCTTTTCTCCACGCAACAGTGGTGGAGGAAGCTTGTAAGTAGGCCAAACTGGGGTCAAAATACGTTGATTTTAAGCAACATATCATGAATATTAATACTTCATGGATATCACAAGTAATATACCTGAGTTTTGCAGATGTACATCGGATATATGCAGTGAAACTGAAGCTATAAAGTTGCCAATGACATCCTGGATAACTCAGATCCCTCCTGGTCGGACAGTCGGTTTGGCTATCTGGCACGTTGGCAATAGAGATTGCCAATGACATCCTCCATCAACCCACAACGAAGGAAATGTGGGACATTCTGGCAGCTACATATTCCCAGGCGAAGAACGAGACAAAGATTCTGCAACTCCAGCATGATATCTTCACCATCAAGCAGAATAGTCGCCCCCTACATTCCCTCTATACATCATTAAGAGGGATGTTCGAGAAGCTCTATAGCTTCATGCCCCTGACAGCCACGCCAGAACAGCAGAAGACATACAGGAACGCGACTATGGTGGGCGTGTTTCTAGCTGCACTTGATCCTGAGTACGAGGCGGCACGATCACAGATTTTGGCCGGCTCTACTATCCCTCCCATGGAGGAAGCCTTCCATAGACTGAGTCGGATTACAGTTCCTTCAACAGCTGCGAGTCAGAATTCTTCAGTCATGGAAGCAAACAGAGGTCGCGGATTTCATCACCTGGGCCGTGGATGTGGACCCCGTGGAAGGGGCGGCCGCACTAGGCCGACATGCACCTATTGTCACCGTGTCGGACACAATGAAGATACATGCTATTCAAAGCACGGATTTCCTGCATCCGCACGAGCTGCTGAGCAGATAGAGCCCCCGTCTGCTGCTACTCTAGATCAACGGTTCGATGATCTAGTTGCCCGTCTGAGGGGCATTATTCCACCATCTAGTCCAGCACCAACTAGAGAGAGTCATTCTGATGTTGCCGCTTCGGCCTCTGCTTCTACTAGTGTTTCAGGTAGTATACTTGCATTCCACAGTAGTAGATCAGATACTTTACCATGGATTATGGACTCGGGCGCTACACATCATCTATGTGGCGACCAGAGTCTGCTTTCAGGATACACTCAGATCCCCTCCAGGTCGGACAGTCGTGATTGCCAATGGATTCATTCCCCCATCACTAGTCAGGGGGAGGTTCGATTGACATCCTCTATGCAGCTCAAGAATGTGCTACATGCACCTGATTTTTCAATGAATTTATTGTCAATTAGTCAGATTACGAAGGATCTACATTGTCGGGCAATTTTTGATCCATCTTCTTTGATTTTTCAGGACATCCATACGGGCAACGTGATTGGTCGTGGCTATGAGCAAGGAGGCCTATACCGCCTGAATCAGACTCCTTTTGCTGGATCCTCATCCTCTTCTGGACAAGTATCAACCTTATTATGGCATCTGCGTTTTGGTCATTTACCGCTTCAGAAGTTGCGTCAAGTTTTACCCTATGGTCTCCCTCACACACCTATTCAGTGTGAGGCATGTCAGTTGGGAAAGCATCACAGGTTGTCCTTTCCCAGTCGTCCAGGTCGGAGTAGTACCTCCAAGTTTGAGTTATTTCATATTGATGTCTGGGGTCCGAGTTGTGTACCCGATCATCAGGGACACAGATTTTATATAGTATTTGTGGATGATTTCTCTAGAGTGTCATGGGTGTTTCTGATGAAAAATAAATCTGAAGCAGGAAATATCATTATCCATTTTCTGAATGAAATACAAAATGTTTTTTCTACATCTGTGAAGCTTGTGAGAAGTGATAATGCTTTAGAGTTGGGCACCAATATTCTTGCCAATTACTACTCCTCAAAAGGGATTATTCACCAAACATCTTGTGCTCATACATCTCAACAGAATGGGATTGCTGAAAGAAAACACCGTCACCTTCTTGATGTCACAAGATCACTACTGATACAGAGTCATGTTCCCTATTCCTACTGGGGTGATGCAGTTCTCACTACATGTTACCTAATCAACCGTATGCCTTCGTCTGTCTTGAATGAACAGATTCCGTTTTCACTTATCCATCCTGACAAGGATCTGTTCACTCTTAGGGCTCGTTTGGTTGCAGGGTTAGGCAGGGTTGGCTTGGTCCAACTCGGGTTGGCCCTGCAACCAAACAGGGTTCTCCTCCTCACAGTTTACTATTCACAGGGGTACCCCTGCCCAACCCAACCCTGTCCAACCCTGCAACCAAACGGACCCTTACTCCTCGTGTGTTTGGATCGGTTGCTTTTGTACATCAGTTGTCGCCGGGTACTGACAAGCTCTCTCCTAGGGCTGTCAAGTGTGTCTTTGTTGGGTACTCCAGAACTCAAAAGGGGTACAAGTGCTTTGATCCTCTACATCGGCGGTATATGATCAGTGCAGATGTTACATTTTTTGAATTGTTATGTATTTTTCAGCATCAGGAGACAAGCAGCTCCCACCTATACCTCCTGATGCCATATACATGACACCACCACTACCTCAGATGCCATCATCACTGTTAGCCCCCGAGGATCCGGGTACCCGTTTACGCGCATTTCGCAATAATTCATTCACATTTGATCGCACTTGTCGCAGAAAAACAGGGAAATTTTTTTTCGCGTAACTATGACATTCATTCTCAACACATGACCACAAGTAAAAGAGACAATATGGCACCAAAATTCTTTTCATTAATATCCATATTAGTTTTCAACATGTACAAGGATCTTCCAATTTACAACATATATCCCAAAGTGTGATACAAAAGAGATAACATTTACATCACTATCTGAACAAAAACTGAGACAAAGTAATTCATACCATCGGGTATAAACTCTGTCTCCAGGAAGCATGTATAGCTACTGAACTGCAGGCTGTTTGCCTGCCAAACATGTTAGGAAAGAAAACGCGTCAGCGGTTGCTGGTACCTCCCAAAAACTTATATAAAATAACAGGCATTTATTATTTACAAAAGAAAGCAAGTAGAGAGGCAAGAACAACTCAAATTAAACTTTATTTCTACTTTGCAATGAAAAAGGTTTTTCAGGCTACTTGTAAGCATCTCAAATGTTTGTCCCATACCTCAGCATTTCCCACATGTGACATATTTTATAGTACTTGAGTATTCATGAGTATCTGAGTATAAGCACATATCTATTCAGAGATCACGTTGCTGAGTGATAATGGAAAAGTTATGATTGGAAAGATCTATTAATTTATTTAAATCATTGGGTAGAGAGAATGGTCATTTCCTACTAACCCTAACTTTTGATCGTAACTTCTCAACTCTTAATTTCAATGTTTCAGATATAACTCCAGATGGTGTAGATGCAGATATGGATGATCTAGATGTAGAATCGCCATGTCTGTTGGCGAAGTAACTCAAGCGGTGAAGAAGCCTACAAATGGCTCTTCCGTCTCGCCCTCTAATTGGAAGCGCGGTCCAATAGAGGGATAGGTCTACTCCCCAACTACGCCACTGAGACGGGTGAGAGAGACTCCCTAGAAAAGTCGCTCTAGAAAAACAGCTCGACTAGTACGGGCAACCGAGCTCGTACGTAAAGCTGAAAAAAACCAGGATCCCCCGCCTGGGTATCCTAAAAGACAGGGTCAGCGGAACCGGTCTAAAGTCGGGATCCCAACGAGGCGTAAAAACACTGCAAGCTCGCGTAAAACCGAAAAGGGACTGGGATCCTAGACCCGCGCACTTGGCGGCCGCTGCCCAAACTGGGCTTCCTATCTCCCGCCCAGCTGAGGGTCACCGCGCCCTCGCATAGTCAGGTATGAAAGTTACCATGACCAGCATGAATATTGATTGTCATTAATTCTTATTATCTTCATTTGATCATTGATCCCCAACAATTTCACTTAATCACTGATTTCCATTATTTTCTCTTGTTGGTGTATATAAAACATATAGAATCGAGATCGTTAGATGATTAAGATCTCGTATAAGGTATCCAGGAAGGGTTTACCCTGGAAGTTGTTAAGACCTATGTAATGGATATCAAGTGAATGATCAATGTAGTGAGAGAGATTAACGATTTTATTGGGAATATAGTATCATTATATAAAATTCTGATCCCGGTAGGGAATGAGGTCTAAGTAATAAAGTAGATAATTAAATTTCCAGTAATTACTTAAATCTTGAATCCAACCGTAGCAAAGTATATACGGTAACCATATGTATATATATGTGTATATATACTTGTCTTTTTATACAAATAACATTTTATTTTCTAACTAAATTATTATACATATATATATACACTTTTACACATCAACTTAAACACCATAGAACTCAATCCTATTCAGATCCACTTTCAGTAATTCAATATTTCAAAGATATAATTTCAATTCTTTTAAATCTCAATTTCAAACTTAACAGTAACAGTGAACTGATTGGTAAAAAATTTAAGAATTTAGTACATATAGATAGTTAATAACCTATACAACATGAGATATGCAATTTGTTTGAATATATAATTAGTATTCAATTCTTCTTTGATGCAACTAATTCATTCTATCCAAGAATGACAGTGATGTGCTACTTCACAGATCATGTATGCCAACATTAGTTCATTCGTATTACCCAAAAAGACCAGGAAATAGCCTCCAAGATTATTCAAGCACAAGTATTAGGTACTGCAGCCATTGATTTTAATTACAATGTGATAATGTTAATAATGGTGCAGAGTGACATTGAAGGTGAAGATCAAACTCTCAAAATGCTCTATCTCTAATAAGAGCAACCATCTTCACGACTTGGTTTATTCAAAGACACAAAACCCAGATCTTTTCATGAGCTGTATCAAGGTCTCAAATAATCCATAATTATAAGCAACAACATTTTTTTTGCATTTTTAAATATAACGTGCAACAGAACTGTTAGAGTATATGGTAGTGCGCCCATTTAGTTGTAGCAGGGTAAATGGATCATGGAGAAGATCCATTTACCCCATCCTGTGTTTAGTCCCATACCGCCCAGTGGTGGGAGTTGGAGGCTCTGGGAAGGCTATATAAGGAGCCCCAGACCTCCTATACTCATTGAGAAAGTCAATAGACAAACACGCCCCGTTGAGGGCTTCTCCCGTGGTTTCATCCCGCTCCTCACAGAGTAGGGTTCCACGTTAAAATCCTGCGTTCTTTCTTTGTTCTTATTCTTTATTCCATGTTTTGCTTCCGCTTTCATATTTTATAACATGGTATAGGAGCGGGTTCAATTCTCGAGGAATCATGTTTTTTAGTCGAGTTTCGATTCAATTATTGTCCGTGGATTTGTTCGCGGAGAATGTTCAAATTTTGATTGAAGTATAAGGGTTCATTCCGAACCCTAGTTCTCCACGGGTTGCTGCTTCTGTCCAGATTGGCAGGGCTGGATCTCCAGCCACCTAGCTTCGCCTGCGATGATCCTTCGGGTCGAATATCCAACTGATCTAGACGGCTGGGACACGCATCTTGAGGCTCTCCTGATCTCCAGGCAGAGCTGTGACATATGGCGGCCAAATTTCATATGAATTTTTTTTCAAAGTTCCAGACACAGGAGGCGCAACAATCGTCGGATCTTCTTGCCCCCACAGACGGAGCTCTTCCATCGCACCACCATAGCCCAGGCGGTGCCTCTTCTCCAGGCGGCGCACCTTGAACCTCCAGGCGGCGCGATATCCCCGTTGCCTCCAGGCGATGCACGACGAGGTACCCTCCACCTTGCGAGCGACCCCGGCGGCACCCTCCTTACCCCCTTGGCGTGCTGCACCACATCAGATTTCCTCGCGACTTCTGGCGGCGCATCCCAACTTTGCGCAACCCCTCGAGCGTCGAAATCTCAGCCAAGTCGCGCATCAACGCAAAACCCGACCCCCTGCGCACATAGCCCCTCCTCTCTCTCGCGCGCACGCAATCCCTAGTAGGCGGCGGCGCTCCACGAGGCGTACAATCCAGCACGTCACTCCCATCTCCTCCAGACGAATGCATACTCCAGACCATGCACTATCATGGGCGGCGGCAGTATTTTCCAGAGAAGCGTTCCCAAGGGGAACCCTAACGTTTCTTTTATAAGAGCCCCCTGCACCTTTCTTTTATAAAAAAAGGGGGGATGTATTGTAATTTCCAAATGGGCCGATGCTTCATCCGAAGAAAAAAAAAGAGAGGGGGGTAGGACGGTTATTAAAAAAAATCATGAAAGAAGCCCACTGTTTGGGCTTGAGAGAGTTTTTTAAAAAAATGGCAGCCAGAAAAAAAATTGACAGGCTGAAAAAAAAAGAGTGATGGCTATTAAAAAAAAGAGGAATAGCCAGAAAAATTGCAAGAAAAGCTGAAAAAAAAGAATTGAATGGCTTAAAAAAAATTGACGGCTTAAAAAAACGAAAAGCCGCGAGAAATTTTTGAGAATGCACATGTTTTTCCTCATTTTAGTGTCTTCTCCCAACTTTGTCGATGTCTTCATTCCGACCAGTATGGGAGAAAGGGGGAGTATATGTAGAGTTACAGGTCTTGTATTCCAGATCCAGATTTCAGATGCCAGTCTCCAGACCAGCCAGATGATCAGACTATACAGTTCGGTTTCAGACTCGACGATTGTCTTCTGAGTCCAGTTTCAAACACGCACAAGTGTGCGATCATTGTCAGATGAGCATATGTTGCCATCATCAGTTCGAGGTCCCCATCATTCTTGTTGTTGTCAGGCCAGAGTTTTCATGTGAGCCATAGGGACTCCAGAGCAGAGGACCATTCCCTATGCCATTGAGGGCAAGGGTTTTCATGTGGTATCATAGGTACACCAGAGCAGTGCACCATTCTCTGAGCCAAATGGGAGAGACCCAGTTCTCCGACGAGGAGACTTCAGGCGCAGTTCAGACTCGATGGTCAGATTCCGAGTCTTCAGTTGATTCACACTCCAGCCCGTTCGTCCTCCTCACCTGCACGGCATGAGAAGCAACGTCCTCGACTGCAGCAATGTGCGCGTTGGGTTGATATTGTTCGTAGTGTCCTGTAGCGTTGAGTTGAGTTTCTGTCTGTTTGTCCAAACTGAGCTTTGCATGCTCCAGCTTGAGGGGGAGTGTTAGAGTATATGGTAGTGCGCCCATTTAGTTGTAGCAGGGTAAATGGATCATGGAGAAGATCCATTTACCCCATCCTGTGTTTAGTCCCATACCGCCCAGTGGTGGGAGTTGGAGGCTCTGGGAAGGCTATATAAGGAGCCCCAGACCTCCTATACTCATTGAGAAAGTCAATAGACAAACACGCCCCGTTGAGGGCTTCTCCCGTGGTTTCATCCCGCTCCTCACGGAGTAGGGTTCCACGTTAAAATCCCGCGTTCTTTCTTTGTTCTTATTCTTTATTCTATGTTTTGCTTCCGCTTTCATATTTTATAACAAGAACCAATTAGATGACAGTACCTCTTATGGAACTCAATAATAGAAAATTAGATCCTTTGTATGATTTGGTTTTGTCATCTATTTTACTTTGTCCTTCATATTTTTTTTTCTTGTTGGATGTTATATAAATTTTTACTACTATTTGTTACCTTCCTAAAAAGGCCCATATTTCGATATTCTATTACTGTTTACAAAACTAGTGCTATCAAAAACATATTTGGGTTTATTAGTGACATCGGATATATCCCCAGACTGAATAAACAGATCCAATCAGTATTAGTAGAAAAGGCCATAAATTTCCAGGATATTGACATGGACAGCTCAAGATCGGTTCCAAATTCATGGTTCCAGATTTTGTACAGATAAATTCCATAGTTAAAGAGCATGCCAAGATACATAGCATGTTGCAGAAATCCCTAAGGAGTAAATAAAAAACAAAAAGAAAGTTCTTGATTGTGCATGCATGGCAGCAAGGGATGGGAAAGAAGGTACCTTTTCAGATCCTCGAAATGGAGATCAAGGCTTGCATGCAGTGGAAATTGGTTGAATCAGAGGCTCCAACTGCAGATTGAGAGCAGTTCCAGGGGAGAAATTTGTTGGAGAATGCAACAGCAACTGCCTCTTGTGGTTGACAGTCGTTGGAGGAGGCAGTAACCCAACCGATGTGGATGCAACAGCAGTTGTGGTTGCTGATGAAGGCCTGGACAGCAGCAGAAAAGGAGAAGGGGATTCCCTTTTTGACGGAAATTGGAGAGAAGAAATAGGAAGGAATGTTACGGCTGTGTTTAGAAGAACTTGGGTGTTGTATATAAGGGTAGGAGGCTCTTAGTTGTTGGCCAAATGGAAGAGAAAAGAGGTCCAAGTGGAAAAAGATTGGAGGGCAAGTGGTGGCTAAGAAAGAGAAACAAAAAGAAGAAATAAAAAAAACAAAAACCAACGGCGACTTTGTGTATTGTTACAGAATTTAATTATATATAAATAAATTCAAAAGTCTCTTTATTTGATATACCTAAAAATCTACCGTACGCGCACCTCGGGCTTCTGTTTTCGACGCGAAGTATCTCGATTTGATCGTCTCGGAACGACGATCAATTTGAGTATAATGTTGATATACTTTCGATCGGGTTTTGAATACCCGAAATTTTCGGATACGGTTTTTGTTTAAGATTAAATATTGTGAATTTAAAATATCAAATGGCGTCCGATTGACGAACGGTCGATTCCGTTGGTTTTGTATCGTCGAATCGGATCTAATGACGGTCTCGATTCGTTTCGCGGTTTCCGAATCTGCGTCGTGACTTTTTCGCGGCACGCATTACAATGCGACCGATTTTTGATCAATTTTGCCCGAACGACTTTTGATTCACGATCAATTGATCGTTTTAGGTTATCTAATGTTGTCAGATAACTTTATCGGGTTATTCGGACTCTAATCGGGTTGGGTTCGGTTTGATTTAAAAGCGGATGTTACAAATATAAAAACCTCAAAGGGAGTCTCGTCCTCGAGACTCGAGTTAAGGTCATTAGGTATCTTGTTTAAATTCTATATGGTCATAAAAACCTCAAAGGGTTTTGAACCCATAAAAACCTCAAAAGGTTTTTAACCCATTAAAACCTCAAAGAGAAAACAAGTCATATATTTTAACATATATCAAATTACAAAAGCTTGTTTTGTTGATTACATCAGAATAGCTGCGGGTATCGTGCCCGCATGTCGGCTTCAGTCTCCCATGTCGCTTCCTTGACGCCGTGTCGGTGCCACAAAACCTTGACCAATGAAATCTCTTTGCTGCGAAGCTTCTTCACGGCACGGTCAAGTATCTGGACAGACTTCTCCTCATAAGTCAGATCCGGCTCTACATCGAGATTCTCGTAACTGATAATGTGGCGAGGGTCATGGACATACTTCCTCAGATTGGATATGTGGAAAACATCATGAATAGCTGAAAGATGTGGAGGAAGGGCTACTCGGTATGCCACTTTCCCCACTCTAGCTAGAATCTCAAAAGGTCCAACATATCGCGGCGCCAACTTGCCACGAACACCGAATCTCTGCACTCCCTTCATGGGAGATACTCGTAAAAATACCCAATCTCCAACCTATAATCGATAGGAGTATCATTAATATGAGATTAATTTGGACATATATATATGTCATAGATGAAGAAGAAATAATTAGGTTACCTGGAACTCTAAGTCTCTCCTTCGACGATCCGCATAGCTCTTCTAGCGGCTTTGTGCCGTCAGAAGCCTCCGTCTCACAAGATCAACAGCTCTCGCAGTCTCCTCCAAGAGATCTACGGAGTAGAGAGTATGGTCACCTACCTCCCGCCAACTGAGAGGTGTAAGACATCTCCGCCCGTATAGGGCTTCGAATGGTGTCATGCCAATACTGGAGTGATAGCTGTTGTTGTACGTGAATTCCACTAACGGCAGATGGTCCCTCCAGGACCCTTTCCACTCCAAAGTGCATGCGCGAAGTAGGTCCTCAAGCGTCTGAATGGTGCGCTCACTCTGCCCATCTGTCTGCGGATGATATGCAGAACTCATCCTCAGCTCTGTCTGTAGTGCTGACATAAACTGGTGCCAATAATGAGATGTGAATCTCGAATCCCGGTCAGACACCACCTCTCGTGGTATACCATGCAGCCTGATAATGTTCTGCACATAGAGTTTGGCCAACCTAGACGGAGTGTAAGTCGTGTTGACAGGTATGAAATGGGCTGACTTGGTCAACCTATCAACAACGACCCATATGGAATCATGGCCACCTTGTGTCTTTGGCAGACCTGTGACAAAATCCATAGAAATGCTCTCCCACTTCCACTCGGGAATGGGGAGAGACTGTAGTAATCCTGGCGGTCTCTTGTGTTCAGCCTTGACCATCTGACAGGTCATGCATCTGCTAACATGTAGCGCCACATCGCGCTTCATTCCATCCCACCAGAAATGTCGACGCAGATCACGGTACATCTTCGTACTGCCTGGATGGATAGATAACCGTGAATTGTGTGCCTCATCTAGAATGTCTCTGCGAAGCTGCTCATCATTGGGTACAACTACCCGTCCTGCCTTCCATAAAATAGACTCCATCACAACAAAGTCATCAAATTCGTCCTTGACGGCGCGCATGTATCTATCTTGGATCCAAGGATCGGTCTTCTGGCCTTCTACAATACGATCCCAAAGGCTGTTGTATCGAGGAGGCACGGCGGTAGAAATGGATGCGCTCTCCTGAGGATGCCAATCTGTCAAAGATGCAAGCATATCCCATGTATATAACCAGTTCGCCGTACCATCAGCATGCGCTCTCCTGCTAAGTGCATCAGCCACCACGTTTCCCTTACCGGGATGGTAAGAGATCGTGCAATCATAATCCTTCAGCAGCTCGAGCCATCTGCGCTGTCTCATGTTCGACTCCTTCTGATCAAAGATGTACTTTAGGCTCTTGTGATCTGTGAAAATCTCGAAATTCACCCCATATAGATAGTGACGCCAGATCTTCAAGGCGAAGACAACTGCCGCCAACTCCAAGTCATGTGTGGGGTAGTTCCGCTCGTGCGGTCTCAACTGCCGTGATGCGTAAGCAATCACCTGTCCTCTCTGCATCAACACTGCTCCTAGACCTTCTCCAGATGCATCTGTGTAGACTGCATAGTCCTGAGTGCCTGAAGGAAGAGCAAGAATAGGCGCTGTGGTCAACCTCTCCTTCAGTGTCTGGAAGGCCTGCTCACATGAATCGTCCCAAATGAATGGAACTCCCTTCTGCGTCAGTCGTGTCAGAGGACGAACGATGCGGGAAAATCCGTTGACAAAGCGTCTGTAATAGCCCGCTAGTCCGAGGAAGCTCCGAATCTGTGTAACTTTCTTGGGTTGCTCCCAAGACATGACTGCCTCAATCTTGGCAGGATCAACCGCGATACCTGCCCCAGAAATGATATGCCCGAGAAACGAGACCTGGGATAACCAGAACTCACACTTGCTCAACTTGGCATATAGCTTGTGCTCTCGTAATGTATCTAAGACGATCCGTAGATCATTCGCATGATCCCATTCATTTCGTGAATAGATGAGCACATCATCGATAAACACCACTACAAACTTGTCCAAGTATGGACGGAAGATACGGTTCATCATATCCATGAAAGCCGCAGGTGCATTGGTGAGCCCAAACGGCATCACCACAAACTCGTAGTGTCCATATCGAGTCTTGAAGGCTGTCTTCGGAATGTCCGACTCGCGAATCCTCAGCTGATGGTAGCCTGAGCGAAGATCGATCTTCGAGAAAACCGAAGATCCCTGGAGTTGGTCGAACAAATCATCAATGCGCGGCAAGGGATAACGGTTTTTCACCGTTCTCTTGTTCAGCTGCCTGTAATCGATGCATAACCTCATGGATCCATCCTTCTTCTTGACAAATAGAACTGGAGCACCCCAAGGTGAAGTGCTCGGCCTCACGAATCCCAAATCAAGCAACTCCTGCAACTGCACCTTCAGCTCCCTCAACTCGGCTGGTGCCATACGATAAGGTGCCATAGAGATCGGCTGTGTATCTGGCAACAATGTGATCTCGAACTCGATCTCTCTCTCAGGAGGTAATCCTGGTAGCTCATCAGGGAACACATCTGGATATTCAGATACCACTCTGATGTCCTGTATCATCGGCTCCTGATCAGATATCTCCCGAACAAATGCAAGGTATGAATCGCAACCCTGATCAACAAGTCGTTGTGCTCGCAACACTGAAATGTACTCCATAGTGGAGTCATGTATAGCACCCTCAAAGGTGAATTCCGGTAAATCAGGAATTCTAAAGACAACTGTCTTCCTAAAACAATCAACTAGTGCATGATGAGTAGATAGCCAATCCATGCCCAAAATCAAGTCGAACTCGTCGAGCTGCAGAAGTAAACAATCTGCGATCATCTCGTGACCGCCAATCAGTACGGGCAAGTGCCTGACTATCAGGGATATGACAAACAACTGGCCACCTGGCCCTCGGATGTGATATGGAGACGATAGCGTCTCTGCAACTCTACCTAAAGATGCAAGCAACCTCGAAGCAAGAAAAGAGTGTGTCGCGCCGGAATCGAATAAAACATGGAAAGGTCGGCCCAAGACTGAGACCATACCTTTCACTACAGTAGCGGCTGAACGTGCCTGCTCCTCAGTAATTGCATGTATCTGCCCCTGTCTGGCTGGTGCGGCACTGGAACCTGCCACACTCTGCGTCTGTCGCTGCTGCGGTCGCCTGAAGTTGGAGTTCCTGCCACGGAAACTCCTTGAACGTTGTGTCGGAGGCGTGACTGTGAAGGCTGTGGCTGAGGCTCGCCAGAAGCCTGTGGGCACTGTGCTCGGTAATGTCCCCACTCGTGACATCGGTAACACCGGACTGGTCGAGTAGATGGAGTAGCTGTGTCCGTGCTCCGAGCTGGTCCTGCAGGTGGTCTATCTGCTCGCTGCGACCCAGATGGTCGAGCGGACTCTGTGCCACGTCCGGCAAGTGCTCCTCCTAAGGTAGTCGATGGAGAAGAACGAGCACTGCCAGAGAATGTCGAACCTGTAGGTCGGAACCGCCTGGCTGACCTCTGCTGTTGAAACGGTCGACGTATCGGTCTAAAAGATCGTCGCGGTCTACGCGGTGCTCCAGACGGAGCTCCCGTAACGTCTCCCTCTAATGTCCTCGAACTTCTCCGCAGCATCGGTAGCCTCAGAGATAGAAGTGATGTGTAGTCCAGCCAGCTTCTCCTGTACTTCCTCTCGCATGCCACCAATGAACTTTTCCAGATTCTCTTCTGGAAATGCGCCAGCTGTTCGTGTATGTCGTGACAACTCTGTATATCTGATAAAATAATCCATGGCTGTCATCTGTCCCTGACGAAGCTCTGCAAACAGTCGGCGCTGAGACTCCTTCCACTTCGCAGAAAAGAAGTGGGCTCTGAACCTCGTCGCAAAATCGTTCCAAGTAGGCTCTCGTCCTAACTCGGACACTACGGCCTCCCACATCGCTCGGCGAAGTCTCTCAGGGAATACTCTATGAAAGATAGCCACGTGTTTCGTGGCGCATGAATCGCCCTGAGCACCTTTATTACTCTCTTCAGCCACTGCTCAACATCATCGGGTGGACCTGTGCCCTCGAACAAGGGTATGTTTGCCCGCTGATAAGAAGTGAAGACCGACTGGTGCCTGTGAATGGTTGAATACTCGTGTGCATCCTCGTCTGCAAAGTCAACAGGGTCCTGCTCCCTGTCTAAGTCTGTATCCTCCTCAGCTCCATGCTCTGGAATGTCCTCTAGTGGATCGTCAGGATGAGGCTGCTCCACCTCAACGGACTGGTGCTGGTCCCGTCGTATCCCATCCTGGGATGGATAGTACGTGAAATCTGACAGGTCCTCAAATCTCATCTCCATGTACGTCTGCCTGTCGGCAATCTCAGTCTGCTGGGCCAATATCTGCTCCTGCTGGCCTCTCATAGCAGCCTGCTGCTGCTGAAGATCGGTAAGTGCGCTCAGTATGCGTGCCAGCTGATCAGAAGTATCCTGACCTGGTCGAGATGCCATGGCTCTGCATGAGAACCATAATTAGTCATAAGGATGCCCTAGACAGATATTTATCATAAATGCCTTTCTCTTCTTGGGATATAAGATGAAAATTAATGAAATTGGTGACATCTGTGGTTATTGAATATGAATGTCATATTTCCCTTCTCGAACTCACGACAAGTCGGTAGACTGTCGCTATTCGAGAACTTAATGCGATCGGAATTGTAATACCGCGAATGTGCGTATCGGGGTACCACTGCTCTGATACCAAATGTTAGCCCCCGAGGATCCGGGTACCCGTTTACGCGCATTTCGCAATAATTCATTCACATTTGATCGCACTTGTCGCAGAAAAACAGGGAAAAAAATTTTTCGCGTAACTATGACATTCATTCTCAACACATGACCACAAGTAAAAGAGACAATATGGCACCAAAATTCTTTTCATTAATATTCATATTAGTTTTCAACATGTACAAGGATCTTCCAATTTACAACATATATCCCAAAGTGTGATACAAAAGAGATAACATTTACATCACTATCTGAACAAAAATTGAGACAAAGTAATTCATACCGTCGGGTATAAACTCTGTCTCCAGGAAGCATGTATAGCTACTGAGCTGCAGGCTGTTTGCCTGCTAAACATGTTTGGAAAGAAAAGGCGTCAGCGGTTGCTGGTACCTCCCAAAAACTTATATAAAATAACAGGCATTTATTATTTACAAAAGAAAGCAAGTAGAGAGGCAAGAACAACTCAAATTAAACTTTATTTCTACTTTGCAATGAAAAAGGTTTTTCAGGCTACTTGTAAGCATCTCAAATGTTTGTCCCATACCCCAGCATTTCCCACATGTGACATATTTTATAGTACTTGAGTATTCATGAGTATCTGAGTGTAAGCACATATCTATTCAGAGATCACGTTGCTGAGTGATAATGGAAAAGTTATTGTTAGGGTAAAACGATACTCTAATGATCATTCCATAGAGCCCTCGGGTCTCTTATATAGGGAGAGAACCCTTGGGTAAATTACAGAGACGTACAATAGATAAATAGAAAATATGAAACAGTACACAACATAAATAAGTCTCTACACTCCCCCTCAAGATGGAGCATAGATATCTATCATGCTCAGCTTGGACGAACATCTCTGGAAAGGTCCTCTGAGCAATGGCTTAGTGAATATGTCAGCCGTCTGGTCCTCTGAACTGACATGAGACGTGGAAATGAAGCCCTTTTGAATCATGTCCCTAGTATAATGACAATCCACCTCGATGTGCTTTGTTCTCTCATGGAAGGCTGGATTGTTGGCAATAAATAATGCTGCCTGATTATCACACTGAAGGTTCATAGGCAAGGGGACATCAACATTCAGATCTTCTAAGACTGCTTTAACCCACATCATCTCCGTGGTTGCCTGAGCCATGGCTCTGTACTCGGATTCGCCACTGGATCTCGCCACAACAGTCTGCTTCTTGCTTTTCCAAGAGACTAAGGAGCTTCCTATGAAGATAGCAAATCCAGAAGTAGACTTACGATCCCTTGGACATCCTGCATAATCTGCATCTGCGCAGGCTGAAATAGACAGATATGTATCTTTCTTAAACAGCAACCCTGTGCCTGGGGAAGACTTCAGATATCTCAATATCATATGCACGGCATCCATATGAACTTGCCTCGGCTGCTCCATGAATTGACTCACCCGGTTTACTGCAAAGGCAATATCCGGTCGAGTTATGGTAATGTATAAGAGCTTACCCACCATTTCTCTGTACCTTCTCTTGTCCACCTCCTCGGTATCCTCATCGTACAGCTTCATGCTCGGGTCCATAGGTGTACTTGAAGGCCTACATCCAGTCATTCCTGTTTCAACTAGCAAATCTGTAACATATTTTCTTTGAGTCATCACCATTCCTTGTGCATTTCTTGCAAACTCTATCCCCAGAAAGTAACGTATTGTGCCTAGATCCTTTGTAATGAACTGGCTCCCCAACATGGACTTGGTTCTCTCAATCCCCTGAGCATCATCTCCTGTGACCAATATGTCATCAACGTATATCATAACGACAATAGTACCTCTAGGAGTCTTCAGTACGAACAGTGAGTGGTCCGCATTTGATCTTCTGAACCCCTGCTGTTCCATAAGCTGGGAGAGCTTTTGGAACCATGCCCGAGGACTCTGTTTAAGGCCATAGATAGCCTTATGAAGTCTACACACCATCTGAGTCTCCCCCTCAGCAGCAAACCCGGGTGGCTGCTGCATGTAGACTTCCTCCTGTAGGTCACCATACAAGAAGGCATTCTTAACATCAAGCTGGAAAATCGGCCAGTTACGTACCACAGCAACAGACATAAGGATGCGTAGAGTAGTGTGTCTCGCCACCGGTGAGAAAGTATCCAAATAATCAACCCCATATGTCTGAGTAAATCCTCGTGCCACGAGCCTTGCCTTGTATCTGTCTAGACGACCATCCGCATGATATTTTACCGTAAATATCCATTTGCAACTCACCACGAATGCACCTGGAGGAATGGGGACAAGAGACCAAGTCCCTCTAGATCGCAAGGCACACATCTCTTCTTCCATTGCTAAACGCCAGCATTCAGTCTTCATGGCATCCTGATATGTACGTGGAATCTCTACTGACGATACTGCAGCTGCAAACCTCTGGAAATCCCCAGTGAGACGATGAAAGGAGACGTATGAGGCAAGGGGATAGGAGGCACACTGTCTCCGCTGCTTCCTGTGAGCAATGGGTCGGTCCAAATCATCCAGGGTCGTGCTAACTGGTTGATCTTCCTCCTGTAGAAAAGGCTCCTGCACAGGTGCATTATCTAACCCATCATTAGTGTTAACATCAGAACATACCTGAGGCGTGTTGGATGGTTGACTTGTAGCTTGAGCAGGACCTGTTCGTCTCGGATAGAACTTAGTGAAAGGGACAACTGGAGGTGGTGGCAAGGGTGGTGGTGGTGGTGGTGATGGTTTTGGTCGAGTAGAGGATTGACCCAGACTTGGAGGTGGAGGAACATAGACAGTGGAATCTGGTGATGTGGAGGAGACCAGTCTGTCACCTGCAGGGGAGAAGTACATGACAGGTTCGAAAAATGTAACATCTGCGCTCACATAGTACTTGTTATGGATAGGGTCATAGCAACGGTATCCTTTTTGTGTTCTGGAGTAACCCACAAAAACACACTTGATAGCCCTAGGAGAGAGCTTATCAAGTCCCGGAGATAAGCGATGGACAAACGCAACAGAGCCGAAGACCCGAGGTGTAAGGTTAAACAAGTCTCTGTCGGGAAAAAGAACAGAGATCGGGGACTTTTCCCCAAGAACAGTTGTAGGCATTCGGTTGACCAGATAGCATGCTGTAAGTATGGCATCGCCCCAAAAAGATAATGGAGCACAACTCTGAATCAGTAATGTGCGAGCAATATCAAGAAAATGTCGATGTTTTCGTTCAGCAACCCCATTTTGCTGAGAGGTGTAAGCACATGTTGTTTGATGAATGATGCCTTTAGAAGAAAGAAAACTAGCAAGAGAGCGAGTGCAGAATTCTAAGGCATTGTCAGTACGCACATACTTAACAGCAGATGAAAAAACATTCTGAATTTCATTAATAAGATTTTGAAGAACATTTCCTGCTTCAGATTTATTTTTCAGAAGAAAAGTCCAGGAAACTCTTGAAAAATCATCAACCACTACCAAATAGAACATGTGCCCCTGATGATCCGGGACACGACTTGGACCCCAAATATCTATATGAAATAGTTCAAATGGGGAGCTACTGCTCCGACTCTGACGACTGGGGAAGCTAGACCTATGATGCTTCCCTAATTGACACGCTTCACAACGAAAAGAGGAACTCAGAGAGATCTGAGGCAGGAGATGACGCATTTTCTGCAGCGGTAGATGACCAAACCGAAGATGCCAGGTGTACGGAGAAACGGAACCTTGGAAATGCAGTGAGACGCCAGCGTAAGAGGTACGGACGAGACGATAGAGGCCATTGTGCTCAGAGCCACAGCCAATCACCCTGCCCGTTAGTATATCCTGAAAAATAACATACGATGGATCAAAAATAGCACGACAGTGCAAATCACGTGTAATCTGGCTAATCGACAAGAGATTCATAGAGAATTCTGGAGCATGTAGCACATTCTGTAAGTGCATAGAGGGAAGCAAAGCCGTCTCCCCCTGACCAATGATAGGGGAATGAGTGCCATCAGCAATGAGTACAGAGCGACCAGGCTGAACAGCTCTGTAAGACTGCAGAATATCTCTCTCACGGCATAGATGATGAGTAGCTCCGGAGTCGACAATCCATCCTGTGAGATCATGACTAGTAAATGAAACTGAAGAACTACCTGAGGCACTGGCTGAGGCAGATGAACCAGCTGAGGCTGAAGCCGCAACATCAGAAACCTCAGCACCCTCTGACGACGATTGTGGCATGATATCACGAAGTCGTGCCACCAACTCCTCGAACCTGTGATCTGGAGTAGATGCAGATGGACCCTGAGAATGATCAGCTACACGTGCAGAAGGAGGAAAGCCATGCTTAGAATAGCATGTATCCTCCGAATGACCCGTACGGCGACAGAAAGTGCACGTTGAACAAATGCGACCTCCACGGCCACGTCCACCACTTCCTCTGCCACGAAATGAGGACGAAGCACCACGTCCCCTGGAAACTGCCATTGTTGATGGAGATGTAGTCGCTGTACTGGATGGAACAGGAACTCGACTGAGCCTCCTGTATACCTCTTCTATCGGCAGGATGGTGGCATCTGCTAGGATCTGAGATCGTGCTGCCTCGTACTCCGGGTCAAGGGCAGCGAGTAATACGCCAACCATAGTGGCGTTCCGGAACGTCTTCTGTTGTTCCGGCGTGGTTGTGAGCGGAATGGTGCTATAGAGCTTCTCGAACATTCCACGAAGCGACGTGTACAGGGAATGAAGAGGCTTCCCATTTTGCTTCGTGGTAAATATGTCGTGCTGCAACTGGAGCATCTTCGTCTCGTTGCGCACCTGTGAGTACGTCATGGCCAAAATATCCCACATCGCCTTGGCAGTGGGCTGGTGAAGGACATCATTCGCTATCTCCGACGTGAGCGTACCTGAGAGCCAAACCTTGGCGTACGCATCATCAGCCTCCCACGAGGCATAGATCCCTGTCTTCTCCGGCGGTTCATCTTCGGTAAGAATATGCTTCTTACCACACGACTTCATGAGACTAAGGAACTGCATCGCCCACAGTTCGTAGTTTGTCCCGTCCATTTTGATGATTGGTGTCGAACCTTTGAAAGCACCTATGGCGGGCATGTCGAGCTTTTGTTCTGACATAATGCCGGAGAAGAACAACCACTGATAGACCAAGAAAATGGTGTCTACCAAGACCTTTTAGGATTCAAGTGCATATGTAGACGTTATGCACTTGAATCCAACATCTATCCGAGACCGAGGGAAGAAGTGGCACCTCGGTGACGAGTAGAGGCTCTGAAAGCCTCTACTACGTAGAAACAGCGACTAGGGAGGTCCCGGCGGCAAGCTGGGTGCCGGGGGGGCTGGAAGCCGGGTCGCTGGGTGGGTCCCGGCTACAGCTGGGGGCTGGATGGCTACGGCAGGGGGCTGGGCGGCGCCGGGATGGAAGGGCGGCGCCGGGGGGGGCTGGGCGGCGGCTAGGGGAGGCCCGGTGGAGAGGCGGCGGGACCTTGGAAGTCCTACGGGCGGCGGCGGCGGCGGGAGAGGCTGGAGAGGCCGCTGGGCGGCGCGGGGGGGGGGGGCGGCGGTGGAGAGAACCCTAGGTTAGGGTTAGGGCTCTGATACCATGTTAGGGTAAAACGATACTCTAATGATCATTCCATAGAGCCCTCGGGTCTCTTATATAGGGAGAGAACCCTTGGGTAAATTACAGAGACGTACAATAGATAAATAGAAAATATGAAACAGTACACAACATAAATAAGTCTCTACAGTTATGATTGGAAAGATCTATTAATTTATTTAAATCATTGGGTAGAGAGAATGGTCATTTCCTACTAACCCTAACTTTTGATCGTAACTTCTCAACTCTTAATTTCAATGTTTCAGATATAACTCCAGATGGTGTAGATGCAGATATGGATGATCTAGATGTAGAATCGCCATGTCTGTTGGCGAAGTAACTCAAGCGGTGAAGAAGCCTACAAATGGCTCTTCCGTCTCGCCCTCTAATTGGAAGCGCGGTCCAATAGAGGGATAGGTCTACTCCCCAACTACGCCACTGAGACGGGTGAGAGAGACTCCCTAGAAAAGTCGCTCTAGAAAAACAGCCCGACTAGTACGGGCAACCGAGCTCGTACGTAAAGCTGAAAAAACCAGGATCCCCCGCCTGGGTATCCTAAAAGACAGGGTCAGCGGAACCGGTCTAAAGTCAGGATCCCAACGAGGCGTAAAAACACTGCGAGCTCGCGTAAAACCGAAAAGGGACTGGGATCCTAGACCCGCGCACTTGGCGGCCGCTGCCCAAACTGGGCTTCCTATCTCCCGCCCAGCTGAGGGTCACTGCGCCCTCGCATAGTCAGGTATGAAAGTTACCATGACCAGCATGAATATTGATTGTCATTAATTCTTATTATCTTCATTTGATCATTGATCCCCAACAATTTCACTTAATCACTGATTTCCATTATTTTCTCTTGTTGGTGTATATAAAACATATAGAATCGAGATCGTTAGATGATTAAGATCTCGTAGAAGGTATCCAGGAAGGGTTTACCCTGGAAGTTGTTAAGACCTATGTAATGGATATCAAGTGAATGATCAATGTAGTGAGAGAGATTAACGATTTTATTGGGAATATAGTATCATTATTTAAAATTCTGATCCCGGTAGTGAATGAGGTCTAAGTAATAAAGTAGATAATTAAATTTCCAGTAATTACTTAAATCTTGAATCCAACCGTAGCAAAGTATATACGGTAACCATATGTATATATATGTGTATATATACTTGTCTTTTTATACAAATAACATTTTATTTTCCAACTAAATTATTATACATATATATATATATATACACTTTTACACATCAACTTAAACACCATAGAACTCAATCCTATTCAGATCCACTTTCAGTAATTCAATATTTCAAAGATATAATTTCAATTCTTTTAAATCTCAATTTCAAACTTAACAGTAACAGTGAACTGATTGGTAAAAATTTTAAGGATTTAGTACATATAGATAGTTAATAACCTATACAACATGAGATATGCAATTTGTTTGAATATATAATTAGTATTCAATTCTTCTTTGATGCAACTAATTCATTCTATCCAAGAATGACAGTGATGTGCTACTTCACAGATCATGTATGCCAACATTAGTTCATTCGCATTACCCAAAAAGACCAGGAAATAGCCTCCAAGATTATTCAAGCACAAGTATTAGGCACTGCAGCCATTGATTTTAATAGCAATGTGATAATGTTAATAATGGTGCAGAGTGACATTGAAGGTGAAGATCAAACTCTCAAAATGCTCTATCTCTAATAAGAGCAACCATCTTCACGACTTGGTTTATTCAAAGACACAAAACCCAGATCTTTTCATGAGCTGTATCAAGGTCTCAAATAATCCATAATTATAAGCAACAATATTTTTTTTTTGCATTTTTAAATATAACGTGCAACAGAACCAATTAGAAGACAGTACCTCTTATGGAACTCAATAATAGAAAATTAGATCCTTTGTATGATTTGGTTTTGTCATCTATTTTACTTTGTCCTTCCTATTTTTTTTTCTTGTTGGATGTTATATAAATTTTTACTACTATTTGTTACCTTCCTAAAAAGGCCCCTATTTCGATATTCTATTACTGTTTACAAAACTAGTGCTATCAAAAACATGTTTGGGTTTATTAGTGACATCGGATATATCCCCAGATTGAATAAACAGATCCAATCAGTATTAGTAGAAAAGGCCATAAATTTCCAGGATATTGACATGGACAGCTCAAGATCGGTTCCAAATTCATGGTTCCAGATTTTGTACAGATGGATTCCATAGTTAAAGAGCATGCCAAGATACATAGCATGTTGCAGAAATCCCTAAGGAGTAAATAAAAAAAACAAAAAGAAAGTTCTTGATTGTGCATGCATGGCAGCAAGGGATGGGAAAGAAGGTACCTTTTCAGATCCTCAAAATGGAGATCAAGGCTTGCATGCAGTGGAAATTGGTTGAATCAGAGGCTCCAACTACAGATTGAGAGCAGTTCCAGGGGAGAAATTTGTTGGAGAATGCAACAGCAACTGCCTCTTGTGGTTGGCAGTCGTTGGAGGAGACAGTAACCCAACCGATGTGGATGCAACAGCAGTTGTGGTTGCTGATGAAGGCCTGGACAGCAGCAGAAAAGGAGAAGGGGATTCCCTTTTTGACGGAAATTGGAGAGAAGAAATAGGAAGGAATGTTACGGCTGTGTTTAGAAGAACTTGGGTGTTATATATAAGGGTAGGAGGCTCTTAGTTGTTGGCCAAATGGAAGAGAAAAGAGGTCCAAGTGGAAAAAGATTGGAGGGCAAGTGGTGGCTAAGAAAGAGAAACAAAAAGAAGAAATAAAAAATACAAAAACCAACGGCGACTTTGTGTATTGTTACAGAATTTAATTATATATAAATAAATTCAAAAGTCTCTTTATTTGATATACCTAAAAATCTACCGTGCGCGCACCTCGGGCTTCTGTTTTCGACGCGAAGTATCTCGATTTGATCGTCTCGGAACGACGATCAATTTGAGTATAATGTTGATATACTTTCGATCGGGTTTTGAATACCCGAAATTTTCGGATACGGTTTTTGTTTAAGATTAAATATTGTGAATTTAAAATATCAAATGGCGTCCGATTGACGAACGGTCGATTCCGTTGGTTTTGTATCGTCGAATCGGATCTAATGACGGTCTCGATTCGTTTCGCGGTTTCCGAATTTGCGTCGCGACTTTTTCGCGGCACGCATTACAATGCGACCGATTTTTGATCAATTTTGCCCGAACGACTTTTGATTCACGATCAATTGATCGTTTTAGGTTATCTAATGTTGTCAGATAACTTTATCGGGTTATTCGGACTCTAATCGGGTTGGGTTCGGTTTGATTTAAAAGCGGATGTCACAATCACCACCACCACCACCACCATCACCACCACCACCGCAGCCTATCTCACCGTTCCCGTTCCATTATACCCGCAGGCTTCCTCCAGCTCATAATCATGACTCGTCCACTAGCTCGCCTATGGTAAGTAATGAAAATATTAATGTTGATGGATCTGACGACATTTCTGAGGAGAATGTGGTGCAGGAGCCAGATGAGCCTACAGCTGATTTGGATATTCACATTGCTTTACGGAAGTCGAAGAGGAGCTGTGCCAAATATCCATTATCAGCCTCTGTATCTTTTGAGCGGCTATCTGGAGATTTCAGGTCATTTGTTATGGCACTTTCAGCTATAGATATTCCACGGAATCATCATGAGGCTCTGCAGGATAGTAGATGGTGGCTAGCAATGGAAGAAGAAATGGCGACACTTCAGTCCAGAGGAACTTGGAGTTTGGTTTCTATACCTCCAGATGTGAGCCCAGTGAGCTGCAAGTGGGTGTTCACAGTGAAGCAAAATGCAGATGGCTCTATTGATAGGTACAAGGCGCGTCTGGTTGCACGTGGCTTCACTCAGACATACGGGGTGGATTATCTTGACACATTCTCGCCTGTGGCACGTCATTCCACTCTACGGATCTTGTTGTCAGTTGCAGTTGCTCGAGACTGGCCACTTCATCAGTTGGACGTGAAGAATGCATTCCTATATGGAGATTTGCAGGAAGAGGTTTATATGCAACAACTACCTGGTTTTGTTGTTGAGGGGGAGTGTTCCAAGGTATGCAGGTTGCATAAGACTATCTATGGCCTTAAGCAGAGCCCCAGAGCATGGTTTCAGAAGCTCTCGGATCTCTTCGAGAAACAAGGATACAAACGCTCCAATGCTGATCATTCCTTGTTTGTACAGAAGACCGCGAGAGGTATCATTGTCATTATGGTTTATGTTGATGACATCTTGATTACAGGAGATGATGAGCAGGGCATAAGGCAGGCGAAAGAAATGTTGGGTAGTGAATTTGTCACT
Organism: Ottelia alismoides; assembly: GCA_037367405.1. Lineage (NCBI taxonomy): Eukaryota > Viridiplantae > Streptophyta > Magnoliopsida > Alismatales > Hydrocharitaceae > Ottelia > Ottelia alismoides. The sequence continues at coordinate 390,449 of JAZKJV010006211.1, forward strand.
AAGGATCTTGGTGTCCTTAGATACTTTCTGGGGCTTGAATTTGCTAGAAATTCATATGGGCTAGTAATGTCACAAAGGAAATATGTTACAGATCTGTTGAGTGAAACAGGTATGCTTGGGTGTCGACCTGCTACGACACCAATGGATCACAGCATGAAGCTTTATGAAGATAACACAGAGGAGGTGGACAGGAGAAGATACAGAGAACTGGTAGGCAAACTGTTGTATGTCACGATCACTAGACCAGATATATTATTTGCAGTGAGTCGTGCGAGCCAGTTCATGGAGCAACCACGCCAGGTGCATATGGATGCAATACATATGATTCTTAGATATCTCAAATCTTCTCCAGGTGCAGGTCTGCTATTCAAGAAAGGAAAGAGGATCTCTATCTCAGCATGTGCAGATGCAGACTATGCAGGATGTCCCAAGGATAGGAAGTCCACCTCAGGGTATGCCGTCTATGTTGGAGATGCCCTAGTCTCATGGAGAAGTAAGAAACAAACGGTGGTAGATAGATCTAGTGCTGAATCCGAATATAGGGCAATGGCCCAGGCTACTACAGAGATGATGTGGGTGAAAGCTGTGCTTACAGACCTATGTTTAGATGTACCACTTCCTATGAACTTGGAATGTGATAATCAGGCCGCCTTGTTCATTGCAAACAACCCAGCATTCCATGAGCGGACCAAGCACATTGAGGTGGACTGTCACTTCATACGTGATATGATACAGAAAGGATTCATTGCTACATCTCATGTTACCTCAGAGAATCAGACTGGGGACATATTCACCAAAGCATTGCTACGAGGACCATTTCAGAAGTGTGCTTCCAAGCTGAGCATGATTGATATCTATGCTCCATCTTGAAGGGGAGTGTTAACGTATACAGTAGTAGTAGTATCTGTACCTTTTCTCTATTTTATTTTCTTCATAATATGCTTTATGTAATTTACCCGTAGGCTACTCTCCTATATAAGAGAGTCTAGGGTTCATGGAATAAACAACTTCCTCATTTTTCCCAACAGGAAGAAATGTGGGAGGATGCAATACGGGGCTATGTTCTAAATGGATAATCAAGCTTATTGGCAATGGGTTCGACGCGTGGGTAGACACCTAGTTTATGTGTGAAGACGGCAAGTTAGCGCCCACGAGGCTCTAAACCTTCACTAGTCTTGCGGATTTTTAGAGTCGGTCGTGATAATTGAACAGAATCAACAGATCCATGCATTCTACAACAATCTTTTGGGAAAGTATCCGTGTGACAATTTGGTCTCTTTGGAAGCAAAGGAATATGTCGGTTTCTAGGAGATGACATACGACATGTTGAAAATGTGGTGATGAGAGATATATCTAGGAAATTCGGGAATATTTCGTGTAGTTTGATTGTTTTTTTGTCACACTGACTACTGGCCTTTGATTGTCATTCTTTTACTTGTCAAAGAAAAATGACATGAATTGTAAGTCTCACCTCTCATCCATCTGTATATATTACACAACAAAGAAACCGACTTCCCTTTACTCCACGCAACAGTGGTGGAAGAAGCTTGTAAGTAGGCCAAACTGGGGTCAAAATGCGCTGATTTTAAGCAACATATCATGAATATTAATACTTCATGGATATGACAAGTAATATACCTGAGCTTTGCAGATGTACATCGGATATATGCAGTGAAACTGAAGCTATAAAGTTGGATTTGTAGCCATAAAAAGTAGTAGATCTTCTTGAGATTGCCAGTGAAAAGTTTCCTGTGGTGCCAAGAGACGTGAGAGAATTGTTCATAAAAACAAATAACATGAGTTGCATGATTCTAGGGAAGGACGCTAGGCAGGACAACATGGTTCTTCCGATGGACGGAGCTTGGTCCTTTTGAAGTCAGTCCTTTCTTCCATTCTAGTTCTTTTCCCTTTTATTGTTTATAACCCACTTCAATGGTATGGTGGTGGTGCAGTGTGCCTACCACCCAAAAGACCAGGGTTCAAATCCCTCCTTGTGAGGGTTGTATTAGGTAACCGACAACCATTGTAAAAAATAGTTGGATTTTTCAACATGGATTTGAGCAAGAATTCATATAGCTGACCCTACTTAAAGTGGGAGAAGACCACCATTTTTATTGTTGTAAATATCCATAAAGGAAGAAATGTGGGAGGATGCAATATGGGGCTATGTTCTAAATGGATAATCAAGCTTATTGGCAATGGGTTCGACGCGTGGGAAGACACCTAGCTTATGTGTGAAGAAGGCAAATTAGCATCCACGAGGTCTAAACCTTTACTAGTCTTGGGTATTTTTAGAGTCGGTCGTGATAATTGAACAGAATCAACAGATCCATGCATTCTACAACAATCTTTTGGAGTCTCCATGACTTGGTACTGAGCAAAACATGGTGGTGGCATCTCATTGGGAGTCCCTGGGTGATGAAAACTACAGTTTTGAATCCAAGGATGGGAAAACTTGTCCGAAATGGTAGACAAGCATCTGCTAGTAAGTGACATCGCACATGCCTTGATCTGCGAGAGGGAAACATTTTCTGTTAACAAAAACTTTTAGATGAGGTCGGGATATATCAGCAACATCTTCTTGCTATGGTGTACCATTGTTGGCAGGTAATTGGTGTTCCAAAATGCTTTGATTTGACATGGGGAAGCATCCAGTTAACAAGATGCCTACACAGTCCAATGCAGGGTATAGCAGGAATTGATGACGGCAACTATATTGGATATTGCAAGATTTTTTCGTAATGTTGTCTTGTTAAGATGTTTGCATCATTCTAAGCCATCAAAGGCCTATGACAAAGTGAACCGCTCGATCATGATCGAGCGGCCCACGTGGTACAGCAGGCCTCTGCTGCGCAGCAGAGGATCCTCTTCCGCTGGAGGACAGGTAATGGCCACATGTCTTGCATGAGTAGGCGGCAGATGACACTGTTCATCATTTTTTGGATGCATTTTATTTAGATTGATCTATGACTTCTTGGGTGAAGTATATGTGGAAATCGGTATCCGTAACGCAGTTTGGGACCACTTTAGATGGAAGATTATATAGCAATGGTCAATAGGGGACTACCTCAATTGGTGATCTGGATTGGAATCATATAAACCGTTTGATCTTGAGAGGAAGCCATCTTTTATGTTAAACTATGGATGAGTATTTGTTTCCAATAGGCATCATTTTGGTTGTCAAAAAGGAGAGGAAAGAACGAAAGATGATTGACATCGCAGTGGAGGATAATTGGCGTTTATTAATGAAAGTATGAGTCCTATGGGTTGATCCAAGGAAGAGGATACAATTGTTGAAGAAAAATATATGATTTTATTTTTATTATTTCCATAAAAATTAAATTGAGTATTGATACATTTAGTTTTAAATTTTCTGGCATCAAAAAGCCGATTGGCCTGTGGGTTGGGTCCGCTGGCTCAAGTACCTAATACCGGTTGTGCAGCTTAGTACCTAATAGTACTGGTTTTATACCTTTATCTAAATCATCTATCTTGGATTCCAGGACAGTGGAGAATATTAAGAGTTTAGATGGGGTCTGAGTTGTGAAAATTGGCGCAACACCCCCAAAATAGTCCAACAAGAAGTACTCACAATTTTTGATGGGTTATAAGTAGTGGGTACTAAACAACTTGGACTATCAAAGCCAAAATAATACTTGACAGCATGGATTTAAGCATTTTGAGTAGGCATGGAAGGAAATAACGCCCATATATAGATATCGACATGGGACCGATATGGTGATATATCCCGATTTACAGGCATTTTCTTCACAAAGGCTCGTCGATATGGGCGATATATCGTCCAAATATCGCGTATCGTTACGATATCGAAACGATATCGATATCGATATGGCCTTCCATTTGTCAATGGGTTAGTTGAGTCCGAACTCTACAATTTGTCGAGGCAAGATTTCCTCGTAACAACTCGTGTTGGTCATGTGACATTACACGGCATTAATGTCAAGTTTCCTCTAATATTGGAAAGGGTTACCCAAGATGTAGATCCAGAAGTTACTCAAATCGTGCGACCATCACCATCACTGGGAAAACGATTCGGCCATGTTGCAATGTTGCGAGCATGGAAGGTCGTATCGATATCGATATCGTATCGATACGATATTTCGACGATATATCGTCGAAATATCGCCCATATCGACGATCCTTTGTGAAGAAAATGCCTGAAAATCGGGATATATCGCCATATTAGTGCCCATATCGGTCTCTATCGCGATATTTCCTTCCATGGTTGCGAGTATGAGTGAGGGAGGTTCTAAGTTCTAACAACCAAAATAGTCCCACATGTAATACACAGAAATTTGAGAAGGGGTTATAAGTGGTGGGAATTACTTTACTTGACAACTCTGCTTTATGCATTTTGGGTATTTGGCAATAGGTTCTATTAAGTCCGAACCCAATAAATTCTCAGGACCAATTTTATTCGTTAACAATAGATTTGGATTATCGATGCTCTTAATTTGAGAAACTATTTTGTATTCAGTATAGTTTTTTAGGTCTGTCTGGTGTACGAGAATCAAGGGCATGTGCACTTAAGTAAAGACATTTTTAAAAATATTTCTACCTCACAAGCGTCTCATTTATTTCTCTTCTTGCATGCACATATTCCCTTTTCTTGATTGTATTTGTTGGCTTTATATATTCATTTGAATGGTTGTTATTGTCATTATTTTGTGATCCCCAACAGATCCTATCTCTTCTTCACACAGGTCATTGTGATTGCTTGTATTTCAGTTTGCAATCTCGAGATAGACACTTGTAGTCTGCAAAACCTGCTGCGTTTTTCTGGTCTCGTCGGTTCAGACGAATGAGTTCTGTGTTCATATTTTTTTCCCTACCCGTATACTTAAGCAGTAGTGTGAGGAATGCAGGGTTACTCGTGCCAATGCGACAGGTGTGTTTTATGCCATCGATGCTGCAGAGGCTCTAATCAAGAGCTACATGATCGAGGAGTCTCTATGCCCGGTATGTATCATAATAAGAAACCATGCTTTTTCGTGTGAAGTTGTTGTCTGTATATTTGTTGATTTCAAATAATTGTGCATATGTATGTATTTGTGTTGATGAGAGGGTCGGATTCTGTGTGCGTGTGCGTGTGGGTGTGTCGAAATACATTGTTGGCAATCTCTCTTTTTTATTTTGGCATATGAGCTTCTTTCCTCCATTTCTAGTACATGTATACATGTATACCTCCTATAATTTGTTAAGTGCATATCTCATCCGTTTCATCTTTTGTAATTACTCCATAATCTCTGTAAAAAGTGTTTCATTTTACATCGTATGCTCTTGCTCCAGAACCTCTTAGTCATATTGTAACGTTTGACTGCACGGAAAATAGTCGAATTTGCTATTAGGTCCCTCTTTTCCTTTCTTATTCCTTCTCAATTGTTGCATCCACATGTAGTGATGAAAACAAAATATCGATATGCTATATTGTGTTCATTTATACCTATTTTTACATTCAGACTCATATTCACTGATATTTGCATTTGTATATGTATATCCATTTTAGTACATAAATATAGTCATATATTTATCTATAATTAATGAACGATCTCGTCGAGGTACACCCCTTTCACGGCTGCGAGAGAGCGAGATCGAGAGAGGGATTTGGGAAGGGGGCTCCCTATGGCGAGGTTGTTCTCGGATGATATCTTCCTCCCATGTGAGGTAGATCTATATATAGGGGCGTGTTCACCCCTCGCCAAGTCCGCCCCCTCCCCCATGCCCCGGCGGTTGCGGCCTCCGCGAGACCCGGCCCTCGCGCAACCGTCGGCGACGGTTTTGACGACTCGGTCATTCCGCGCGAGGATCGTTCAAACATCTCCCACTTGACCGTAGTGGTCAAAGACATATATACTCCCACTATTCGTGTAGTATATACATGGAGATCTATCATGTGAGGATCATTATCTATGAAACCTCTTCCTTGACTCATACATTCCTGAGTCCCATTAAACCAACATGTTTAATGTATGTTCCTGCTGTTATTCCCTTGGTAAGGGAATCAGCCAACATGTCACTGGTAGGTATATAGGTTACCGTAATTTCTTGCTTCGCCACTATATCTTGTATATAGTGATATTGGATCTCAATGTGTTTTCCTTTAGAACTATTAGCCCCACTATTGATCAAGCTTATCGCAGCTTGATTGTCACAATACATTTCAATTGGCCCTTTGACCAATTCGAGGCTTAGGTTCTCTAGAAAACGTTTGATCCATACAGCATGAGTGGTGGCCATGCTACATGCAATGTACTCAGCTTCCTGTGTATGTCGAGATACACATCCTTGTTTCTTGCTACCCCAAGAAACGGCTGCACCACCAAACATGAACAGGTAACCTGATGTAGATTTTTTATCATCTACATCCCCTCCGAAATCGGCATCGGAGTAGCCTACCACTTCAAGCGATTCTGCTTGATACACAAGTTTCAGATATACTGTCCCTTTCAGATATCGAAGAATCCTCTTTACAGCTTCCCAATGTGTTGGACCGGGATTGCTTTGATATCTACTGACTAAGCTTACTGGATAAGCTAAATCAGGTCGAGTACACATCATTGCATACATTAAACTTCCCACCGCTTGTGCATATGGTACAACTAAAGGCTTCTGCCCCTTTCCGGGACACTGACTCTTACTGAGTCTCTTTCCCATTACAAGTGATGTTGGAGCTGGAGTGTTGTTATGCATTCCATATCTCCTTAATACAGTATGCAAATATCTTTCCGGACTAAGGCTCAATGTCCTTGAATCCATGTCTCTTGTTATTTGAATTCCAAGAACGTAGGATGCTTCGCCTATGTCCTTCATCTCAAATTCATTGCTCAATTTCTGTTTGATTTCATTGAGCATTTGTATGTCATTACCTGCGAGCAGAATGTCATCTACATACAATGACATGATTGCAAACCTGCTCCCACTCTTCATGACATACACACAATTGTCCAATTTATTTGAAACAAATCCAAATTGAATAACTTTCTCATGAAATTTTAGATACCACTGCCGTGAAGACTGCTTTAAGCCATATAATGACTTTCTTAACTTGTAAACCTTTTTCTCCTGACCTTCAACCTGAGATCCATCAGGTTGTCGCATATAAATCTCTTCCCTTAATTCTCCATTAAGGAAGGCCATCTTCACATCCATTTGGAATAATTCCAAATCCATATATGCGACTATGGCTAAGATCATCCGAATGGATGCAAACTTAGCCACTGGAGAGTAGGTTTCCTGGAAATCTATTCCAGCTTGCTGAGTATAACCCTTGGCAACTAATCTGGCTTTGTATTTATCAACAGTACCGTCAACTCGGTACTTTTTCTTGAATACCCACTTACATCCTATGGATTGCCTACCTTCTGGCAAATCACATAATTCCCAAACACCGTTTCGCTCGATTGAGTCCAACTCATCTCTCATGGCGGCCGACCATGATTCCGACTCAGATGGAGCCATAGCATCATTAAAGGATATGGGATCTGTACAATCCGCGATATCCTCATTCACGGTGTAGCACGACGCCTCGCATCCATAGAAATGGTAATCTTCCATCCATGCGGGCCGTGTTCTGGGTCTCTTGTTGCCGATTATACTCGTGGGTTGTGTGGGTCCACCCACTTCCTCTAAAGGATCATCATGTTCTATAGGTTCATTTTCTACATTTGGATGATCGATATCATCCTCAAGTTCTTGTCTAATGCTTAAGTCGTCTTCATTGTCTTGTAAGACAATCAGAGGATCTGATTCCTCTACTTCATGCTCCTTTTCTTGATGAATTTCAAGAAAAGTTGCATCACGACTTTCGATCAGACCTTTAATTTCATGAAAGAACCTATACCCTTTAGAATGTTCACTATATCCAATAAACTTGCACTTTAATGTTCTGAAGTCTAGCTTGTCCCTAAGCTGACTCGGTACCAGAACATGTGCAATGCATCCCCATTTCCGGAGATGGCCCAACTCAGGCTTTCTGCCATTCCATATTTCATATGGCGTTGATTCTACAGACTTGGTGGGAATCCTATTCTGTATATAGTTCGCAGTCAACACTGTCTCTCCCCAGAATTTCTTGGAGAGTCCTGAGTGTGAAAGCATACACCTTACTGCATTCATCAAAGTTCGATACTTTCTTTCTGCTACACCATTCTGCTGTGGTGTATAGGGCATTGTAGTCTGCCTACGAATGCCTGCTTGAATACAGTAATCCTCAAACTCCTTTGAGGTATATTCCCCACCTCTATCTGTCCTAAGAGTCTTGATTGGTTTTCCCAATCTTGTCTCCACTTCCGTCTTGTATCTCTTAAATGTTTCAAGTGCTTCCGACTTTCTTCCTAAGAGATAGACGTAGGAGAACTTCGAATAGTCATCAATGAATGTTATAAAATATTCATTATTTCTATATGTGTTGACGCTCAGTGGTCCACATATGTCTGAATGGATCAAACCTAATAACTCCGTTGACCGAATTCTGGTTGAGAAGGGTTTTCTCGTCATTTTACCGGTCAGACAATGTTCGCAGGGCAATGTCCTTGCACCCGTGATTTTAGGCAACAAATTTACCTTAATCATTTGATCCATCTTAAAATTTCCTGGATGACCCAGTCGCATGTGCCACAAGTCATAATCAGACAAAAGACACAAGGAATAATCAGAAGCAACATTCATTGATTCACTAGAATTTATTACAGGAAGATAGGATAGGTCATGCTCGGGCACAAACTTTCCCATCGCATAGACCTTTTTATTCTTACCTATTGACACACGCTTATTATAAAACCTAACTTCAAAGTCTTTCTTGAGCAGCACTGGGACAGATATCAGGTTCCGACGTATCCCTTGGGCATATAGGACATCATTCAGTACCATAATGCTATCTCCCAGGTCAAGTCTGTATGTCCCAACACCTTCCACGTCCAGGTAGGTGTTGTTCCCCATGAAGATCCTCTGTTCGCCTTTGCTCAGCTCCTTGAAGTCCACCAGGCCCTCCTTCGTCTTCGCGATATGTCTGGTTGCTCCAGAGTCGATCCACCATCCATCACTGTCCGTGATGACAGAGTTGCATTCCACGACAGACGCGAACTCCATTTTCTTTTTGCCTTTATTTTCAGGCACTTTAGAATTTCCCGGCTTCTTCTTGTTGGGGCAATTGACCTTGAAATGGCCATATTTGCCACAACCGTAGCAAGAGCCGCGTGGGTATTTCCCACTCTTTCCCTTGAAATTCGTCTTTGAGGGGCCTAGTCTTTTCTTTGCGTGCACGGCATTTGCTTCTTCTTCCTCCTCGACCTCAAAGATCTCAGCTTTTGATATTTGTTTGGAGAGGTCCTGCTCAATTGTCAGCTGTGCAGGTAGGTCCGTCACAGACTTAATGTTGCCGTTCATTCTCAGAGATGTGGCAACCATGTCGAATGACGGAGGGAGACTTCCTAGTATGGTTGCGATCTGCATCCTCTCCGGAATTGCGCAATCAGCAGCCGCAAGATCCTTGGCCATCACGATCATCTTGTTCACGTGCTCGAGGACGCTTTCAGATTCCTTCATTCTACACGAGTTGTACTTGTGTAGAAGAAGCTGGACGCTCACTTCAGTTTTGGAGTGATATTTCTCCTTTACCGCGGTCCAGAGCTCGTAAGCTGATTCGCAGGTCTCAAAGACCCGATTCAGGTTCAGATCCATGTGGGTCAGCATAAAGCTCCTAGCCCTATTATCTATTTTCTCCCACTGTTCGCGGGTCCTAATTTCATCCACAGTTGGATTCTCAGATAAGATTGGGTCAGGTTTATCTATGATGGAGTGTATGCTATCGTGCAGCAGGCCATAGTAGATCTTTCTACTCCATAATTCGTAATTAGTACCGTTAAGGTACTCAATTTTCCCTACCTCAGTGGCAATAGTCTTCCTTGTCATATTGGATCTGTGACTTGTTAGGGTTTTTGCACCACGATGGTTTTTGTGGACGACGGCAGGTTGCGGCCGCAAGTTGGATCTGGCGAACGATCAGCCACCGGAGAGCAACCGGAGCGTGGGCGAAAGGTGCAAGTCACGTCGAGCTCTGATACCAGTGAACGATCTCGTCGAGGTACACCCCTTTCACGGCTGCGAGAGAGCGAGGCTGCGAGAGAGCGAGATCGAGAGAGGGATTTGGGAAGGGGGCTCCCTATGGCGAGGTTGTTCTCGGATGATATCTTCCTCCCATGTGAGGTAGATCTATATATAGGGGCGTGTTCACCCCTCGCCAAGTCCGCCCCCTCCCCCACGCCCCGGCGGTTGCGGCCTCCGCGAGACCCGGCCCTCGCGCAACCGTCGGCGACGGTTTTGACGACTCGGTCATTCCGCGCGAGGATCGTTCAAACAATTAAATGTGTATAACATTTTATTATTTCATTCAACATTATTGATATAATTATTGTGAAATTAATATATTTGGTTTATTTTATTTTAATATGTAAATCATCCTAAACAAATATATTTTAGTTAATATATTAAATATTTTTATAATTATTCGTATCTGATTTGTATCCGTTTTTAAATATATTGTAACATGTTTGTCATGCCCGTCAATATTCATATCCGCATTCGTATTGGTATTTTAAAATGGATAATTGTATCTGATTGTTTTCATCCCCTTATCCACGCACCCCTTGGGATATACATGATTGATTGTGCTGTAAGTACGCAAAAAATATGATTACAAATTTGTCCCCGATCATAAAACTCAATAAACATGATTTTTTTTAGTTGTTCTTCAATGCGAAAATTCCTATTTTTAATGTTTGAGGCCTTTTCAACGAGTTTGAGAATGTCAACTTTTGACGTCTTTCACGATTTCTAGAGCCTTGCATGTTGATCTTCAATAAAATTAGCATCGTTACGTTGAGAACAATGAAGGGAAGAGCGTGAGAAAAAAATCAAAACCTACACTACTTGAAGTGTAATCGATCCATCACCCTAAATGGGCTAATAATAGAGTCGACGGAATGTGTTGCGATCAATGAGGTGATCGATCAAGGCCAATGGTTTGATGATCACGTTTTTAGTTTGGATCCTAAATTAAAATAAAAATGTGTTTGAAAGTAGAAAAAGGAATGAATGTGAGGTTAGAGAGCAAAAGTGATCGATCATTTTACTACTAAACATGCTATGACTACAGTTGATCGATCAGCCTTCGTATTGCAAGGGATGCATTCTTCGCCTAATTGAACACCTTGAAAACCACAATCTCAAATAAAGAGAGTTAAGTCACGTGCATTACTATGGATAATCCGGATATTGATTACTTGACAGAGTCGAAAGTGAATGTTTGGCGTTGTTGGTCTCACTAGGTTTAGGATTATCCATATGCTCCGTAATATTATTCTTCTCTATATTGCAAAAAATTGACTGTTGCTCAAGGATGTAGCCTAGTTACGAATGAATCCTGTAAATTCGTATGTTTGCATGTTTGCTTGCCTGACCATTTGTGTGCATGTTTCCGTTGTTCGACGTGTACCAAACATGATAAGTTGGTTTTTGTGTTGTTACTTTGCTTTCGCATACATCGTTGTTGAAAGACGCTATAAAGAGATTACTTTTGATAGCATAGGGAAACATATTTGCATACTTACGCATGATGCATCTCTTATGGGCATAGACTTAATGACCCCGTTCAGGTGGGGGGTTACCCCCTACTTTGGGTGGGTAATTCCCTAAAACCCACACTTTTAATACACTAATGGGGTCCACTATCTTTCTATCATATATATATATAAATATATATATATATATATATATATATATATTATACCATCATATCATATAAAAATAATAAAATACTTAGCTTCTACTCATTATTCCAAACCTCAATACACTCACATCACAACAACTACTCATTTTTTCAAATTCCAATACATTCATATCATAATAACTACCCACTTTTTCAAATTTCAATACAATCAGATCACACAAACCCTCACAACCTTTAACCCACCAACCAAATACACAAACACAAAAACGGGTTATTCTCCCTCAGATAACCCATCAACCAAACGCACCCACTAAGAATAAATGCAGTTTTTTATTTCATTTTTTATATTCTCTTGTGGTTGAATGCATTTCCAATGTTATCCTATGTGCATGAAACATGTCTGCTAAGCATCAAAGTTCTCGGTATTGTCGCATCATTGAGTCCATGATGTGCCGCCATGTCGGTCCGACGATCGGAGCAGCAGTGTGTCACTGTTAACCATTAAATTCTTCTTATAGATAGTGTTTACCTATAAACATGGAGGAATACTAACGGAACCCATTCGTTAGCATTGAAGGTATTGCAGTTCATGATCTGTGCCTTTCTTGTCAAAGTCGTACGACTCGACAAAAAAACCTTCTGACTGTTTTTGTGAGACAAAAATCGCTCGACCTTCTTAGAACCGTTGGTTATACGAATTATCGTAACGTATTCGTTCTGATATCAGTTGTTGGAAATGAGTCGGTATCGTCTCCTTTCAGATATTGATTGTCGGGGATATGGATTATCTTATATGGATGCGGATGCGCAATAGACCACTTCCACGAAGCACATGAAGAAAAGAACAATCAAATATAACGGTGGTCGGTCACCTCTTACGACCACTGGGGAAGAAAGATCGCTATAAATTATAGCAAGCGCAACTCTCTTCATTCCCTCGCTCTCTCATCTCTTTCTTCTTCTCTCTCTCTCTCCCCTTTTCTAGGGATTATATTGTTCTTATGGTGGTGTTGATGTAATGCCTCTACCCTCCTCTATATATAACTCAATTACAACCTTATAATCTTAAGGTTTTTTTTAAATAACTATTAAAATAATCGTAATTAATTAAATAGGCATTACTAAAAAATATTTTAAAAATAGGCATCGATTGGCACCTCAAGTGCTGATTTGGGATGCCACCTCCAAATCGGTACCTCATGTGCCGATTTGGAAGAGGGTCGTTGCCAACGGCTCTCCACCATTCTCCCTATATATACAGCCCTTCTCCCCCATTTCTCCCTCACAACTTCTTCTTCCATTCTATCTTCCTCTCTTCTGATTCTCTCATTTCTCTCAATCTTCATTCCAAAGCAATTCTCTGCATCTTCATCAATCTTATACTCTTATTCGAGTAAGAAAAAGATTTTTTTTCGTAGAATTTTTTCGTGTTTTTTTAAGGTTTTAATCAACAAAGGAGATTTATTGGAATCTATTTATTATTTTTGGATAACATTTCTGTTTGAAGGCACGTGTCATTCAAGTAAATTTATATTTATTTATTTTATTTTTCATTGTAGTGATTATTATATGTGCAAAATTAGAATTAATTTAATTTATTTAGTTCATTTAACATACATTAAAATTGAGATCCTTTATATATTACAATTACAAACATTTATGTTATAATTTTTTAAGAGGATCCATCATACATAAGTTGTTAAAAATTGAATAAAGTTTGGAAAGCATTATTAATATCATAATTTATATTAAAGTCAAAAATCTTGATAACTATTCTTCATTCTGATTGTACAATGAGATAATTAAAAATTGGATTAATAATTGCAGTTTTGAAATTAATTATTCTTTTAAATTTATTAATAATGTACCTTTATTCATGAACCTTAACTAACTACTAATCTTCATAATATCTTAGATATGGCATCCAACAATGTTCATATTTTATTATATTGGGGTGGAGCGGTCAATGCGACTGACAAGCACGTAAATTATATCGGAGGACAAAAACGTATGGTTATATTACCACGTCAGATAACATATTTTGATATGTTGGGTCGTGTTTCGAAGGCCATCGGTATCCCCTCGATCGATATACCCTTACATTAACTTGTAAGTGGTTGTATGAAGGATCGATATTTTTCCTAGTACCAATTCATGATGATGAATCCACTTTGGCGATGATGGATTCATCGACAAGGTGAGATTCATTCACCTTTTCGTCGAAGCTGCCCCTCTTGATCAGGAAAACATGCCATCCTCGTCGAGGTAATATGGTTATATTTAAATTAAGTAGTAATCATTTTTAACAATGTATAAACTAATAAATATATAAATTAATCAGGCCAACAAATACCTCGGTGGTTGACAATATTGATGAACCTTCACAATTGAACCAAGATATTGATATTTCGACACAAGAACCTGAAGAAGATAGTGGGGAAATTGAAGTAGAATCTGATTCATCTAATGAGGAAATCGTGAACATATGTCATGATTTTGGATTTGGTTCGTTAGCATTAGCCCTAGACAATGAAGATAGGGGTAACTCATATTGTGCAAATAATGAGGATACAGATGAAGTACCGATGGAAAAGCTTCCTAATGTATTTAACCATGAAACTGCAGAGGCAGAAGATGTTGCATTTGTAGATAGAGGAGATGCTCCTAGCACCGATGATTCTGGTTTAGATTATTGGTTTGGTAAGATCTATAAGTCGAAAAAAGATTTACAATATGACCTTCAGAAATAGAGTATGGAAAATCATGTCCAATATAAGCCAAAAGCCTCAAACAAGCAAATCTTTACTGCTGTATGTATTTATGATGACTGTGGTTGGCGTTTACATGCATCGGAGAGGAAATCTCGTGGAGATTGGTACGTCTCAGGGTATAGAGGAAAGCACACATGTCGGAACCATGTTCTCCTACTCAAACACTGACAATGTACATTGGTGTTTGTAGCACAATACATATTATCCTTATTTAGAGCTCAAGTTAGTATGACTCCAGGTGTAATTATGTATAAAATAAAAGTCGAGCTACAGATGGAGATAACTACATTACAGCTTGGAACGCAAGAAGACATGCAATGGATATTATTTATGGGAATGAGAATGTCTCTTTTCGTAACCTTCGAAGATTCATTCGTGTCTTACAACAACACAATCCTGGAACGTACACATGGTTCCAAACAGAACCAGCTGAAACCACGAACTAGGTACATTTCAAGGGATTGTTTGTTTCGTTTGGTCCATGTCGTAGAGCATTTAGATTTTGTCGTCCAGATTTAAGCATTGATGGAACACATTTGTATGGGAGATATGCTGGTCATATGTATGTTGCTACCGCCATCGATGCGAACCAAGGTTTGATTCCTCTTGCATTCTCTATTGCGGAGAAGAATGGGAATATTTCAGCATGTGGATGGATTCTGAATTTGGTTAAGCAAATTATTGATCGAAGTGATATATGCTTCATTAGTGATCGATTTCCTGGCTTGAAGTATGTTGTACGTAGTTTATTTCCATGTGAAGAGGGATTCAGTCACCGTCATTGCCTTCGACATATGCGTGCAAATATGCACAGAGTTGGTCACAAGACTCGCTCCATTCTAGCCTGATTCTATGCTTCTGGGGAAGAGCCATGTAAAATAAGTTCACTAGCATGATGCGAGATATTAACATTCTCGATAGGAATGTATTTGCGTGGATCGTGTCACAGGATAATGATGATCAGAGTTACTGGGCAGTTAGTCAGGACAATGGACATCGATATGGACACATGACCACAAATTTATCTGAAAGTTTCAACGGACTCTTTAGAGGAGCCCGTGGTCTTCCTGCTATATCTATGATCCTAACAATTTTCCTAAGAATGAATGGATACTTCAACGATCGATATGAAGAATCAGAGCGAATAACAACACACTTAACCAAGAAATATGATGAGTTACTCGAGGTAAATACTAGAGCTGCCAGATCATGTCATGTTTGCAGATATATTCTAACACAATTTCAAGTAAGGAATCGGGAAGGATATGCATACGAGGTTAACTTAAATGGTAAGGAGAGCGATTGTACTTGTGGATTTATGCAAATGAAACATTTCGTATGCCCGCATGTAATAGTCGCAGCCGCCAACACTCGGACTCATTTGGACAACTACAACCTATGTTCACAATATTATTCAAGCGACTATTATCGGAGGACATATCGATTCTTTTTCCATCCGATTCATGATCAGCGCTACTAGGGGGAAGAAGATGAAATCATCATGTTACCTCCGATTATTGGAAAGAGGAAAGATATACGACCTGTTCAAGGGAGAAATCTAAATGAAATGGATGAAATGTGTGTAAGATCAAAGTTGTGTAAAATCTGCAAGCGGCCTGGACACAACAGATTAAGTTGTCCACAGAGAAATTAAAGGAGCATAGACACAATAGGTAACATATAAGTTAATTTTTTTGTTATTAATAAATATATTCACTATGATTTTTTTAATTTCATTTCTTTATTATTCTAACACATTGTTAAATGTAGATGGTACACATGGATAGAGTTCCTGGTCCAGTGGATGCATCTGTTTTGTACATGCATAGTGAGCATCGGTCTTCACAGCCCACTAGCTCGGTTAGTAATTAAATTCATTATGATATTTCTATTATTAATATAGTAGATTCTCATGTGAGATTATTACAAATGTTGTGTTATTTATTTTGTGTAGATTCGATTCGTAGAACACAACGAGATGTTAAATGAAATTATCCAAGAGAAGAGTACAATAATAGAGAGACTTCTTGAATTATCTGGATTTCGATGTGTAGTAAACATGAGATGGGTACAGATGGACCATTCTTTACTGACTAGCTTGCTTGAACAGTGACGATCACAGACTGATACATTTCACTTCCGACTTGGCGATGCGACCATTACGCTACAAGATATGGGATTGATAAGTGGACTGAACGTCGAGGGTTTCCTGTTACTGGTCCGGATGTTCCGTCAGATGGATGGGAACCCCTTTGTCTTAGCTTGTTAGGTGTTATTCCCCCTCGCATAAAGAGTAGTAAGGTGAAGGTATCATGGATCAAGGAGACATTCATTGGCTTTAAAATGGATCGGTGTCCGAAGTTTCAAGGAGAATGTGCAGACAACGACGTTGATGTTTTACCGTAATGAGTTAGATGCACAGCAAGCACATCAGGTACATAATGAAATAAATTACATATTCATCTTATGCAGCAATGATTAACTTACTTTCTTATTTAATGAATGTAGATTATTTGGACACCATATGCTGATGAGGAAATCAGACAACTGCATGATATCTTTCGAAGAGGTCAGTCGATTTAGATGAGCAGGGTACCATTGATATGCTATGATATCATAACTATGCATCTACCGGATCGTGTTATGCGCCAATTTGGGATGCGACAACATATCCCATCATCCGTTGAGAGAATACACGTTGTCTCTCGACGAAATAAAACATGAAGCACGGACATCTTAGACTGGTCGGTTCTACATCGGCAATACGTACAACGATGGACGGAAAGAGAAGAATCTGTAGTTCTTGAGCATCCAGATGCAAACAATGATCTGTACATACAATGGTACTGGAGCATTATGAGAAGATGGATCCAGACACAGATTCCACCTCCTACAATAGCAAACCAACCTCATGGCCCAGTAGAAAGAAGACTGGTATGTTTTATATAATTATATTTAATTTTATAGCAATCCATTGATTTCTTGAATCGCAAATTTATCAGGTGGATACGATTCTACAAAGAAGGACCAGTCTTGATGAGATTAGGCGATCAACTGAAGATCCTATAGTGATGAGGCAAATAGTGGAGAATACCATTGCATACTTTATGACACGATTAACATGTTCTCTTTGATGTATTCTTTTCAACACTACGACAGGAAATACATGCCACAACAGGCGTCGCATACTACAGATGCATCATGCTTCTTCATTACTATAGGTTGATTTAGATCTCTTTTTATCGGCTTATTTTGATAAATATAATATACAAATTCTTTTAGGTATGAGTTACACGGCATTCACCGGACAAGGATCTCAACAACAACAATCAACATTTGCAACTTCAGGTGATAACAATTTCTTTCTCTAATTATCAAACAGTTAATTCTCATTTCTCCATTATAAAGTAATAATTAATTCCTAAATGTTTAGGTATGCATTATACGAGATTCACCGGACAAGGATCTCAACAACAAGAAACAACATTTAACACTTCAGGTGAAAATAATTTCCTTCTTTGATTATTAGAAGATTCAATTTAGTTTTTCCGTTTTAAAGGTATTAAAAAAATTCTTAATCTTTAGATATGCATTATACGGTATTCACTGGACAAGGATCTTAATAACAAGTGCCAATGATTGAGACTTCTGGTATGCATTATGAGTTAAATGCATACTTCTATGTTTGATTCAATTTAATTTTATGTTTGATTCAAGGATCTCAACAATCCTTCTTTGCATACTTTTATGTTTGATTCAATTTAATTTTTTGATAGTGTTAAATATAATACAAATCTTATAGGTTTGCATTATGAGGGCTTAAGCGGAAAGGGTTGTCACAAGAGCAACCACCTTTTGTGACTTCAAATAATTAAATTAGATATTTCATTATCTCAATAGACCTTTTGGATTTTAATTTTTTATTAGTAGAAAGCAATTATTTCATTCTTATAGGATATGTTGTTCCTTCGAGCCAATCACAGTTTGCGGGACCATTACATGCTGGTCCTTCAAGTCAATTTGACTCGGAACATTCTCAGCTCACACAACCAAGTCAATACAATTCCGAAGCAATTCAGGCGGATATATTTGCAATGATTCATCAATCTGAGTCAACCGAAAGGGAGCGACAATTACTTAGAGTTTTCATGCTACAACAGCAGCAACTTGCAGATTTGCCTCGCAGATCATCGGTAGGAGTAATGATCAGAGAGCCCACACAGACAGGTCAAGTTACTCAACCAGCTGAATCTCCTGGACAGCAGTCTTCACATCCTCCTGGTCATGTACTAACTCATTCAGAACGAAATATAAAGAAGAAGGTAAAAAAAGTCATGAAGATGTTCGTAAGAAGACATGGGATAACAACAAAGGAGGTGGAGGAAGAGGAGGAGGAGGTATAAAAGGAATTTTAAAGAAATTGATACCATAGATGATGTAAATTATTTTAATACCATAGATGAATGTAAATTATTTTACATTATTTTTCAAACAATGTAATTGGTAATGATTTTCATAGAGTATATGCATTTCTTTTAAATGGCTATGAGTTACGATATTGGATGTTGAGATTATTAATATATAAAAGTGAATGTCTTTGTATTCGATGTTGGACGACAATAAGTACTCATTTTAGGAAAAAAATAACTATGTTAAATGATAACAAATAATCATTCTAGAAAAAAATAACCATGTTACATGACCGTCAAATAAGAGGAATCATACGTAAAATAAGAGGATCATCTTTAAACTATAAAATTTGATAATTTGTCAATATTGAATATATTTAATTATTGTCTAAACCTCAATAACTTTTAATGACTTCTTCATCTTGTAAATATTTAGAGGGAAAATGAGAGGGAGGGGAAAGGAATGGAAATCTAGGCGCAATCCAAAACGGCACCTCAAGTGCCGATTTGGGCCTTCCCTTCCAAATCGGCACCTGAGGTGCTATTTGGAGGTGGCATCCCAAATCGGCACTTAAGGTACCGATCAATGCCTATTTTTTAAAATATTTTTTAGTAATACCTATTTAATTAATTACGATTATTTTAATAATTATTTTTTAAAAAGCCCTAGTCTTAACATCAATAATATTATAAATAGAATACAACTCAACTACTATTAGCATTAGGAGTCTCACCCCATTAGGATTCCTAATCTTAATATTGCTCCCATCATCTTGGGTCTGCATTGTGCCGTCATTGTCATCTGCAAGTCTCTTAGCATGAACTCACCGTGTCTGGGTGACGCGCCTGTCGCTGGGCGCCCTCAACGTGCCACCTTGCACGATATTCTGATAGTCGTCGCTAGCAATATTGTTTGACGCCTCTGATCGATTTATCTAAGAGACCACTATATCACGGCTTCTGAGAATTGCGCATATATTGCATCGTGTTGTCTCATCGACGTCGAAGCTCGCTCTGATTCGTCGCATTTTGTCCCTTCAAAGCTTGGCTCTGATACCAATTGTTGGGACACGACCAACCGGTATCATCTCTTCTCGGATACCAGTTGTTGGGGATACGGACCACCTTATACAGATGCTGATGCGCAATCGACCACTACCGTAGAAGCACATAAAAGAAAGAACAAGCAGATATAACAGTGGTTGACCACCTCTCACGACCATCGAAGAAGAAAATTCACTATAAATTAAAATGAGTACAACTCTTCCTGTTCCCTCTTTCTTCTCTCTCTCACTCTCTCCCCGTCTACATATTACATTGTTTTTTTGGTGGTGTTAAGGCAATACCTCCACAACCCTCTATATATAGTTCACTTACAACTCTATAATCATATTCTCAACAGATCTGTAAATAGAATACAACTCAACAATTATTAGAATTATGAGTACCATCTTATTAGAATTCCTAATCTTAAAATGACTTTAATCCTAACAGGAACATCTTTCAGAATTTTACTCCGTTTAATTTTGGATAAAAAAGCTAATCTATGCACATTTGGTGGTTTGAAGCACCAATTGAAGAAAAATATCACATTACAATATCAAGGTAATATGAAAACAAATCTTTGCACAATTAGTACAGCTACAAGTATAGTCGCAATTTGGAGTACAACTGTACAAGTTGATCGCAAATAACAGAATAGCCTCCAGACTTGCACGAGCAATAATCCAAGTGATCATACAACAACAATGTAAACAGGACTCCTGGCATCAGTTCAGCAAAAACAGATGAACCACGATGCCGAGTCGCGACCGACGGATCGCGTAGTCTCGCGCCGGCCTATCTAAATCTAGAGGAGCAGGTTCAACCTCCTCTGAATGAATGAATCTGTACTGTATCTTTCTCCTTTCTATACAGGAAAGGAAAGCGTAGTGCACATGTATATACACTAAGTTAGAGTCAATTGGGATCGCGCGGCGGGACGCGAGCACTTGGTCCGTGGGCTCTTGCTCAGGCTGCACGCGCAGCCCTGGAGCAGCTCAAGGTCCTCGTCGCACGTCAACATCGACGCCATCTCCGGATTCTCCAGCAGCATTTTGGATGTCAGGAATCCAGCAATGGTCCATGTCTGATAGAGCCGCGCTTGCTTACCGATGAACTTCCCCTTTCTCGTGTCGTAGTACTCCGGCCACTGATCGTCCGAAAGCCTCCTTTCTGCGACCGTGAGCGCCTTTCTTGCCAATTCCGGCCTGCCCATTTTGATGCAGGCAAGCGTGAACTGGAAAATCAACAAAAAATCCGCATAATTAGCTTCATTTTCCGACAAAATACGCATATTTTCGCGCGAAACCGACAGTTAATTACCTGCCACAACAATGTAGGCCAAGATCCACCATTATGATACGACCACGGGCTGCAATTACATCAAGAGATAAACTGATCAATCCACAAAACAATCAGATTTTGTTCGTTGATTAAGCATTCAAAACTCACGTGTTCTTCGGATCGCTGCCAGTAATTATGCGCCACTCTTCGTACTCCAGCGCCGGATAACAGATCTTCAGAGGCATATCGGCGATGATATCATCCCATTTCTCCTCGATGAGGTTAAGGATCCCCTCGGCCTGTCGCGGTGTCGTCAGCGATGAGACGATGGACCAGAGGTTCCCCAGAGAGAAGAATCTGAAGTCCATGTGAGCCGGTTGCAGGTTGCCGATAAGATATCCTCCGGTGTCGGGGATCCAGTCAGGTAACCATGCCGGTATCTGGTCGGGATAGATGTTGAACTTGTTGATCGCGTCATGAGAGTACTCCTCGGTCTTGTATCGGTAGATCTCGTTAATTTTCTTCATGTCTACCCAGTAATACTCTCGAATGTGGAACGACAGCGCGCTGAGCCGGTTGTTGATCGCTCGAAGGAGGTACTTCGATCCATCGTTGACAGTGATCATCTCGCGGGAGCACCTTAGAGCTGAGTAAAACAATGCCTGGATCTCGAGAGGATGACCGTGAATTCCCATCCGGCGATCGATCATACACGAACCATCAGTTACCAGCAAGGTGGGGAACATATCGAAGCCGTCAGCCAGGCAAAGATTCAAGATCAACTTGATTCCGGTTTGGACGTCGACCCGTTCTTGCAGCGAGAGATCGCCGGTGATCTTCCCGTATGCTCTTAACAAGATGATCCACCACAGACCTGCGAAGAAGAATTCAAGAATTGTCATTCGCAATCGAGATGGTTACTGCTTGATGTGGAGATGAACACGCACCGGAATCGACCGGCGCGACACGCCCGATGGCGGACTCGCCGAAATCGGGGTCCAGTACTTCTTCGAATGCCTCGGTGCTTCCCTCGAGCGGTAGCGTCCTCACCTTGAAGCTCGCCGGCATCAATCCCTGACCGGGACTGTAGCAATCCACGGTCTTTTCCCAGCTCTGGATGCGAAAACACGAACAAAGATCGGAATTTGACAGATTCTATCGAGTACCCATTAATCAAAATCACGTCTTTGATCCGAAAAGCAGAGTCCCAACAAAATCATAGAACATCATAGATCTAAAGATGCCCAATTTTCACCTGCAACTTCAGGGTATGCAGCAGGAAATTCCTAACGATCTCGGCCTCCCCCTTGAGCAAGAAGGCGAGCGCCGATGGCACGAAATCGCGTATGAACACCTGATCGTAGTTGAGAAGGTCCCCGCTAGCGGGATCGTCGGCCGCGACGGTCCCGACCGGTGTTCCGCAGTAGCTCACGACTGCCTTCTTGAGGAGCCTCCATGCCTCCTTCTCCATCTTCTTCTCCGCCGACACCGCAACATCGCTGCCCAATTCAATCCGTCCCTCTGGTATGCCCTCCTCGGCAGCCAGGGGCTTCAGCAGCCCCTGCAGGTAGATCCTCTCGAACGCCCCGTGGTCATCGAGCTTCGGTGCGGGCTCAGCAGCTGTCCAGTGTTGCCGGGCGCCCGACACCGCATTCGGTATCGAAATCGGCTCACGCCGGGGGTTGATTGGCCTTGTTGCATCTGTGCGGTGGGAGACGAGGATGCGGAGGTAAGTGGCATCGTGGCGGCGATGCGGGCAGGTCTCGAGGTGGAAGGGGAGGAGGACGGCGGCTCTCCGGCAGCCGGAGAGGAGGCGGGAGCATGGATTCATGGCCATCGGATTGGTGGCATTCATATGACGGACGTTGGAGATGGCGGGAGTCAGGGGGCGAATTGCAAGGAAAATGTGAAAGTTCGGGGGGTGTTTGTGAAGAGAAGTTATCTGTTGGATCTCTTCGGAAGGTTGTGGTGGTTGTTGGAATGCGGAAGGAACGGGAGGCGTTCCAATTAGATTAGTAGTGTTTCCATCCACGAACGTTTTAGGCAAAAAAAAACAAGATGTTCTAATTGACGTAATTAGACCTCCTCGCTGTGCATATTTACATACGTTTGCTGTGAAAAATGGCAGTAATAGACAGGAAGGGTAAGGGGTAGTTTCGGGACTACGATAGTCAAATAGGGTGGCCTTTGGTGCTCCAACCAATGGCTTGCGGCCGTACGCAACCGCGTGGACAAGCAAGCGCCGGAGACATGTGGATGGACGTCCGTCGGATGAAGAATGTGCGGCTCCGATCTCAAGCACGGACGGGGAGTTTTTTTTTAATAGTAGGCCCGTAATTTCGGGGGTGGAGTTGCTAATTAGAGGATTTTGATGTGGAATATCTATTCTAACTTTATCTACTTATGGATAATGGAGATATTGCCACATGTTTTATAATGGAAAACGACTTCAAGATCGTGAAACTTCAACCTCCCCGGATTTGTTCATTGATGATATAATCTGATTTGTTATAATATTAGTTTTAGAGATATTTTTACCCATAATACTACTAAGTAGTTTCATAATTACCTCAAAACCCTCTATAATTATGAATTACATCTAGGGCCTTGAATAGTGCTTAACTTTTACGATCAAAATCTTGTGTCAACTTTCATCCAATCTTCCGTTAACTATAACAGTATCTCTTAGATATTTTACTTTTATACCATTTATGTTCCTATTATTTACAAAATGATAACTCACCATCTTCCTACAACCAGCCAACGGCCTCCTCCCTCCATCCAAACCAAACCCCCTCTCCAAGTCGACCTCCTCCACTTCCTCCCCCTGCCGATAAACTCCTCCCCTCAACCAGTTGCCACCATCGTCGAAGCACACTAACAAGAACCCAACCCCGTCTGTGCATGCAAGCACCCCCGCCACAAGCCTCCACCACGCCCGACCCCAGTCTCCACACCATCGTCTCCCCCTCCAAGCGTCGCCTCTGCTAAGAACCTCGAAGCCCCTCATGCATCCTGCCGACAGCATCGACAACCTCCACACCATTTGCCCCCCCCCCCAAGTCCCTTCCTCCACCGCCTCTGCGAGCAAGCTCGAAGGCCCCGCACCCCATCGACAGCATCGACCACGCCCGACTCCAACCTCCAGACCATCGTCTCCCCCGCCCCAAAGCTCCTTCCCCCACCACCTCCGCGAGCAAGCTCGAAGCCCCCCTGCACCCCATCGACAGCATCGACCACGCCCGACCCCAGCCTCCACACCATAGTCTCCCCCTCCAAGCGCCGCCTCTGCTAAGAAGCTCGAAGCCCCTCCTTCACCATGCTGACAACATCGACCACTTCTGACCCCAACCTCCACACCATTCCCCCCCCCCCCAAAGCCCTTCCTCCATCGTCGTCGCGAGCAAGCTCGAAGCCCCCTTGCACCCCATCGACAGCATCGACCATGGTCGACCCCCAGCCTCCATACCATCGTCTCCCCCACTCTAAAGCCCCTTCCCCCACCACCTTCGCGAGCAAGCTTGAAGCCCCCTACATCCCATTGACAGCATCAACCACGCCTGACCCCAGACTCCACACCATCGTCTCCCCCTCCCCAAAGCCCCTTCCCTCACCGCCTCTGCGAGCAAGCTCGAAGCCCCCATGCACTCCATCGACAGCATCAACCACGCCCAACCCCAGCCTCCACATCATCATCTCTCCCTTCCCAAAGCCCCTCCCTCCACCGCCTCCGCTAGCAAACACCCTAGCCTCTACACCATCGTCTCCCCCTCCCCAAAGCTCCCCCCACCCCCACCGCCTCCGCCAACAAGCTCGAAGCCCCCCTACACCCCATCGATAACATCGACCAGGCCTGACCCCATCCTCCACACCATCGTCTCCCCCTCCCCAAATCCCCTTCTACTACCTCCTCTGCCAGAAAGCTCGAAGCTCCCTCTCTCACCTCTGTTAGCAAGCTCGTGAAGGATATGGAATTATCCTCAAGCACATCACGGAAGCGTGATCGTCGTATCGGATACAACGAAGAACGACTAGTCGCACTAGTTGTTCGGTGCA